>CM059441.1:35560568-36075568 GCA_030390025.1 Squalus acanthias | reverse complement strand
CACTTAGCCTGTCTATATCCCCTTGAAGCCTCTTTGCATCCTCCTCACAACTTACATTCCCACCTAGCTTTGTATCATCAGCAAACTTTGGATATATTACATTTGGTCCCCTCATCCAAATCATTGATGTAGATTGTGAATAGCTGAGGCCCAAGCACTAATCTTTGTAGTACCCGACTAGTTACAGCCTGCCAACCCGAGAATGACCTGTTTATTCCTACTCTCTGTTTTCTGTCCGTTAACCAACCCTCAATCCATGCTAGTATATTACCCCCAATCCCATGAGCCCTAATTTTGTTTAATAACCTCTTGTGTGGCACCTTATCGAATGCTTTCTGAAAATCCAAATATACCACATCCACTGGTTCCACCTCATCTATGCTGCTAGTTACAACCTCAAAAGGCTCTAACAGATTCGTTAAACATGATTTCCCTTTCGTAAATCCGCGTTGACTCTGCCCAATCCTATTATTATTTTTCGAAGTGCCCTGTTACCACGTCCTTAATAATAGATTCTAGCATTTTCCCTACTACTGATGTCAGGCTAACTAGTCTGCAGTTCCCCGTTTTCACTCTCCCTCCTTTTTTAAATAGTGGGGTTACATTTGCTACCTTCCAATCCGCAGGAACCGTTCTAGAATCTATGGAATTTTGGAAGATGACAACCAATACATCCACTATCTCTATAGCCATCTCTTTCAAAACCCTAGGATGTAGGCCATCAGGTCCAGGGGATGTATTGGCTTTCAGTCCCATTAATTTCTCCAGTACTATTTTTTACTAAGACTAATTTCTTTCAGTTCCTCATTCTCGCTAGACCTTGGTTCTCCACTATTTCTGGGAGGTTTTTTGCATCTTCCGTGAAGACAGACACAAAGTATTTGTTTAATTTCTCTGCCATTTCCTTATTCCCCATTATAATTTCTCCTGTCTCAGCCTGTAAGGGACCCACATTTACTTTTGCTAATCTTTTCCTTTTTACATACCTATAGAAGATTTTACAGTCTGTTTTAAAGTCTCTTGCTAGTTTACTCTCATATTCTATTTTCCCTTTTTTTAATCAGTATCTTGGTCCTCCTTTGCTGAATTCTAAAATTCTCCCAATCCTCAGGCTTACTGCTCTTTTTGGCAACATTATGAGCCTCTTCCTTTGATCTGTTTGGGGGCCTATAAACAACTCCCACCAATGTTTTCTGCCCCTTTCTGTTTCTTAACTCCACCCAAATTGATTCTATTTCTAGATTTTTGGAGCTAAGATCCTTTCTCTCTACTGTCTTTAACCCATCCTTTATTATCAGGGCTACCCCTCCTCCTTTTCCATTTTGCCTATCTCTTCTAAAAGTTAAGTATCCTGGAATATTTCATTCCCAACCTTGGTCACTTTGCAACCACGTCTCCGTAATGGCTATCAGATCAAACCTATTAATTTCTATCTGTGCTATTAACTCATCTATTTTGTTGCGAATGCTTCGCGCATTTTGACTTATGAATTTGGGGATATTGCATCTGGACTCAGAGGACGTCAGAAGAGGGAAGTGCAAACTGAACATGATTATGACTGCAGTAGATCATAATTGCTGATGAGCGTGGACATAAAAAGAATATTAGTGATTGCACATAATGGTCCATTTTGGAGAATCAGCAGAAAGCAAATACACCCATTTTCATCAAACTCATGCAGGGTCTTTCAGCTGGATCATACCACAAAACAATGGCCTTTGAAATGGAATTCCATGGCCTAACTTACTTGAATGAATCATTTTAGAATACAAATTAACTTTGTGTTGTAGTAAGTATGAATGAGCAGTCATATTTTAGGCGGTGTATTGAAATGCATCAGATTGATCATGTTGTTCAACAATCTCATTCTTTCCCCGATAAAATGTGATAGTTGCTAAAATGTTTTTCACCAATAAGTGAGCTGAGCTCTCATTTTGAAGCTATTTTAATCCTAAGTAGACTTTGCATCATAACTCACAGCTGAACCTCTCACTTTCTTGCATTTGGACATTTGAGTGCTCGTTTACTCAACACCAATATTTTCCATCAGGTAGAGTTTTGGTAAAAATAATGTGCTTTCAGGATAACACAATTGAGAAAGTGGCTCTGTAAAAATGAAGAGTATTATTAAATTAATTGATGAATGGGTTTGATGTAATAAAATTACTATGTTCACACAATAGGTGAATATGTAAATTAAATATATATTTACAGAAGTATTAAAAAATAGACAACTAATGTGTATGCCTGTACATTTTGTTACGTCCATTCTCATTTTACAGATTTGTCTCCCTGATCTGTCATTCCTCCCCCACCATATCACCGTGGGAGTGGATGAGTGGACTAGCAGCCTACTTCAAAGCCTTGGCTAATGACATTCTTCAGGACCGCTCCCTCCGAGACACCCTAGTCCACTCCTCTATCACCCCCAGCACCCCTTCCCCTTCACCCGGCACCTTCCCGTGCAAGCGCAGGAGATGCAACACCTGCCCTTATACTCCCCCCTTCCCACTCTCCAGGGCCCCAAACACCCCTTCCAGGTGAAACAGCGATTTACTTGTACTTCTTGCAATCTAGTATACTGTATTCGCTGCTCACGATGTGGTCTCCTCTACATTGGGGAGACCAAACGCAGATTGGGTGACCACTTTGCGGAACAACTCCGTTCAGTCCGGAAGGGTGACCCCGAGCTTCCGGTCGCTTGTCATTTTAATTCACCCCTCCACGCTCACTCAGACCTCACCGTCCTCGGCCTCTTGCATTGTTCCACGGAAGCGCAGCGTAAGCTCCAGGAACAGCACCTCATCTTCCGTTTAGGCACTTTACAGCCTTCCGGACTCAATATCGAGTTCAACAATTTCAGATCATAACCCCGGCCCCTACCACATATGTATACATTTTATCCACCCTTTTGGTCTGTGCCTTTTTCCTTTTTTTCTCTCTCTCCCCCCACGGCAGCTGTCTCTGATTCTGCCAGCATTTCACACCTTACCTTTTGTTTCTCAACCTGTCCCATTACCATCTCGTCTTGCCTTGAGCATCTCTCAATGTCTCTACTCACTGAAGACCATCCCTTTTGTTCTTTTATTCCTCCCCCCAGCCTCCCCCTTGCATTTTTATCTGTTTATTTCTTGCTCTCTCAGTTCCGACGAAGGGTTTCGACCTGAAACGTTAACTCTCTTTCTCTCTCCACGGATGTTGCCTGGCCTGCTGAGTTTTTCCAGCGTTTTCTGTTGTTATTTCGACATTCTTCAGCTGTCTGGTGCACAAGAAGAGCTTGGGACGACTCTAGCTTGAAAATTCCCCTTCCCTCTTTTGCTTTGCTGGGGAATGGTGGGAACAGACTTGCATTCTACACTTGGCAATATATTATAGACTTTGGGACACCAATAAAAGTTCTCCTGTGAAGCGACTGCTACCATTCAGAGAATTAACCATATTTTATTCCTAGTGTCCTGATCGCAAATAAGAAAAAAGAACATACTTCAGAGATCAGTAGTGTACATGGGATTATTCTGAATAGAGCCATGTAGGGCCATTGAAGAATCTATATGGAATAAGACCCAAATCAAATTCCAAACCCAATTGGTTGATTGGGCTTCATTCAAAAATACTTCAAAATTGTCAAAATCAGATCACGGTGGGTTTTCCAAACCATCCCAGTATACAAATCATGCCATGTACACTTGCTCTTCTTTTTTCGAATAGTTTCCAGCCATTGTGATATGTCGTGGACATACAACTGCAGCTGAAGCCACAGCAATAAACTTTGGTACAAGTTAAAAAAAAGAATTTAACCTGTTGATGGGTTCTTAGTTGCTTAGTCCCCATCTTGTCATTTCGTATGTTCGTATGATTGGTAAAACTTTAGCTTTTACTTTGATAAGCATGAAATGTGACGACAACATTCACATCGCACAAATCACCATTGCCTCATGTGATGTCGCAGGACACTTGTTTCTTTAGGCCTTGTGCCGTTAACCACCACCGCCCCCCCCCCCTCCCCCCGCCACCAATCAATTTTCTTCAACCATATGACAAGAATGTGCAGTTCAGAATCACACCCGCTGAGAGCTGAGAGTATTCAACTCACTGCTCAGTTCTACAAAAAATAACAAGTTGAATCACCTGCAAAGCTCTTCCCAAATCCCTGTAATTTTCTTCAGAGGTTTTAGCTGGCGTTGGACCTGTCAGAATCAGTGGCTTGGATCAGTTATAATAAGGTTTGTGAAACAATTTGATGCCCTGACTACAACAATAGCAAAATACTGCGGATGCTGGAAATCTGAAATAACAACAGAAAATGCTGGAAACACTCAGCAGGCCAGGCAGCATCCCTGGAGAGAGAAACAGAGTTAATATTTCAGGTCTGGGACCCTTCTTCAGAACTGGAAAAGGCTAGAGATGTAACAGATTTTAAGCAGGTGCAGATGCAGGGGATGGGAGGATCTGAAGGAATAGTCTGTGCTAAGGTAGGAGGCAGGAGAGATAAAATGTTGCAAATGGGGATGGCAGAATCATACAGCCTGAAAAATGGGGGCAGGGATTATAGCCTGAAATTGTTGAACACAATGATGCCCTGACTATTCTGTTGCTGTTTAACCTGTTAGCATTGTATAACCTTCAGAAAATCAGGACCCATTTATTCAAAAGCAAAATACTGCGGATGCTGGAAATCTGAAATAAAAACAGAAAATGCTGGAAATACTGAGTAGGTCAGCAGCATCTGTGGAGAGAGAAACAGAGTTAACATTTCAGGTTGATGACCCTTCGTCAGAACTGGAAAAAGCTGGAGATGTAACAGATTTTAAGCAAGTGTAGGGGTAGGGAAAGGGGGGAGGGGAGGAAAGAACAAAAGGGAAGGTCTGTGATAGGATGGAAGGCAGGAGAGATTAAGAGATGGTGCAAGGCAAAAGGAGATGGTAATAGGACAAGTTAAGAAGCAAAAGATGGTTCATGATGAAGTGTAAATGGCACTGGCAGAATGAAAGACAGCTGCCATGTGGGAGAGAGAAAAAATAAAACAAAATAAAATAAATGGAAAGAAAAAAGCATATGGGCAGAGGTTATGGTCTGAAATTGTTGAACTCTATGTTGAGTCCAGAAGGCTGTAAAGTGCCTAATTGAAAGATGAGGTGCTGTTCCTCGAGCTTACATTGAGCTTCATTGGAACAAAAGTGAGAAGTCGCACAACACCAGGTTATAGTCCAACAGCTTTATTTGAAATCACAAGCTTTCGGAGCGCTGCTCCTTCGTCAGGTGAAGTCTGACCTGATGAAGGAGCAGCGCTCCGAAAGCTTGTGATTTCAAATAAAGCTGTTGGACTATAACCTGGTGCTGTGCGACTTCTCACTTTTGTCCACCCCAGTCCAACACCGGCATCTCCACTTCATTGGAACAGTGTAAGAGGCCGAGGACGGTGAGGTCTGAGTGGGAGTGGAGCGGAGAATTAAAGTGACAGGCGACCAGAAGCTCGGGGGTCACCCTTACGGACTGAATGGAGGTGTTCCGCAAAGCGGTCACCCAATCTGCGTTTGGCCTCCCCAATATAGAGGAGACCGCATCGTGAGCAGCGAATACAGTATACTAAATTGCAAGAAGTACAAGTAAATCGCTGTTTCACCTGAAAGGAGTGTTTGGGGCCCTGGACAGTGGGAAGGGTGGAGGTAAAAGGACAGGTGTTGCATCTAATTTTGCATCGAATAAATGGACCCATTTATTGTTCAGGTAAACTGTTTTCCATAGACTCAGGTCTATTTTGGGGAGTCTGATCCATCTCGTGATAGAATATGCAGTAATTTTCCTTCATAGAATTGGTCAACAAATCAGCAAAAACAACAACAACTTGTATTTATATAGCACCTTTAACGTAGTAAAATGTCCCAAGGCGCTTCACAGGAGCGCTAACCAACAAAATTTGACACCGAGCCACATAAGGAGATATTAGGGCAGATGAACAAAAGCTTGGTCAAAGAGGTAGGTTTTAAGGAGCGTCTTAAAGGAGGAAAGAGAGGTAGAGAGGCGGAGAGGTTTAGAGAGGGAATCCCAGAGCTTAGGGCCTCGGCATCTGAAGGCACGGCCGCCAATGGTTGAGCGATTAAAATCAGGGATGCTCAAGAGAACAGAATTAGAGGATAAATCAGATTGGAAGAGTGCATGCATCCAGCCCCTGACAGTATGAGTATGTGCCCATTTGCCCTAACAGTATACAGTGTGAAAGAAATAACCCATATTTTCTGATGATCTAAATGTAGGCCAGCAGCATCAGATCTTTGGATAGAATGCCACAAATAATCCAATTTTGGAAATCTAAATTCTGAGACATCAACTCCCCCTCCTAAAACTATAAGCCATTGTGACTATGAGGTCTTTAAAGAGTTTCGATACCGGACTATTATATATTTTGAAGTAAAAATATGTTGTTGCTTCAATTAAATCATTGGCAAGGCCTCTGGTTTACAGGGACTAAATGGGCTGGGTGTTCCCCCACTATCATGCTCAAAATTATGCTGGACAGTGGCAGCAAATGGGGCAAATTCAAGTGGTAAGACATACAAGGGGCAGACTCCCAGTGGATTTTCCTGCCACTTCCCAGGAACTATATGGAGAAACATGGCAATGGGTCAGGCTTAGCGGAGTGAAGGCCTCTAATTCTTCAAATAGAGGGAGAGATCTTAGTAGAGGATTCCTCTCCCTCCGATTCGACCATCAGCATTAGCCTTTATAGGTCTTGGTCTCAAAATCGAAGTCTACAAAAACTGTAGATCACTTTTTGTTTGATGCTCTTCTGCCCCTTCAACTGTCCTCACCATCTCTTCAAATGCTGCAACAATGATCATGCTGCAGAACCACCAGATGTTCCTCTTCAGTAATGTCAGTGACCCCGACCCAGAGTCAGAGGGTCGGGTGGGAGCCCTACCCTGATGCTACTCTGCCTCAAAGAGGAGAATTCCGCCCAATAAGTCAAATTCCATATTTAATTACACGAATCCTGGGGATTTTACCAATGTTTTGGGGGCATATTCTAGGATTCCATTGTTTATGATTAGGGCTATTGGTTTATGGTAACTGAATAAGTTAAATTCCATGATAGCAAAATACTGCAGATGCTGGAAATCCGAAATAACAACAGAAAACGCTGGAAAAACTCAGCAGGCGAGGCAGCATCCGTGGAGAGAGAAACAGAGTTAACGTTTCAGGTCGAAGACCTTTCATCAGAACTGGAGACAGCAGGAAATCAAATAGATTTAAACAAGGTTGAAGAGACAAATGGAGGTCCCGTCGAAGAGAAGAGCAGAACTTCTTCAAGGTAGGCATTCCTAGAAGAGAGGTGGCAGTGGACCAAACCTTGTTTAAATCTATTTGATTTCCTGCTGTCTCCAGTTCTGATGAAAGGTCTTCGAAGTTAAATTCCATTTTCATTACATGGGCTTCCATGCTTTTCCAAAACTTTCACTGGTGTTTTGGAGATCAGATTCAGCGATAATGTGCGTTTTTACATGAAAAATTGGTGATTTTCTTCGAGAGGCAGGTTTGATGGATCAGCTTGGTTTTTTTTCCCCCATCATGTCATTTTCGTATGTTCGTATGATTGGTAAAACTTTAGCTTTTACTTTGATAAGCATGAAATGTGATGACAACATTCACATCGCACAAATCACCGTTGCCTCATGTGATGTCGCAGGACACTTGTTTCTTTAGGCCTTGTGTCGTTAAACCGCACCCCCCAATCAATTTTCTTCAGCCATATGATAAGAATGTGCAGTTCAGAATCACACCCGCTGAGAGTATTCAACTCACTGCTCAGTTCTACAAAAAATAACAATTTGAATCACCTGCAAAGCTCTTCCCAAATCCCTGCTACAGACCATGCTCTGTAATTTTCTTCAGAGGTTTTAGCTGGCGTTGGGCCTGTCAGAATCAGTGGCTTGGATCAGTTATAATAAGGTTTGTGAAACAATTTGATGCCCTGACTATTCTGTTACTGTTTAACCTGTTAGCATTGCATTACCGTCAGAAAATCAGGACCCATTTATTCTTCAGGTAAACTGTTTTCCATAGACTCAGGAATCAGCAAATCAGTGGATAAATCACTTAAATAAATTTAATGACAATTAGGCTATTTTAAGGAAATATTAACCATAATACATTTGACTTGAAGTTATTACCATGTGTGCAAAGCAGAATTTTTTTGTCAGGTTGAGTTTTACAAGAATATCCATTATATATGGGATTCAAACTGAATTAAATTACCCCACTGAACACCATTTCATGTTTCTTGCCATAAAGGAAGATGTTGAACAAGCGACCACCATCACTGGCTGGAGTACCATAAGAACATAAGAACATAAGAAATAGGAGCAGGAGTAGGCCAATCGGCCCCTCGAGCCTGCTCCGCCATTCAATAAGATCATGGCTGATCTGATCCTAACCGCCAATCTACTATCTATCACAGAACCATCTCCTGCATCTAACAGAATTGCACACACGAAATAGGAGCAGAATCAGGCTACACAGTCCCTGGGCCCGCTCCACTACCCACAGGGCCATGACCGATCCGAACCTAGACTCATGTCCAAATTCCTGCCCGCTCCCCGTAACCCTTAATGCCCTTTACTTCTAGGAAACTGTCTATTTCTGTTTTAAATTTAATTAATGTTGTAGCTTCTACAGCTTTTTGTGGCAGCATATTCCATGGACCTACCACCCTCTGAGTGAAGTAGTTCCTCCTCATCTCAGTTTTGAAAGAGCAGCCCCTTATTCTAAGACTATGTCCCCTAGTTCTCGTCTCACCCGTCATCGGGAACATCCTCCCCGCATCCACCCGATCCAACCCCTTCACAATCTTATATGTTTCAATAAGATCGCCTCTCATTCTTCTGAACTCCAATGAGTAGAGTCCCAATCTACCCAACCTCTCCTCATATGACCACCCCCTCATCCCCGGGATTAACCGAGTGAACCTTTTTTGCACTGCCTCGAGAGCAAGGATGTCTTTCCTTAAGTAAGGACACCAAAACTGTATGCAGTATTCCAGGTGCGGTCTCACCAATACCTTGTACAACTGAAGCAATACCTCCCTATTTTTATATTCTATCCCCCTAGCAATGAAAGCCAACATTCCATTTGCCTTCTTAATCACTTGCTGCACCTGCATACTAACCTTTTGAGTTTCGTGCACCAGGACCCCCAGATCCCTTTGCACTTCAGTACTCTCCAGTTTCTTGCCATTAAGATAATAAATTGCTCTAGGATTTTTCCTGCCAAAGTGCATCACCTCACACTTTCCAGTGTTGTATTCCATCTGCCAAATCTCTGCCCACTTACTTAGCCTGTCTATGTCCCCTTGCAGGTTTTTTATGTCCTCCTCACTCACTACTTTCCCTCCCATCTTTGTATCATCTGCAAATTTTGATATGTTACACTTGGTCCCTTCCTCCAAATCGTTAATATAGATTGTGAAGAGTTGGGGACCCAGCACTGACCCCTGTGGAACACCACTAGTTACTGATTGCCAGTCTGAGAATGAACCATTTATCCCAACTCTTTGCTTTCTGTTAGATAGCCAATCCTCTATCCATGCCAGAATATTACCCCCAATCCCGTGATTTTTTACCTTAAGCAATAATCTTTTGTGTGGCACCTTGTCAAATGCCTTTTGGAAGTCTAAATACACTACGTCCACTGGTTCCCCTTTATCCACTCTATATGTTACTTCCTCAAAGAACTCCAGCAAATTTGTCAAACATGACTTCCCCTTCGTAAAACCATGCTGACTTTGTCCTATTAAATTATGATTATCCAAATGTCCTGTTACTGTTTCCTTAATAATGGACTCCAAAATTTTACCTACCACAGATGTTAGGCTAACCGGTCTATAGTTACCAGCCTTCTGTCTACTGCCCTTTTTAAATAAGGGTGTTACATTAGCAGTTTTCCAGTCTGCCGGGACCTTAGCGGAATCCAGGGAGTTTTGAAAAATTATTACCAATGCATCTACAATCCCTACCGCCACTTCCTTCAAGACTCAACATGACAGCAGTTATGACCGACACTCCTTAGTATAAATGGAACTGCTCCAGAATACTGCAGGGTACTTTGACCCATGCTAAGTAAGAATGTATGAGTAAGAATTGTGAAGTCTGTTTAACATTAGACGATTGAGCCTTACCAAGTTTCAGAAGAACTAATGAACATAAACATAAGAACATAAGACGTAGGAGCAGGAGTAGATGAAGGGGTTATCTTATGAAGAAAGGTTGAGCAGGTTGGGCCTATACTCATTGGAGTTTAGAAGAATGAGAGGTGATCTTATTGAAACATATAAGATTCTGAAGGGGCTTGACAGGGTAAATGCAGAGAGGATGTTTCCCCTCGTGAGGTAATCTAGAACTAGGGGGCATAATTTCAGAATAAGGGGGCACCCTTTTAAATCGGAAATGAGGAGGAATTTCTTCTCTCAGAGAGCTGTGGAGGCTGGGTCATTGAATATATTTAAGGTGGAGATAGACATATTTTTGAAAGGTAAGGGAGTCAAGGGTTATGGGGAGCAGGCAGGGAAGTGGAGTTGAGGCCAAGATCAATAAGATCATGGCTGATCTGATCTTGGCCTCAACTCCACTTCCCTGCCTGATCCCCATAACCCTTGACTCCCTTACCTTTCAAAAATATGTCTATCTCAACCTTAAATATATTCAATGACCCAGCCTCCACAGCTCTCTGGGGAAGAGAATTCCAAAGATTCACGACCCTCTGAGAGAAGAAATTCCTCCTCATTTCCGTTTTAAATGGGCGACCCCTTATTCTGAAATTATGCCCCCTAGTTCTAGATTCCCCCACGAGGGGAAACATCCTCTCTGCATCTACCCTGTCAAGCCCCTTCAGAATCTTGTATGTTTCAATAAGATCACCTCTCATTCTTCTAAACTCCAATGAGTATAGGCCCAACCTGCTCAACCTTTCTTCATAAGACAACCCCTTCATTTCTGGAATCAACCTCATGAACCTTCTCTGAACTGCCTCCAATGCAAGTATATCCTTCTTTGAATAAGGAGACCAAAACTGTACGCAGTACTCCAGGTGTGGTCTCACCAACGCCCTGTACAGTTGCAACAGGACTTCCCTACTTTTATACTCCATTCCCTTTGCAATAAAGGCCAACATTCCATTTGCCTTCCTAATTACTTGCTGGACCTGCATGCTAACTTTTTGTGATTCATGTACAAGGACCCCCAGATCCCTCTGTACCTCAGCATTTTGTAATCTTTCCCCATTTAAATAATAATTTCCTTTTATATTTTTCCTACCAAAGTGGATAACCTTGCATTTTCCCACATTAAACTCCATCTGCCAGATTTTTGCCCATTCACTTAGCCTATCTATATCCCTTTGGAGATTCTTTGCATCCTCCACACAATTTGCTTTCCCACCTATCTTTGTATCATCAGCAAATTTGGCTACATTACACTCAGACCCTTCATCCAAGTCATTAATATCGATTGTAAATAGTTGAGGCCTCAGCACTGATCCCTGCGGCACCCCACTAGTTACAGTTTGCCAACCTGAAAATGACCCATTTATCCCGACTCTCTGTTTTCTGTTAGTTAGCCAATCCTCTATCCATGCTAATATATTACCCGCAACCCCGTGAGCTCTTATCTTGTATAGTAACCTTTTATGTGGCACCTTATCGAATGCCTTCCGGAAATCCAAATACACAACATCTACTGGTTTCCCTTTATCCACCCTGCTCATTACATCCTCAAAGAACTCCAGCAAATTTGTCAAACATGATTTCCCTTTCATAAAACCATGCTGACTCTGCTTGACTATATTATGCTTTTCTAAATGTCCTGCTACCACTTCCTTAATGATGGACTCCAGGATTTTCCCGATGACATTTCCTAACTGGTCGATAGTTGCCTGCTTTCTGTCTCCCTCCTTTCTTAAATAGGAGCGTTACATTTGCGGTTTTCCAGTCCGCTGGAACCTCTCCAGAATCCAGGGAATTTTGGTAGATTACAACCAATGCATCCACTATCTCTGCAGCCACCTCTTTTAAGACTCTAGGATGCAAGCCATCGGATCCAGGGGACTTGTCCACCTTTAGTCCCATTAGTTTGCCTAGTACTTTCTTTCTAGTGATAGTGATTGTTTAAAGGGTCGGCACCAGATGCTGGAGTTGAACAATGTGTTGTGGCTGCAGAAATATCCAATGATTCAGTAGGAGAGACAGAGTGTGAAATATCAGCAGAAGAATAAAGGGTGAGATTGTAAGATGGTGATCAAGAAAGAGAAGAGAGATTCATCCTGAAAGAAATTAGAAACCGAATTAAGCAAGGTCAGTTAACTAAAGAGAAAGGGTGCGAAATTGCACTGTGCATATTAGCATGCACAAGTTAACACCTTTATATGAAATTCTTTATAATAATTATTCTGTACACTTCATTTCATTAATTAAATGCATTTCTTATATGAATCTTAATGGAACATTAACTCACTCAGTTAGTGGCCAAAGGAGTTTCATACAAATGCTGTTTGCCTGTTATTATCGCACACCATGTCTTCACCCCAAAAGAAGAAAGAAAAGGATATTCCACTTTGGGAAGGGGTGGAGAGGTTAAGGAAAGTGAATACTCTTTGTACTCCTGTAAAAATGCAAAATTTGAGATAGTGCCTTGCAGAATTATAATCATTGACAAGCCACTTTAACTGACCTGTGTAATGTCCTTGGGTAGTTGCAACTTTCCTTCTGATACAGCATAACATAATGAACTTTAGCTGAAATAATGCATAACCACAGGATCCCAGGAATATTTACTAGCACTAGCCAAATAATCATCGTAAATCTTCTGAATGGAATGTTGGGCAGTCAGATCAGACAAAATCCATTCTATTGCTTTTCATATTTGGTTTTTGTACAGTTTATTTAACATTTCTCATGAAATTCTTTGTACTGAATGTTATTGTGTATAAGCAGATTGTCTAATTCTTCAAAGAACAATTATTTGTTTGTAAAAACAACAGGGTATAATAGATTGCTAAAACCATATTGTTGGGCTCCTCTTTCAAGGACTGTAAGATAGTGACTTTCAATTATACTTCAACTGTTGGATTGTTTCATTAACCATGTGCAACTTAAATGAGCATTCTAGGCCCAGTGATTGTCCTATCCTTGAGTATATTCATCTCAAAAGTTCAATTTTCTACCTAATATCGAGGTCCCTGGGTGAATTTTCAGAGACTCTGCTTCAAGGGGGCAGTTCAGACAATCTGAAGCAGACATTAATACACCAAATGCACAGTATTTCCAATTTTTAGGTCTATATTTCCAAAGGGTTCCCCTCATATTTCAATGCCTACCCTTGTAAACACTGAGAAAATAGCAGCCATGCTTGAGAGGCCAACCACTTCATGATGCCCTTTAGATAATTTTTTTAACTTGCAAATAATGTTTTTTTTTAATATTACAGAAAGGGTAATAATTAGTGAGACAAATACTTGGGGATAAGGCCATAGTAGAGCCTTAACATGAAGCATCCCATTAAAGGGTTTCTATCCTAATGATAATGCATTTGGCAAGCTTTCTTTTGTCTATAGAGGGAGATGTGGATCCCGCTCAGTATGTCTGACATGTGATGTGATGATACATTCTGATGTGATTTGGATTAGGGCTTCATGTGTTTGGGAATAAATGAAACAAAGTTTGCCAACTGTTTGAAGACAGCGCTCTTTTAGTGATTTCTAGCAGCTAGGTAAAGGGAGTTATACTCCAAAGAACCCTGAAGATCATATTAGCTGAGGGAACAGGCATTTAATTTCAATACCAAAATCCTTAGAGTGAGCTCAACTGCTGTGTCTTAAAATCTGCATCATAATCTGTTTCTTCCTGGAAGAGGGACAGAAAACAGATCAAAGCACTTGGCTGCGTCTCTCACTGTTACTGGATCATTCATCTATTCCAGCATAAACATGAATGTGAATATTCCAGTAATAACATCTCATAAGATTTGGCCTTCTGTTCACAACTTTTCACTAAATTAAATAATCTATCAGAATATTGCTTCTTGAAGTTTTAAAATGCAAAAAGACTTCATTTCATGCCGCTTGCTACATAGAATGATACAGGACAGGAGGAGGCCATTTGGTCCAAATTTGGCATGGCTTTTCAGCTCAACAGAATTTGTGAGAGGTGTGTCTCCTGATGTTAGAGACTTTAGGAACATATGGGAATAGCAGTTCTGAATGGTTCAACAAACTCATGTGTAAGGATGAAGATTGCAAGTTTCTGACACCAGTTTTTAGCGAATCTGTCAGCAAATCACCAATTAGCTCATTAACTGAGAGATTGACCTCATTAAAGCAGGCCATGTTTCTGCAGAATTAAGAGCTGACAGCAATAAATTGAGCTCAAGAGTTAGCACTGACAGTACAATTTTTTGTGAAACTTGGCAAAAGCAGGATAACCTGGATCTTGCTGTGGCTGCCAACATCCTGTCAGATGAGGAGCAGGATGAATGAGAGATGAGGGTGCTCAGGTGCAGAACTCTCAGAAGAAGCCCGTAACTCAGGGGGAAAGTCTACAAGCTGCCCTTTCTGGTTGCCTTATCACTGATAGAAGAGGCTTGTCTAACTGTGGGCCTTTGGATTGTTCAAAAAGGATAGTGATGGGATCAGAAAAAACTCCCTGATGGTGGCATGTCAGAGTGAGATGTGCTTCAAATGGTCATGGTGGAATGCTCCTTGCCTTCTATTAAATGCAGCCATGTCTGTGTGACATCAAGGATAGACTGCCTCTGAACCGCCTTGCTTAGGTAAGTGATGATAACCGCCTCCTCATGGCCACTACTGATCTGTCTGGTGCTAATTCTCCCTCGCCCTCAGCTTGAAAATGAAAACACTAGTCTCTGTCATTACCATTGCCTCTATTTGGACCTCAAAATGAAGATACCTGCAATCACTCAATGGTCTCTCCAAACCATCTACAACCAGTAGAAGTTCTAACTCCTCTGTGTGTGGTGAGTACTCCTGTGTTGATACCTGGTACAGTAATGGTGGTTGTGTGAATGATTCCTTGTTCATGGATGGTGCAGTTCTGCTGTTAAGGTGCAGAGAAGATGAAGGGGAGATTTGATAGATGTATTCAAAATCATGAAGGGTTTTGTCTTATGAATCCATTTAGGGTCATGTTTCCTTATCTCCCCTTACTGATCCTTGGTATATACTTACCTGCATGATGAGCAGAAGCTCTTAACATTTTCCACTGGTGCTCAGCTGAAATTTTCTTAAGTACTGCCCCCCAAGTTGATTTGTTTAAGCTCTTTCCTCATTGCCTTGAGGTTGGCCCACACAAAGTTTGTATACTTGAGTATTGGTTTAGCCCAGATCTTGTCAAATTTGATCACGTTATGGTCAATGTTACCCAGGGGTGCCACTACTTCCATTCCAGCATGTTGTCGGTAACTTTTTTGACACCACCTGATTAAATCAAAAAACGTCAGAAGGATCATAAAGCCTTACTTTGATGGTGTGCATTCATACTGAAAATCAGGATCAAGCGAGCTTTTTCCATTTTGGTCCAGGTTGAGTTAGTTCATCTGCTGATTACATTTCAATCACAGAAAAGATTGCATTCATTTACAATGAGTTATCAATAACAAATGAGTTAAAATATTAATTTATGTGATTAACAAATGGTGGAATGTATAAATTCAATTCCTCTCATTGTTGAACTATCAAGGAAAATGTTTAGAAGAAGGCACTTATACCCAGAAGGTGTAAGAGCTGCTGTAGCCCCAGTCTGTTTGCTGACCTCAAAGGAAAGACTGTAACATGAAAGAATTCCCACGGCGTAATTCACACCACAGGTTGCCCGTGTCTTGCTAGAGATCTGAACTCCATGGATCAGAAATTCACATCATCCACAACAACATCACATTGTAAAGACTTATGAAAGACTATATCATCCAAAGTTCATGTCGCTTATCAAGCCGTGCAAGAAATACATTCTTAAAAATGATTCTACCTTTATTGTTTTTAATTATTAAACTCTCAGTATCTTTCTGTGTCTTATTCTACTAGTTAATAAATCTACCAGGCTCAACCTATACATACTGGATGATGGCATGGTATTTTCCGTCTTTCAAAGGAGGCAGGAAAACACAGTGAGCATCTCACATGATCTATAGTACACTGTATGCCATTATTGTATAAAGATGCAGATTTTGCCTCATAGGAAACATGGTTTGCTAATGGAGACTGCATTTTCACTGTGAACGCAAAACACAAGTTGGGAGTAAACCCAAACTGTAACACTTGGCTTTAGAATTGGCTTCTCCTGTAATATAATCTAAGAACATGCGATACAATATAGCTACAGGGAATTAGGTAATTAAGAATAAGTATGCACTATTTCTGGGATTTTGACACTATAATTAAAGAGAGAATACTCTATAATAATCACGCATGGGATTTATTTCAGATTGCTTTTGCACAATACAGATCTTACTGATTATCTTTACCTGTTATTAGGAGTTAATACAATTCCGAATAGTTATTCAATACACATGTGCAGTTTGAAATAATGCCACCAATGGCCAATCAGGACCCTTTTGAGTAGCATAAAAATGAACACTGATACAATTTTGGCCCAAAATTCATGTAGAAAATCACATAGTGGCAGTGCAAATTATAGTGTCAAGGGGAAAGTGGGCCAGCATTTATAATCTGAGCCTGCACTTGTGTTGCATGTTTCCTTGTAACATTCCTACTGTCACCGTGGACGAGATCAGTAAACATTCACAGAAAGGGATCAAACCCAGGACCTTTCTGCTCAGTGTGGCTCAGTCTTACACCAGATGATACTTTCAGCACTAAATCATCAGGAAAGCTGGCAATAATCGCTTGGAAAGCAATGACATAATTATTGACAGTGGTATCAGCCTTAAAGAGGTCACTGGCACCTTTGTAGGTAGAGAAAGAAGCAAAGGTGTAGGCTACGGAAGTAAACAATGGAGAGTGGCCTTGTGCACAATGGTAATGGTCATGCAAATATACTAATGGGAGACTGATCTTGAAGATCTTGATAAACCTGTCAATCTGCATGGATTGTCCTGGGTTTCACACAGATGACTAGCACATATTAATGGAGGTTGATGATGTTTTCATTAGGGTTGTGATGCTAGTCTCATGGATTATTATGGCATGTTGGTGGATGGGGAAGACAGCAATACCCCAGGTGAGAGCAATGTCTATAGCTATTGAGCGGGTTACATACAAATACATCCAATCACAATGTTCCAACGTGACAAGAACCACGATGATAAACTGTAAAGTCCAACTTGCCATTAAATGCTGTTTGAAAGGAATTACAAAATAGGCAGCAACTTTTCGAACATTTATTTTTATCTGGATCGTCCAAAACACACAACATCTTTTCTATTCTCTTCAGCATATTATAGCTTGGCCTAGCTTCTTTGACTCTCACCTCAAAAATAGAAGCTTATGCATTGAAAGTTATTGAATATAGAATAATACTATAACAGATTCGGATGTGACGCCAAATAGCAATCAATTCCTCATTTATTAATAGTCAAATCAAACATGTAAGAGTGTCAAAAATTAGAAGATGATTATAATAATACAGAGAGCCAAACAGCATTAGGCTCCCGCAGCAATATTCGAGTTTAAAACAATATTACCCTGTCTGATCTCTGAGCAGTGGTAGGAATCAAGGTGGCAGTGTAGTCATTTCAAATTCTGACAGCTAGGCAGTCTTCTGACAGTTAGGTGTTCTTCCGACAGCTGGTTGATCTTCGTTGATACCTCTGCCCTGAGCTCAAAAGACACTGGTTTTTTTAAGCCCCCGGCAGGAACCTCACACCATGGGGTTGTTATTCACAAGACCCATATAGATTAATAACTTGCTTTTCAAAGAATTCAAGATGGTCAGCGGTTTCAACATTACTCATCTACCCACGGTTGTTTTTCGAGGTGACCAGTTTGTCTGACCACACTTGTCTAGCTATCTGGTCATTGTCCTGGTCTTATCGCTACCTTTGGACTATCATTCCGCTTTTTGGGGCCCTTGTTCCTCTTTATCGTATAACTGCTTTGTCTCACAGAGAGGGTAACAAGAGTCAGTCACTAGTCAAAGGTTAACCATTTGAAATTCAGCAAAATAACCCACACACTCAGCAAAATACACAGCACAGCCTGTGGAGCATGATGGTTAGTAGCATTAAGAAAATTATGTCAATTTACCCCTCTTTCCAATATTCTTACAATACTCCAGTGTATTACAGGTCCTATCCTTTAGATGAGATGTTAAGCTTTTTTTTATTCCTTCATGGGATGTGGGCGTCACTGGCAAGGCCAGCATGTATTGCCCATCCCTAATTGCCCTCGAGAAGGTGGTGGTGAGCTGCCTTCTTGAACTGCTGCAGTACTTGTGGTGAAGGTACTCCCCCAGTGCTGTTAGGGAGGGAGTTCCAGGATTTTGACCCAGTGATAATAAAGGAACGGTGATATATTTCCAAGTCAGGATGGTGTGTAACTTGGAGGGGAACTTGGAGGTGATGGTGTTCCCATGTGCCTGCTGCCCTCATCCTTCTAGGTGGTAGAGGTCGCGGGTTTGGGAGGTGCTGCCGAAGAAGCCTTGGTGAGTTGCTGCAGTGCATCTTGTAGATGGTACACACTGCAGCCATGGTACACTGGTGGTGGAGGGATTGAATGTTTAAGGTGGTGGATGGGGTGCTGTTAGAAATCAGTGGTGTCCAAAATGTATATGGTTATGCAGATAAAATTGTGATGCGAATAACGCTGTGTTTACATGATGGTATGAGAACTGGAGACATAAAGCCTCTTCAGACTAGTATTAGAATAACTGGATAGATGCTTCGAATCTGCTTGTGTTTTGGTTCTCTGCAGATGTTATAGCATTCTGCACTGTGACGGTCATAAATAATCTTACTTTCAAGCTAGCGATCTGCTGTTCTCCAGTTAGGATTTCAACTTTGTTTATGTATCTCTAATTTGACCAACTAAGGCCCAATGCCTACGTTTCTTCTATCATTACTAACAACCATGTTATAATACTAAGGTAGGAATCAGAGATAGCTTAATAGAACTGCTTGCGAAGATAATTAAAAGTTAATTAGTATAAAAGACATGGAATAAAAGGAATTTAGGGGAGTTAAGGTATCCATCTCAGGATGGAACAGTCTGTTAGATTAAAGGGAGATAGTTTGGATAACGGCAGGATGAGCAAGACAACGCTGACGTGGGCCCCATGATGGAGAGGGTACGAGGTCAGGCCTTGTACTTGCTGTGCCAGGGAGGATAGGGACAAAGAGAGATAAGACGAATTCCAATGGAGGAACATTCAAAATGTAAAAACAAGCAAGATAAATTGGCAAAGGACATGAGACCCCTTTGTGGGAGGGCTTTCACCTAAGAACTGAGACAAAGAACTCGACGTGCCATTGGGCACTGAGTTTTTAGGGGAACCTCTATAGGTTAAATGGTCTTGTCAATAATTTGGCCACAGGCCCACCCCTAAAAAGAGAATAAGAGAAAGACCTGAACAGCCCTTAGCACAGACGGTAGAAGGGAGAGCCATACAAGAGTGGGGCAGGTCTAACACTCTTCCGGGAGCGGACTCAACCCATCATTGGAGCTTCTAGACGAGAGGGAGAAAGGCCGTAAGCCGGAGAACTGTTTGCGCATGCCAGCTATCTGTCCAATCGGGACCGGTACCAGCTGCTTGTCACGGTCGTATATTTTTGCTGTATAACTAATGTGTTATATTCCATCTTAAACTCTGATTAAACACAATATTCCCACCATATTGGCTTGCAGTCAATCCTGATCATTTGAAACAGATTGGTTATCTCTACAAGCTAACAGTGCCAATCAAGCGGGCTGCTTTGTCCTGGATGTTGTCGAGCTTCTTGAGTTTTGTTGGAGGCATCATCTGACTACTTTACTGATTTGGGTGGACATCAAGGATCACACAGTGCTATTTGGAGAGGAGCAGAGAATTATCCCACTGTCCTGGCCAATATTACTCCTTCAGCCAACACAACTAAAAAATTGGTCATACGTTTAATTGCTGTTTATGGAATCTTGTTGTGCACAAAATGGCTGCCACATTGTCACCACATTTCAACATAAGTATTTTGAGATGTTTCTGAAATATGTGGGAAAGGTCATATAGAAACATAAGTCTGTTTTTTTCTTTCAAAATGAGCCCCAGAAACCTCAATGAAATCATTCCGTCTGCCTCTCTTCTGCATGTCTGACTGCCAAACACCATGACGTTGACACTAAATAAACCAAATCTGAAAAAACACTATCCATAGTGGTCTGCAAAATATGACAAAATAAATTAATAACAGAGCCAGCTGTCAACAAGCAATCATTAAACAACCGAACAATGGTGGGGGCAGTGGCCTAGGAGCCTATGTCCAACACATCTTGCCAGCCGGAGAAGTTGTGTAGCACAAGGCACTTTGGTGGGTAAAGGTGAGAAAATATTATTTTCTTTACTCTTTTTTTGAGAGCGTAAGTTTAAAAAAATGTAATATTGGACTGTAAACATTCCATGAGCAAATAGTCTTTCGAGTCCCTGCTCTTTTGCGATTTCCAATTAAAGGAGTTGATAGGGTAGATAGAGAGAAACTCTCTCCTCTGGTGGGGGAGTCCAGAACAAGGGGGCACAACCTTAAAATTAGAGCTAGGGCATTCAGGGGTGATATCAGGAAGCACTTCTTCCGACAAAGATGTAGTGGAAATCTCTTTCCCCAAAAAGCTGTTGAGGCTGGGGGTCAACTAAAAATGTCAAAACTGAGATTGATAGATTTTTGTTAGGCAAGGTTATTAAGGGTTACGGAATCAAGGCGGGGAGATTGAGTTAAGATACAGATCAGCCATGATCTAATTGAATGGCAGAATAGGCTTGAGGGGCTGAATGGCCTACTCTTGTTCCTATGTTCCTATGAATGCCTTGAGACATGTTTGGTTTTCTCGTCATCATTGGCCAAAAAGTGCAAATGTTACACCTGCCTAATAACCAAACCCATATCGTTTGCCTTGGGCAGACCAGAGCAAAAGGTCACTTTTCTTGGCGCATAAATCTAATTCACAGATCACTAGAGCTGACTATTTCATCATATTTTATAGTTTTTTTATTCGTTCCTGGGATGTAGGTGTCACTGGCAAGGCCAGCATTTATTGCCCATCCCTAATTGTCCTTGAGAAGGTGGTGGTGAGCCGCCTTCTTGAACCGCTGCAGTCCGTGTGGTGAAGGTACTCCCACAGTGCTGTTAGGGAGGAAGTTCCAGGATTTTGACCCAGCGACGATGAAGGAACGGCGATATGTTTCCAAGTCAGGATGGTGTGTGACTTGGAGGGGAACTTGGAGGTGGTGGTGTTCCCATGCGCCTGCTGCCCTTGTCCTTTTAGGTGGTGGAGATCGTGGGTTTGGAGGTGCTGCCGAAGAAGCCTTGGCGAGTTGCTGCAGTGCATCTTGTAGATGGTACACACTGCAGCCACGGTGCGCCGGTGGTGGAGGGAGTGAATGTTTAAGGTGGTGGATGGGGTGCTGATCAAGCGGGCTGCTTTGTCCTGAATGTTGTTGAGGTTCTTGAGTGTTGTTGGAGCTGCACTCATCCAGGCAAGTGGAGTGTATTCCATCACACTCCTGACTTGTGCCTTGTAGATGGTGGAAAGGCTTTGGAGAGTCAGGAGGTGAGACACTTGCCGCAGAATACCTAGCCTCTGACCTGCTCTTGTAGCCACAATATTTATGTGGCTGGTCCAGTTGAGTTTCTGGTCAATGGTGACCCCCAGGATGTTGATGGTGGGGGATTCAGTGATGGTAGTGTCGTTGAACGTCAAGGGGCGGTGGTTAGACTCTTTCTTGTTGGAGATAGTCATTGCCTGGTGCTTGTGTGGTGCGAATGTTACTTGTCACTTATCAGCCCAAGCCCTGAATGTTGTCCAGGTCTTGCTGCATGCGGGCATGGACTGCTTCATTATCTGAGGAGTTGCAAATGGAACTGAACACTGTGCAATCATCAGTGAACATCCCCACTTCTGACCTTATGATTTATTAAATTATTTGAATTTAAATTCCCCAGCTGTCATGGTGGGATTTGAACTTACGTCCCTGGATCATTAGTCTAGACCTTCTGGATTAACTAGCCCAGTTACATAACCACTATGCTACCGTTCCCAAAGTACGTCTCAAAATAACAACTTGGAGGGAGAACTTCACCTCCTCTTCAGTTTAATGATGGAGAGAGAACAATGCTGTCTTGGAGTTTTTGTTTAAGTGTGCTGGTCATAGGATGTGAATAAAACCATAGGCTGCAATCAGACTGGAGCCTGTGGCCTTAGACGACAGTTACACCCATAACATTGTCCAGCAGCTGTAATCATAAAGACAACAAACTCACTTTACTTTGCTGTATCTCAGTAATTATAGCTAATTAAGAGGCTGAGTTTATTCTAATTTAATTTTGTTAGATTTATTTTCTGAAGCAGTTTATTTTCAGAAGCAGTTTTAGGATTTAAAAAAATGATGGGGCTAGTTTGCATTTTTGTACAGACACAGTGCTGTTTTTAAAGGGACAAGTCAGCCAGATCCTATAATGTCAATGTGGAATGTGAAATCGATTGTGAATTCATTTGAAAGTTCCTCATTTTGGATCGGTTTGCGTTTACATGAAAATTCATTCGATGGGATTGAGTTGCAATCTATCGTATTTTTTTAAATTGTAATGCTGCCGTTCTTGTTAAGTGATCCAATATATTTTCAAGTCTGTACCAACAATTGGGTAGCACCATCTGACCTGACATGTGACACTACTTTCATCTGAACACAATATTGATAAAGTTCAATGGAAAACAAAGGGGCCATTGAAATAGTGAGAAAGCTAAGTTGAAATCCAACAGCAGGATTTAGACAATGAACAAAAATTGCTTGAATCTTGCCACAATGGAACATAGGACCAGGAGTAGTCCATTCAGCCCTTCCAGCCTGTTCCACCATTCAATCAGATCAGATTGTACCTCAACTCCATTTACCTGCCTTTGCTCCATATCCCGTGGGATCCTTACCGAAACAAAAATCTATCAATCTCAGTCTTGAAAATTTAAATTGACCCAGCATCCACAGACTTTTGAGGGAGAGGGTTCTAAATTGCCACTACCCTTTGTGTGAAAAAGTGCTTCCTGATTTCACTCCTAAATGGCCCAGCTCCGATTTTAAGATTGTGCCTTCTTATTCTGGATTCCCTCACCAGAGGAAAGTTTCTCTGTATCTACCTTATCGAATCCTATTATCATTTTAAAGACCTCGATTAGATCACCTTCTGAACTCAAGCAAATACAAACCAAGTTCATGCAACCTGTCCCCATAATTTGACCCTGGTATCATTCTGGTGTATCTGCACTGTACCCCCTTCCAAGGCCAATATATTTTTCCTGAGGCACAATACCCAAAGCTGAACACAATACTCCAGATGGGGTCGGACCAAAGAT
This sequence comes from Squalus acanthias, assembly GCA_030390025.1. Taxonomy (NCBI): domain Eukaryota; kingdom Metazoa; phylum Chordata; class Chondrichthyes; order Squaliformes; family Squalidae; genus Squalus; species Squalus acanthias. The sequence goes on along the minus strand of CM059441.1, from coordinate 36,052,024 downwards.
TTGTGCAATTGTCTTGCTGGGACTTCCAACCTCCATCCTTCATAAATTTCAAAACTCTACTGCTTGTATCCTATCTAGTACTGTCGCCCCACCCCGTCCTCGCTAAGCTATGTCAGTCCCCCAAAAAATTCAATCTTACAATTCTCATCTGAATGCTTAAATCCCTCCGTGATCTCACTCCTGTCTATCTTGGAAACCTCCCCCCCCACACTCCGCTATATTTTGCATTCCTCTGACTCTGGCCTCGTGCATCACTTTCCCTTATCACCCCACCATTGGCAATTGTCCATTCAGCCAGCTAGACCGTGGAATCTGGAATTCTCTCCCTAAGTCTGTCTGACTTCAGACCTCTCTCCTCCTTTAATACCCTCATCACTTTGACCAAGCTTTTGCTCGCCCCTCTTAATATCTCCTTTGGATTGGCTTCTGTTTTTCCTCACATTTGTGTGAAGTGCCTTGGGATGTTTTTTTCTGCCTGATAGGAGTTATATAAATCCAAGCTGTTGTTGTTTAAATATAAACCACGGATAAGTTGACATTTCGCCTTTATCTGGAAGAGTCATTGCTGTAATGTTTAAGGTGATTCAGATGTAGCCAGAGAATCTCCCACAATGACTTCTCTTCCCGGTCTCGCACTGTTACCTCTGGACTCCCACAAGGATCTATCCCTTGGCCCCCTCCTATTTCTCATCACATGCTGCCCCTCAGCGACATCATCCGAAAATGCAATGTCAGCTTCCACATGTACGCTGACGACACGCAGCTCTACCTCACCACCACCTCTCTCGACCCCTTCACTGCCTCTGATTTGTCACACTGCTTGTTTGACATCCAGTACTGGATGAGCAGAAATTTCCTGCAACTAAATATTGGGAAAACCAAAGCCATTGTCTTCGGTCCTTGCCACAAACTCCGTTCCCTAGCCACCGACTCCATCCTTCTCCCTGATCACTGTCTGAGGCTGAACCAGATTGTTCGCAACCTTGGCGTCCTATTTGACCTCAAGATGAGCTTCCGACCCCATATCCTCTACATCACCAAGACCGCCTACTTCCACCTCTGTAACATCACCCGTCTCCTCTACCTCAGCTCATTTGCTGCTGAAATCCTCATCCATGCGTGTATTACCTCTAGACTCGACTATTCCAATTCTCTCCTGGCCGGCCTCCCATCTTGCATCCTCCGTAAACTTGAGCTCATCCAAAACTCTGCTATCTGTATCCTAACTTACACCAAGTCCCATTCACCCATCACCCCATGCTTGCTGACCTACATTAGCTCCCTGTCCGGCAACGCCTCGATTTTAAAATTCCCAACCTTGTTTTCAAATCCCTCCATGGCCTCACCTCTCCCTATCTCTGTAGTTTTCTCCAGCCCTGAAAGAAAGAAAAGGAAAGAAAGGCTTGCATTTACATCGCGCCTTTCACAATCTCAGGACGTCCCAAAATGCTTTACAACCAATGAAGTACTTTTGAAGGCTAGGACACCGAGGATGGCTCCCCTGCTCTTCTTCGAAATAGTGCCATAGGATCTTTTACGTCCACCTGAGAGAGCAGACGGGGCCTTGGTTTAATGTCTCATCCGAAAGACAGCACCTCGGACAGTGCAGCACTCCCTCAGTACTGCACTGGAGATCTCTGCGCTCCTCCAATTCTGGCCTCTTCCGCATCCCCGATTTTCAGCGCTCCACCATTGGCAGCTGTGCCTTCAGCTACCCAAGGCCCTAAGCTCTGGAATTCCCTCCCTAAACATCTCCACCTCTCCACCTCTCTCTCATCCTTTAGGATGCTCCTTCAAACCTACCTATCTATGATTGTATGATTCTATACCTCTTTGAGAAAGCTTTTGGTCACCTGTCCTGATATCTCCTTATGTGGCTCGGTGTCGAATTTTGTTTGATAATTGTTCCTGTGAAGCGCCTTGGGACGTTTTGCTACGTTAAAGGTGCTACATAAATGTAAGTTGATGTTCTTCTTGTCCTTCTTGTTGTGATCATATAATTCCACATGCATCCACCAGGTGGAGCTTTGTCTTAGAGGTAATAATGCCGCCATTCATCCGGTAAACTCATAGCTGAGGAGTAGAGAACAAGTTCGAACATGTCCTGCTAAGTGATCTTGTTAAAGGAGTGTTTTGTGTTATTTGAACCCAGTTCTGCATACAATTACTATGTAGATACACATTTCATGGGCCAGTGAATGAGAGAAGCTATTAGAATCAAATGGTGTATCCCTGAACGTTACATCGCTACAAAATGAATTCAATTTCCAGAGATAATTTTAATTGCCCTTATCCTTGACTGTACAGCAGCCCCACAGCAAAGTTACATTCATTAACAATATGACAGCACTAGGCTTCTTGTAACTGAAGGGACAATTTTTCTGTCTACCTCAATGATTTAGCATTTATCTTAGTTAATGAAGGATGCAATACCTCAGCAGCATGATTAGACAACCCCCAGTTATTCAGTTCACTTGATGGATGCTGGAACTGGCAATTAATCTACTGAGGGTACTCTTCGTTAGACTGGCCATTGAAAGAAAGCATGTATTATTCCACGTTTTAAATAAACTACAGACATCATTACAGGAAGAGTTCAACAAAACCTTTATAAAATTATAGATAGCAATTTTAAAAGCATCAATTAATTTTCATCTTTAACTAAAACCATCAGTTGGCGTAATGTTTATGTTTGAACCAGTGTGTATAATAATGTACCGCAACTTGTTTGGAAAGTTAGGGGGAAAAATTCAGTATCAACCATTTTGGGGCGCTAACATCGCCTGGGCGCTAATTAGCCCTGGCGATCGCGAAATTGAGTTTTAGCGCCCCAAGAGGGAAGTGGAGCGCTAAATCAAGCGCTACACATTTCTCTTAGGGCGCTAATGTCGGAGAGCGGGGAGCTACCTTCAGAGCGCTAATCAAGTTCTATCGCTGTCAATTAGAGAGTCCTCAGACAGACTGACGCCTTCCAGTTCTTAAAGGGAAGGTTTAATCATGCTGCACAGGACTCAGATGAAGACGTCGATTTGGAGGAGTTGACCAGGCGGACGATGGGCATGCACACCGAGCTCATGTGTGCAATGGCAAGGGTGCCCGAGAGCATGGATGCACTGGCAAGGAGCGTGGAGGAGCCCGCCTCCAACATTGCACTCAGCTCTGCTCACACCATCGAGCCCATCCTTGGCAGTTTGTAAAGGATGGTCGACTCGCAGAGAGACCGTGGGGATCCAGACCTCATGCCGTGTGTCATGGGTGAGGTGACAGCAGCTATTGTAGCACAGGCCAAAGCAATGCAATGCTGTAATGGAGTCAGTGGTTGCTGGCACTAACAGGAGGCGCTAAGGTACTTGAAGGAATCTTCTTTTTTGGTCTCTGCAAAACATAACCTAGAATTATTTGGAGTGTTTTTCATGTGTATATTTTTCTTGGACCCAATATTCATTTCAACCAAAACTGGGGGAGATTTCCTTTGTAAATACATTAATGATTTTTTTTTCACAAACCGCATAGAGGAAATCTTTGCCCACTCAATCATTATATTCAGTCACCTACATGATTTGCCTCTGAGTTACTGCTGTTTATTCTGAATTTGTAAAAGAGTTCTGAAAAATCTTTTTTATAGGGCCTAATAACATTGAATACAAGTGAATTTTATCCCTTTACGTTCTCTCTTTTATATTGATCATTTTAGGACTATTGTCCAAACATAATAATGAAGCAAATTTACAAGTAGCCCTTCCTAAGCACCTCCATGAAGCTTGGCTACCTCCATGATTTCTCTCACCTTCTGTTAGCTCTCTGTAAAGTCATAATCCACCGAATGTCTGGGGAGCCTCTTCTAGTATTTCTCTAATATTCCTGGACGAGGTATCAATAAAGCTCACAGGCCTGTATTTTCCGATGCCTACGGGTGGGTATGCACTGTGTACACACCCGTAGAGACATCGGAAATGCCAGTTTCAGGCATGCGAAGCGCATGCGCTGAAAACCGGCATTTCCGATCTGTCAAGAATCCTCTTGACAGATCGGACGCCTGCCCTGGAGAAGGGCCTCTGCGGGCGGATAGTTCCGCTTCCTGCAGAACCTCCGCCCACTGAAAACCCTTAGAAATCTTGCGCCTGGTAAAAGCAGGCGCAAGGCTTGCATTTACCAGCATAAGAGTTGAAAAAAGTTTAAAAATTTTTTTTCACTCATTTATCATTTAAAAATACTTTTAAAAAAGGTAAGTTTATTTTTAGCCCCGTAAAAAACTTTAATTATTTTTTACAAAAAATTAAATTTTTGTTTAAAATATTTAATGTAATTTTAACTAATTTTAAAAATGTGATTTAAAAAAAAAAATATTTAATGTTTTAGTGTCTTTTTGAGGTGATCTCCATTCATATATTTGACAGGTCTATCTGTCAAAAGTATGAAGGGAGATTCCCTTCTCCTATTGGCTCCCCATGGACCACATGATCCCAGGGATGCTTGCGAACTGCATGGGCCTCTGGGATACGTGGGCCCTGCGCATTTCGGCTGTGGAGAGGCCCAGGAGCAGAAGTGTCCGGACCTCAGGAGCCCTCGGGTAAGTTCACAGATTTTTTTCCGATAGGAGGCATCCGCACCCAGGAAGCCTCCTATCGGAAATTACGGGCCTTAGTGGTCCTTCCCTAGCCTTTGACTTTTCTCTTCAACAGATCTACTTTCCGTCCCCCCTCAGTTTTATTGATGCTTCTATCATCAATACTCCTCTGAACTTTCCTCTCTTATCAAATAGACTGCTGTCTACATTCTTCCTCCTACCTCTATCCTCACTGTATTGAAATCAAGACTCATTGTATTATCTCCTATTCTAACCAATTGGCCCCGATATTTATGGGGGGGCGGGGAGTGTGCGGTGGGGGCTGGAAATGGCTGAAGACCCCGACAACGCTGGGGATGCGGAGGTCCTGCCCAATTTAACGGCAGGACCTCATTATAATTTTTTTCTTCAGTTTCCCATACGACATCCAACCAAATTGACAGCCTGGCCAGCTGTTGGGCGGGAAAACCAGCGGCAGGAGGCTGCAGTCAGGAAACCTTGAGGACTGTCCCCGGCATTCGGGAGGAGGGAAATTCGGCGATCAAGGCTTCGGGGGGTTGTGGGATCGATCGCGATCAGCTGGATGGAGAGAGAGGCCATCGGGAGGTCAGCCATTGTGGCGGGGCGAGAGAGATGCCGCGATCGGCAGAGGGGAGGCCGAAGGCTTCCTTGAGGGGTCGGGGCGGGGGCACTCCTGCCCCTCCTGGCCCACAAGGAGTGCTGGAAAAGGCACTTACCTAGTGGAGCTGGCAGATCCCGCCTTGCTTTCACTGCCGGGTTTCCCGACCCCTGCACTGTGGAAGCCAATTTAAATATGTTAATGAAGTGCCCCGCCTCTCCATGACGGGACACTCGGACGCCACAAAACCCGCCACCGTAAAAACGGCAACGGGCATGTACGCGACGGGTTGGGGGCACGTTCCCCATTATTTCATTTTTAACCCACCCTGACCATCTTCCATCGGTCACAGAGGGATTAATATTGAGGCCATTCGTTCTCAGGTCCTCAAAGCTGTGGAACTCCTCACCATCCTAAGTGTTCCATTCCTCCAATAATGTACAAACTTTTAAAACCTCAGCTTGGTGTCACCTTTACTACTATCTAATTTAAGCAGGCCTCTGTCTCTCTACTACTCTTCTAAACTATGATAATGTCCTGCCCAATGGGCTTGGCCCTTCACATTGGTTTCTCAATAATGTAAAGAATACTTTCCACAGAGCTGCAAAGGATATGATCTGGAGACGTCAGTGCGTTCTTTTGGAAGCTCCAAGCTAGAGGACAGTTATGAGATCAATGTAAATGTTGCTGTAAGATTGAGGCTTAGTTTGAAGTGTCAGACTACTCATCAGCGCCTGACATTTAATGACCTACATTCACGAAAACTGAAAATCATAGATTGTAGTATTTAGCTGTTCACCTTTTTTGCTATGTGTGACCCTTACTGCTGCTCAGAGGTATAGAGGGGTAAAAATGTGTTGTGGGTGGTAGCGCATTGGAAAAGAAAATCACGCAGAGCTGTGAAATGTCTGCACTGATTATTTGTTTTATTTTCACTGTTAAATGTAATTTCTATTTTGTATCAGTGATGATCGCAGGGTGATGTTTACTGTGCATTCACATTACAAATTTACCATCAGTGGGAAGCGGTTTCAGCTTCACACTAATACTAAACTGGTGAAGTGTAAATCAGGTGTGAAGACCCAAGCTAACTATGAAACAAAGCAGAAAGACAAGCTCCTCCTTCAGGGAGACTCGCTCTACTTGCGTCTGGTGTCAGATCACTCCCTAATTCCGGATTCAGGCTGCATCCACATTATAACTGCAGCATCGCTGAAAACAGCTTTGATCTGATGCTGCAGTTGCATTGCAAATCTTTTGATATGCATTGGTGGCCAGTGAGGTTCCTCATCATCACAGTGTACCTGGGAAAGTGGCCCTTATTACTTAGCTGAATGAGAGCTGGAAGCTGTTTATGAACACACATAAGGGACAATCTAAGTGGAAGCATATCTTTGGGCAGGAGAGGATAGTGTCAGCCTGCGCCAGAACAGGAAGGCCCAAGACCCAATCAAAATATCGTCTCAGGCCGCCTTTAAATTAGAGCGATAAGCTGCAGGAGTCTACTGCGCGTTCCCAGGCATCTCGCTGACATCAATATCGGGAAGCTGCAACATTGGCAGGTATGTCTTCAGAGAGGAGACGATCGTTTTCAGGAGCGTTGTGGAGCAGGGACTGCTGTGCTCCTCCTGGCTTCACATTCAGGTAACAATATTTAGATACTTTTTGGAGGTGGCCTCCAGCAGTCCCTTTAAGGGCCGCTGATTAGGCCGCATGCGGACCGTTTATCCTGAACGTAACAGGCGGGGCGCCGGCTACGTTCAGGGCAGCTCAATTTTGGGAAGGGGTCCCAAAACAGGCGTTCAGCCCCTCATTAACATATGAAAGGGGCCTAATACCTAAAAAATAGTGCCACAAATTTAGCAATGGGACCAACGTCTGTGCAGATGAGATGATAAACCAAGACCCAGCCTGTCCTCTCAGATGAACGTAAAAGATCCAACGGCACTATTTGATGAGTAGAGGAGTTCTCCCAGTGTCCTGGTCAATATTTATGTCAAGGGATATGGCAGAATAGTGTTTATACACCAGTGATCCAGAGACTGTGAGTTCAAATCCCGCCATGGCAGCTTGAGAATTTGAATTAAATTTTGCAGTACAGAGGGATCTGGGGGTCCTCGTACATGAAACACAAAAAGTTAGCATGCAGGTACAGCAAGTAATCAGGAAGGCAAATGGAATGTTGGCCTTTATTGCAAGAGGGATGGAGTATAAAAGTAGAGAAGTCTTGCTACAACTGTACAGGGCGTTGGTGAGACCACACCTGGAGTACTGCTTGCACTTTTGGTTTCCTTATTTAAGGAGGGATATACTTGCATTGGAGGCAGTTCAGAGAAGGTTCACTAGGTTAATTCCTGAGATGAAGGGGTTGTCTTATGAAGAAAGGTTGAGCAGGTTGGGCCTATACTCATTGGAGTTTAGAAGAATGAGAGGTGATCTTATTGAAACATATAAGATTCTGAGGGGGCTTGACAGGGTAGATGCAGGGAGGATGTTCCCCCTCGTGGGGGAATCTAGAACTAGGGGGCATAGTTTCAGGATAAGGGGTCGCCCATTTAAAACGGAGATGAGGAGGAATTTCTTCTCTCAGAGGGTTGTGAATCTTTGGAATTCTCTACCCCAGAGAGCTGTGGACGCTGGGTCATTGAATATATTCAAGTCTGAGATAGACATATATTTGAGCTACAGGGGAGTCAAGGGTTATGGGGATCGGGCGGGAAAGTGGCGTTGAGGCCAAGATCAGATCAGCCATGATCTTATTGAATGGCGGGGCAGGCTCGAGGGGCCAAATGACCTACTCCTGCTTCTATTTCTTACGTTCTTATGTTAAAAATCTGGAAATAAAAAGCTGGTATCAGTAAAGGTGACCACGAAGCTGTTGGATTGTTGTAAAAAAAACCTGGTTCATTAATATCCGTTAGGGAGTGAAACCTGTAGTCCTTACCCGGTCTGGCCTAAATGTGACTCAAGTCCCACACCATTGTGATTGACTCTTAACTTCCCTCTGAAGTAGCCTAGCAAATTCTCAAGGGCAATTAGGAATGGACAATAAATGCTAACCTTGCCAGCGACGCCCAAATTCCGAAAAATTGGTATGCTGTGTGCCCATTTTACGCCCGAAATTCTACCCCCATTTCTCTTTTGCACCAATGTGCAATGAATTTGGAAAACCGTGAGCAATATAGTTACAAAGGAGCAAAAGGAAATTCTCATCACAAAGGTTGTCTACTCGGAATAATTAGTAGAAATAGTCTATTCATTAGACTTGCAGGAGTGAAGCGTTTACAATTACTGTGGAAACCAGCTGAGTCGTTCTAACGTGTGGAGAAAAGCACACCTGCCCCTTGGAGAGGCTTGTGATGCTGTGCCTGGGCTAAGAAAGACAGACCATGAATAGAACAGCAGATTGGATAAAAGGAACCGTTGCAGTCTGAGGGAAATGGAAATGTAGTCAGACCTCTCCTTGTGTTTTCTGTGGCGACTGATTCCAAAAAGTTTCTGTTTTGGCTGTTTGTCAATGTATTTCGATACTTTGGAATACTGCTGCATAAAGGAGTTGCAATTAAAATTCAAACAAAGGAAATTCGAAGTAAACAAAAAAGAACTTTGATTCTGTTTGTAAAGCTTAGACAACAGATCTGGAGCTCTGGTGATTATTCTGGAGAAATGCTGGCTGTCAGACAGGCAGAGTGCTGCCTTCACTGTGCTACCACAATTTCTATTCACCCTCCCCCCCCCACCCCGCCCCCGCCCCCGCCCCACCTCCTCCTGCCTATTCTAAAACAGACTCACTCTAAATGTGTCAAGTTTGCAAGATGAATTTTAATTAAACTCAGTGAAGTTTTTGAGATTTGATCCAATCCCAGATTTGTGCTGTTATGATTTGGAAGGAAGCGTTGCGATGTCAGAAAAATGGCGGAGAAATACTCACACCCTGGATGGCCGCTACCCATGCACCACATCGACATGAGAACTCACATGCTCTTCACTGTAGGAGTTAATGGGGTTAATCAGCTGATGGAGGCACCATAGGGCATTCAGCAGTCATATGTAGCAGTTGAAAGTAGAATCACAATCTCACAGCACAGAAGGAGGCCCATCGTGCCTGTGGGGGCTCTTTGAAAGAGCTATCCAATTAGTCCCACGCCCTTGCTCTTTCCCTATAGCCCTGGAAGTTTTTCCTTTTCAAGTATTTATCCAATTTTCTTTTGAAAGTTACTATTGAATCTGCCTCCACTGCCCTTTCAGGCAGTGCATTCCAGATCTTAACAACACAGTGTGTAAAAACATTTCTCCTCATCTTCCCTCTGGTTCTTTTGCCAATTATCTTCAATCTGTGCCCTCTGGTTACTGATCCACCTGCCAGTGGAAAACGTTTCTCCTTATTTACTCTATCAAAACCCTTCAAGATTTTGAACACCTCTATTAAATCTCCCCTTAACCTCGCTACTGTTAGGAGAGCAATCCCAACTTCTCTAGTCTCTCCACATAGTTGAAGTCCTTCATCCCTGGTATCATTCTGGTAAATCTGCTCTGCACCTTCTCTAAAGGTTTAACATAGCTTCCTTGCTTTTGTACTCTATGCCTCTGTTTATAAAGCCAAGGATCCCGTATGGTTTTTTACCAGTTTTATCAACTTTTCATGCCACCTTCAAAGTTTTGTGCATGTGAACCCCCAAGGCTCTCTGGGCTAGAAATTTGTGGCCTTAGCACGACTCTATGGCGCCATTAAATGGCATTAAAATGGTGGCCACCGCTCTTTCACCAGCTGCTGGCAGTTACCACGGCTGCTGCAGTTTTCGTGCTGAGCTTGGCACTGCCGGTAACTGGCAATGCCATGCTGGAAAAAATGATGGTGTGATGACGTCAATCGGCGTGCAATGCCGACTTTACGTCACAAGCGCGAACTTCGACCCTAGTGCTAAATTCAGTGCTGGGTCCGAAGCACGCCAGGTTAACCTGGTGTGCAAGCAGGCTGACAGTGGTGATGTCTGCACCTCTTAAAGGGACATTGTTCAGATAAGTTTGGATTTAAGGCTTTCTGCAATAGATGTGAAAAGTTTTTTAAGTGTGTAGGGAATGCTGCTGGATGCTTGCAAGGGCTCGGATGGTAAATGAAGGCCTTTGAGAAGACAGAACATGCTGCAAATACTCAACAGGTCACGCAACATCCGTAGAGAGAAAAACAGATTTCACATCTCAGGTTGAGATGCTGCCTGGCCAGCTGAGTATTTCCAGGATTTTATGCTGTCATTTCACATTTACAGCATCCGCTTGCAGAGGGAAGAGGAAGACACAGAAGAGGAGGAAGCCGCAGAGAAGGAAGCAGAAGAGGAGGAATCAAATGGAAGGATGCACCCCAGACAGCCCCTTTGAGGCCGGGATATTCGGGATGGAATCATCTGCCTCCGGTCCTAGTGACCACAACCCCAATTCCCCTTTCAACATTAGTCCCACACCTTACCATCTGTTACTGACCATCACAATGTCCTCTTGGTCACAGTGCTGAAATAAAAGCCACCACAAAGCAAACTTTCCAATCCACCTATATGCGCCTATCCATCCAATGTGACATCAAGAAATCAACTCATCACCTGTATGCATTCTCTCAGTGACTGTCTTCTGTGTGCCTTTGCCTATCCTATTGATGTCATGTGGTGCTACCCCAGTGGCTGCAGCATGGCTGGTGGAAGGCTGCTGACTTTCAGTGGGGGACACTGCAAATGGCCTTGCTGTATAACCTTGAGGAGATGGTGGCTGGTGGTGTCAAATCAATCGTCTTCTTCTTGTTCTTCTTCACTCTCCTCTCCCTCTTCTTGGTCACCCACTGGCTGGGCAGGCTGCATTTCCTGAGTGTGTGAAATGAGGAAGGCACAAGGGTGGAGTTGTGGTGATGGCAGGGCGGGAAACCATGAGATGCATGCCAGAAGGAGGATAACGTATGAGGATACCAGCATCTTGTATCCTTTCAGCCCCACCGCTGGCCAAGGGCTCAGCCATGCCCCTGTCAAGAGTGGCCTGCACCATCTCCTCCAAGGGGTGAGGTGAGGCTAGGAATGGGAAATGTGCATCGTGATTGGCGCAGATTGTTGGTAGGTGAGTGATTGGTGGTGGGGGTCATGCATTGAGCAGTGTGTGAGGCTATTGGTGCAGTTGGTAGGAGATGGCTTTTGAAGATGCATTCACTGACCTTGACCAGTGGTCTGAGGTTCATGAAGCTTCTTTGAGCACTGGAGCCAGGTGGTGGGGGCAACACTGCTGGCAGTGTGATGGCCTCGGTGATATACTCCCACATCGTTCTTTGTGGAGGTCTCCTGGCCCCTGTGGATAGAGGGCCAGACTTGCAGTGTTGACCCCCTGCACAAAGCTGGAGTGCTGCGTGTGAGACCCTGGGCGCCCCTTCCCGGGCTTGCTGAGCCATTTGTGTTAGTGTTGGGCATTTTTCCCATTTTTTGTGGTTAGGAAGGGAATTCAGCTTTAAGAGCTGAATATTCACATTTGGGACTTCTTTTTAATGTTAGATTTTTTTTAAAGGCAGAAAGGGCTGAAAATTGCATTGTTTCACTTCATTTTATATTGACTTGCTTCAGTGTGCATGGCCCCTTTAATTCTCAGACCTCTTCATTGCCCACAATTCCTTGCGAGCTCCACAGCCTGGTTGTGGGCAGCTGCAATGCCACACCTGCGCACAAACTTCACCTCGGATGCCTCCCTCAACTTTGCTGTCTAAAACGAATTTCTCCCCCTCTGTTCCTGCACTCCCTTTCAAATTGTACCATTTAGTTTATATTGCCTCTCCTCATTCTTCCTACCAAAATGATTCACTTCACACTTCTCTGCATTAAATTTTATCTGCCATGTGTTTACCCATTTCACTAGTAATTTCCACTAGGGTTGTGAAATAAGAACATAAGAACACAAGAAATAAGAGCTGGAGTCGGCCATATGGCCTCTCGAGCCTGCTCCGCCATTCAATAAGATCATGGCTGATCATCGACCTCAACTCCTCTTTCCTGCCCCATCTCCATATCCCTTGATTCCCCTAGAGTCCAAAATGCTGCAGGAATATGCAGTGTCTGAGAGTCAAATATACAATTGATGATTTGGACAGGTTAAACAAAAGTGCATTGTGATCTGAGTAAACAAGCAAGACAAGTTTCTATGCCCATGATAATGGTGGATTTTGGGTGCACTATAATGTTTTCATTAAGAGCAGTTGGGAAGAGCTTAAAGATGCACAGGCCTGAAATTCCAGGGCCCCTGCTCCACAGTCAGAACTGCAATAGACTAGCACTTCCAAACCCCGGCAGCTGAGAATGTTGACCCCATCCCAAGTACCAGGACTGGGGCTATTTTAATAAATAGGGCAGGCAGCCGGTCCCTGTATAGGGGCCTACCCCGAGAAAGAGCAGGAAAATCAGAACCTCCAATTCAGGAGGCAGAGATCTTTAATACGTCAAAGCAGTCATTAAAAATAATTTTCACTTGAAACCATGGCCTGCAATGGGGGTAACCAATGCACTTTGGGCTCGATTGTCTCAGCTCTGCACTGTCTTTGGTACCTCAGGAAGGCCCAGTACAGAATCCATGTCTGCTCTCAGAAGGCATAAGAAGCACTGCACCTGTGAGTGGCGTGCTGGGCAGAATTCCTGGGGTAGCCCAGGAGCGTTCTCCAACTGCTGCTGTGTAATGGAGGCACAGATGGTAGACTTGTCCGTGCCCCCATCAGGATTTTCTGCCACATGTTAAATGGGCTGAAAACCGGTCGGATTCAATACTGCCCCAAGTTCTTGCCTTTTACCCCCACCAACCCCTTCCGCTCGCCACCACTCCCCACCCCCCACCCCCACCGCCCGCCACCACGCCTCCACCCAAACCGATAGGGCAATAGGGCAATCCTCCCAAGGTGTGCCAAACCCAACCACAAGGATTTCGGGCCTGTGATTTGCAGCCAGAACCTTCTAGGGTTTAATATTTCACATGCAGCACATTTGAATGTCTTGCAAACATTCGGGAAAGTTACAGAGAATTCCATCAAACTTCAGCTGATTAATAGCTACGTGCAATGGGGAATACCAGAGCGCCGATATTCTTGCGGGATTCTGAAAAGTTAAGATTGAAGTATGTACAAGCATACAGTGGTCGGGAACACAGGTAACTGAGGAAGAAGAAAGTGATTTAATTGATCACAATGAACCATGCAGAGAAAGGCTTAAGGCTTATTCTTGTATAGCACTTAGGTTCTGATAAAGGAAATAAATAAAGAGATAAGGGATTCGGTTTCACTTGGCTGTCAGAAGGCTGCAGGATCAGCAGCAATGGAAATTCCACTACTCCCTGATTTTATTATTTTCTCCTTGTAGCAATTGATACAGATTTCAGTGTTCCCCACTGGACCTCACACATTTTGATAGTTGTTTTACTGTTCACAGTTGGAGTGCTGGAAACTCTGATTGCTCAAGGGTGTTTTAAACAGCAGAAACATAATGCCTTATCTCCTCCAGGCAAAAAAACAGACAAAGGCCGGAAGTTTGCCTACCTGGACGGGTCCGGTGCGGGCGATGGCCATGGTGGGTTGGCTCCATCACACTGTTAAAAATGACTTACCCTTAATAGGGCCTATTAAGCCCGCCCTGCGCATTACCCGGCCCAATTAAATGGTGCGGGTCTGGTGGCGTCATCGATGACGCGTTTTCAGCCGGGATCTTTAAAGGAGCCACGACCACATTGGATTTGAATGTCAATGTAACATAGTGCTGTCAGTGCACTACAGCATTGGAGAGCTGCAAAGACTGACAATGACTGCACAGAGGCAGAGGGCTGCATATGCTTATGGAGGGAGTCAGAGCACGCAGGGAGGTCCTCTTTCCTTCCAATGGGCGGAAGAGACCTCCCCAGGAGACCGAAACAACCTGGTTGGAGATTGCAGAGAAGGTCACCAGCAGGGATGTAGTCAGGAGGACCTGGGAGCAGTGCCGCAAACGTTTCAATGATCTCATTAGATCAGGAAACGTGAGTACAAAGCCACACTCACCTTCATCCTGCTGTGCCTCTCATCACATCCCCATCACTCTGCCTTCCCAACCCTACTCCTGCACATCATTACTCACACCAACTTACCTTGCACATCCACCTATCCCTCTCTCTCTATCTACATTATCTCATCCCCATCTGACTAGCCACCCCTCACACTCACCCTCATCCTAATGCAATCATACTAACTAACAACACACAAGGAGGCCACTTGGCTTTGGCACCCCACTCCATCATAGTCACCCTCTAAAGATCTAACCCACCCATTCCTTACACACATTCCATCACTCTCACTCAACCTTCTCTTCTTTCCCCCCTTGTAGGAAAAGAGAGCCCAAAATAAGAGGGAGAGGGGGAGAACCAGTGGTGGCCCTTGTAAAGTTTCCAAAATTTGCAGATCCCCAAAAATCTAATGAAAAAAAAGGACTTTGGAACTACCCCAGAGTGATAAAAATGCATTTGGGCCTAACATAAGGAATCTCAATTTTAAAAGGCTGGTAATCAAGCCCCAGCAAACATTAACATTTAGACAATAGGCCCTGGGAGAAGGCCGCCCCACCCAAAACACAGAACCCATTAAAGAGACGCATAAAGATAGGAATGCTAGGCCCAGCAAGAAACCCAAAACATGAGGACAATGCAAACTCCGATTATACAACAGATCGACAGGACGCAAGCCATTTGACACTCAGTAAAAAGCCGTTACTGGTAACAAGGTCTTTCAATGACCAGGATTTGATTTGGTTTAGCATAATTGAAGGCCCATCAAGCAGTTACAACAGTTCAGTAAGAAGAGAGTTCAGAACATTTTTAACACCAAGTTAAACCCATCAAAACTTAACAAGCCTGCAAGGAACCAAGACAATGGAATGAACAGGCCTCAACTGAAACCAAATCACTTCAGCACAAAACCATTTTTAGTAAGGGGTTCTGGGAGTGAAGAAAAGAACAAAGGAGCTGAACATGTATAATACCCCAAGTAATTCCCCAAGAGGCTCTTTCTCTCCGGACTCTCCCGCTCGGCTCTGTTCCAGGAGCAGCACGTTCCAGGAAGACACTCGACGACCGGACCACCATCAACTTACCTGGCTGGATTTCGCACTGTTAAAACCCCTGTTTGGTGAGCATTATCCCTGATCTCCTGAAACCGAAACCTAGCTAGATAGTGGGATTCTTGGGAGGGATAAGGGTTTTGTATATTGTCTTCTCCCTCGCCTGTACCGTGTGTTCACCAACCTGTTTAAGTGTGAAGTGTGTTTTAAGTTTGTTACCTTTTACTTTTAATAAAAGTCAAAATTCTTTCATCGGAACCTGTTGTCTACTGCATCTTTATTCACAACCCCTAAATAAGTCCACGGTCTGAACCTGGGTTGTGGGAGCGATTGGAACCGCTCACTGAGTCAGGGGTAAGGCTGACCCCTACCACCACCACCCCCTACACCCTCCATCATTTGCAAACCTTACAACAGCAGAGGAGGCTGCTTTAGAAATATCTGGAGTCGCCGAGCATCTGGAGGTGGGAGACGGAGAGAGGGGGACATCTCAGCAACCTGGTGACAGAATTACATATCCTACAGCTACATGGCATACATCAGTCACTCATATTGGCACTGATGTCAGCAGCCACTGAATGGTCATCATGTGAATAATCGTATGTGCACCCATTCTTCATATGACATATCTAACTCATCTCTTTACTCTCCCACAGGTCCATCAAGAGCCGCCCCCCCCACCCCCGCCACTGTCCAGGAAGAAGAGGAAGACAACTCCTCAGAGGAGCCTCCAGCCTCTGAGGATGCACCGTCACCAGACATAAGCGCACCCAGCACCAGCGCAGAGACGCACACCTCGGTGGGTGCAACGCGAGATAGAGTAGTGTTGTCACCTGGTGTCTCACAACTCACAAGTGAGCAAGAGCAGATGGTGGAGACAGGGACAGCAGTGGAGACTCCTCGCTGGAGGGCGCAGGATGCTCCCAGCTCTGCTCAGCTGCATGCAGACACTGAGCCTCGGGGGCCATCCAGAAAGAGGGTGATCCTGGAGGTGCAGGAAGAAGTGCAGGAGGCTCTGACAGGTTTTGTGAGCGCGGTGTCTGCAAATGTTCAGAGAATGGAGGAGTCCATCTCCAACATGAGCACCAGCATGTCGCAGGTGATGACGACGTTAGGCCCCTCCATGGATAGGATGGCCACCTGCATGGAGTAGCTAATGTGCCACTCACAGGAGCACATGGTCTCTATGGAGAATAGATGGCTATCTATGGAGAACAGATGGCAGAGGCTCATAGACCTCCTCTCTAGGAGGGATGTCAGTGTAGACGTGGGTCCTCATGGCCCCACTGATGTGCAGCAAGGTACTCTCCAGCTCCTTGACAGCAGGGAAGTGAGCAGGCTGCCTCTACCTCTGCTGAAGCCACAGGGTTAGCACCTGGTAGAAGCATGCGGAAGAGAAAGATGACACACAAGTAGATTCACAAGGGTAGCCACTTGGGTGTTTTATCCAATGTTTATGTAAAGTTTCTGTTAATGTGCTGCCAAACATAAAAATCATTATTTTCAACACTTTCCGGTCTTGGACAGATTTGTATGCACCTTTGTAAGTGGCTTAGTGAGTTGCAGTAAATGGTGAGACATAACGGTACCCCCCGCAATGATGATGAGTGTGAAAGGAATGGCTTGGGCATTGTAGGGATGCTTTATGGTGCTGGTGTGGGGTGATGCCAACCTGGCGCATCATGTGGCAGCCAGGGTTTACAGCGTCAAGTGAAGTAAATCTGGCCATGATGAGGCCATCCCTGGCCTCCCGGGCAGCAATGTGGTCGGGTGCTGATGCCCTCTGTCCTGTGCAGCATCAGGTGATTGCAGAGAAGGTATGTGTTGTTCTTGGTGCTGCTGGTGTGCCTGGTGCTGCTGGTGTTGGGGCTCATCGTGGTCTGATTCTGAGGACCAAGGTGAGACAGTATAAATGGCATCCATACTGATGGAATAGATGGCAGGTGAAGTAGACAGAAGCATTCTGTCAATGGTGAGAGAGGTTCTTCCAATGATGTGACACTGGATGGAAATTTTGCTGGAAAGACTACAGCCTGCAGAATCTGTGCTGGGAATGCAGTGAGAAACAGCTTCTGCTGAGGAAAGTGATCATTTGTCAGGTGGGAGCTTTTATAGTACATTTGATGCTGTCAACTAATCAGCTGGAGCAATGGCCACTGAACTCCCGCCTCAGGTTGACAGATGTGGTTCCCGAGCAGCGTGTTTGCTGAGCAGCGTGTTTCCCGTGGCCATCCAGTTAAATTTAAAAGGTAAGGTTAAAACCACTCTTCAGGGTCTGACAACTAACTACTGATAATTTAAATTGGATCGCCTGCCTCTGCCAGCTAGGTTGGGTCCGCACTGACAGACGCGCCTGGGGGAAAGGCGTGTGAGAGCGGGATGACAGTGGGTTCCCGACCCGCTCCCAAAAATAACAACTTTCCCACCCGACCCTCCCCCGATCCTCATACCACCCCAGAAAATTCAGGCCAAAGGGTCTAAATATTAACTAGTACAGTGGCAATCAGACCAGCTTCAAGTTAGTGATTTTGCAATGGTTGGAGCACTGGCACTTGAAGGGTCTAACTCAGCCCATGCCTTTCTCCAAGCTCTGGCAATATCTGTTCCTGCCACTCCTAGAAAGTGAGAAACAGTTAGATTAGCCTTGCCATTTTAGTGTGGGCCTTACACCTTGGGCTTTCAGGGCTGTGGTGTGGTTTCTCCCTCGCCAGATGTGTTGTCGCCTTTGTTATAAGCACCCTGTTGTTCAGGAATACCAATGGGCATTTGGAGCAGCTTGGTGGTTGGGGTAGACATATATTTGTTAAACCAAGGATCTATCTGCCTGCCCAGATGGATGTAAAAGATGACACTATTTGAAGATGAGCAGGGAATTTTCCAGGTGTCCTCACCAACATTCCTCCTTTAACCAGTGCCATCAGAAACCGATTCTGGTCATTCATTCAGTTGTTGTTTGTGGGACCTTGCTGTCTGCAAATTTGACTGCACTTCAAAAGTAATCCATTGGTTGGGAAATCCTGTGGGCCTGCAAGGTGCTACATAAATGAAAATTCTTTCTTTCTTATTCAGTACTAGATTTTGGACAATTGTAGATGTTTTTGCAATAAGACTGTTGCAGAAGACAAAAGGCCACTTGTTATTTCAAGTTATTTTCTTAGATTGTGCTGGTGATAATGACAATTAATCTGATGATCCAGTGAATTTTTAATATGCCTGTAATATTTTTCTTGTTGCTTGTATTTTGCACTTGGGTTTCTTTCCCCTCCATGCCATTATTTTATCCCGGTCCTGATGTGGATTGGATCTTGCTGTGTGATGGCTGTTCACACTCCTGGAATATTCGGGCCATGTGTTCTTTACCTGTGGTCCTGCTGACATTAACAATTGTCTTGATTTATGACAGTTCCAACAGAGTACGTCCCACCTCGATATATCTTGTATCTATGTATATTTAGGGCCAGTGATTTTTGGCAGCAGAACATCCGACAATGAATCCTGCCAATTTCTACACTTGCCACACGTAGCAGGGTTTGCTGCTCAACTAAAGCAGTTTTGCAATAAAAAGTCCAAGACGGTGAAAATGCCTGTCCTGCAACAGTGGTACCACCTTGCAATCCAGATTTGAACGGGCCCCAGCGGATGCACAAATCTCAGGAGCACAAGTGCTATTGAGCAGAGCGAGTCAGCACATTTAGTGGATGGCATCAAAGAAAAGAGAAGGAGTAAAGACCCGTGTGGAGTGCGGTGGAGAGAATTGTGACCCAACCTAAGTTGCACCCCTGTTGCAAGTTTCGCATTGTGCCTTAAATATTCTCTCAAGTACTACGGTGCTAATGACTCTCATAAGCAGTCTGAGTATCTTGCATTTAGGGGTGTGCCCATATTGCCCAATATCTAACTATATTATAGTGTAACCCAAATGCGTATCAATAGTATCACCTTGTGATCTGAACTGAATACTTGTGTGTTTCACACATGTGCTCCTTCCGTCTCTTCAAATGCGGACCAAGCACACATTTGAACATGTATGAATCATTAAGCTGTCTTATTTCACAGTGAGTGAACATAAAGATTGACAGTTATGATCAGATTCGCTTTGTTCAATCATTAACAACTTGTCTTCATGTAATAACAGAAAGTAATAAACGCACTACGCTTTCCCACATCAGTGGGTCGTTTTGTTGGACTGAAGCAAAGTAACTTCTCGCTGCTCTCCTGCATTCTAACCTTGCTGCAGCCTTTGCTGTGTTTGACTGACCTCGCAGCCTTTGCTGGATCTGACCGCCTGGGGGCAACTTTAACCCTGACCGCCAGGCGGAAACCGTTCAAATGACTTAACCGCTGGGGAGCCGCGGGGAGCTGCCAAGTTTGTATTTTAACCTGCTCATCTGAACAGGTGGCAAGGACACCCGTCTAAAGCTGGTCGCCTGCTTTTTAATATATGCATGTTAACATATGCGTATGACGTCATTGGGACCCGACTGCAATTTTTACTGAAAGGCCTGAGTGGGAAATTGCAATGAGCTTTCCACCAGGCTGAGCTAGAGCGGAAGTGAATCGGGGCCAAAAGAGGCCTGAAACGGTAAGCTTCAATTTTTTCTGTTAATATCCTTGTGGGGCCCAGAGAAGCAGGAGGGCTCCTTCAGGCCCCCACAAGGAAATCTTAGGCCTCCCCTGCCGCAATCTCGCGAATCCCTCCCGATCACCGGAGATCCTCGCAGCCCTCGCAGCCAATGCCACACACATACCTGCTCGGTGGGCGGTCACCAACTGACTCAACTTTGCACTGCTTCCCATCAGCTTCCCGCCTGGAATGGATGGTACATTGGCCGGGCGCATTTAAATAAGGCCTGAGAGTTAAAATACCTCTTTTTCACTGCAGTTGACGTCATATGAAGTGACACCAAAACTCAGCAGCTGAAAATTATGCCACAGTTAGAATTGAGCCCCCTGTGTTACTTCACCCAAAAGGGACCTGAGATTTCCATCACAATGGGTGTGAGGTGTTTATTGATTGCTGAGACAAATCCTTACTATGGAAAAAGGTCAAAAAGAAATCCCAAAACTTAACAGCCCCCCAAAATGTTTCTCATTTTTGCCGCAACAAATCACTTGCCGTCTGTATAATGTGTCCATTCAGGAAAGTGCACTAATGCACTGCACAGAGGGTTAGATACATAGAAAAATAGGAAAAGGAGTAGGCCATTCGGCACTTCGAGCCTGCTCCGCCATTCAATATGATCATGGCTGATCCTCTATCTCAATACCATATTCCCGCTCTGTCCACAAACCCCTTGATGCCTTTTGTGTCTAGAAATCTATTTATCTCCTTCTTAAATATATTCAGTAACTTGGCCTCCACAGCCTTCTGTGGTAGAGAATTCCACAGGTTCACCACCCTCTGAGTGAAGAAATTTCTCCTCATCTCAGTCCTAAATGTCGTACCCCGTATCATGAGATTGTGACCCCTCGTTCTACACCTCCCAGCCAGGGGAAACATCCTCCCTGCATCCAGTCTGTCTAGCCCTGTCAGAGTTTTATACATTTCAATGAGATCCCCCCTCATTTTTCTAAACTCTAGTGAATACAGGCCTAGTCGACCCAATCTCTCCTCATACGACAGTCCTGCCATCCCAGGAATCAGTCTGGTGAACTTTTGCTGCACTCCCTCTATGGCAAGTATATCCTTTCTTAGGTAAGGAGACCAAAACTGCACACAATACTCCAGATGTGGTCTCACCAAGGCCCTGTATAACTGTAGTAAGACATCCTTGCTCCTGCAATCAAATCCTCTTGCAATGAAGGCCAACATACCATTTGCCTTCCTAACTGCTTGCTGCACCTGCATGTTTGCTTTCAGTGACTGGTGTACAAGGACACCCAGGTCCCTTTGTACATCAACATTTCCCAATCTATCACCATTTAAATAATACTCTGCCTTTCTGTTTTTCCTACCGAAGTGGATAACTTCATATTTATCCACGTTATACTGCAACTGCCATGTATTTGCCCACTCACTCAACTTGTCTAAATCGCCTTGAAGCCTCTTTGCATCCTCCTCACAACTCACAATCCCACCTAGTTTTCTGTCGTCAGCAAACTTGGAAATATTACATTTGGTTCCCTCATCCAAATCATTGATATATATTGTGAATAGCTGGGGCCCAAGCACTGATCCCTGAGGTACCCCACTAGTCATCGCCTGCCACCCCGAAAACCCCCCATTTATTCCTACTCTCTGTTTCCTGTCTGTTAACCAATTTTCAGTCCATGCCAGTATATTACCCCCCCAATCCCATGTGCTTTAATTTTGCACACTAACCTCTTATGTGGGACTTTATCAAAGGTCTTCTGAAAATCCAAATACACCACATCCACTGGTTCTCCCTTATCTATTCTACCAGTTACATCCTCAAAAAACTCCAGTAGGTTTGTCAAACACGATTTCCCTTTCATAAATCCATGTTGACTTTGTCTAATCCCCATTGATATTTTCTAAGTGTCCTGTTATTGCATCCTTTATAATAGACTCTAGCATTTTCCCTACTACTGATGTTAGGCTAACCATTCTGTAGTTCCCTGTTTTCTCTCTCCCTCCTTTTTTAAATAGTGGGGTTACATTTGCCACCCTCCAATCTGCAGGAACTGTTCCATAATCTATACAATTTTGGAAGATGACAACCAATGCATCCACTATTTCCATGGCTATCTCTTCAGGCCCTGGGGATTTATCAGCTTTCAGTCCCATTAATTTCTCCAGCACTATTTTTTTACTAGTACAGATTTCCCTTTAATTCCTCCTTCTCACTAGATCCTTGGTTCCCTAGCATTTCTGGGAAGTTATTTGTGTCCTTTTCCGTGAAGGCAGAACCAAAGTATTTGTTTAATTGCTCAGCCATTTCCTTGTTCCCCATTATAATTCCCTCTCATTTCTGACTGTAAGGGACCTACATTTGTCTTCACTAATCTTTTTCTTTTTACATACTTGTAGAAGCTTTTACAGTCCGCTTTTATGTTCCTTGCAAGTTTACTCTCATACTCTATTTTTCCCCTCTTAATCAATCTCTTGGTCCTTTTTTGCTGAACTCTAAACTGCTCCCAATCCTCAGGCTTGCTACTTTTTCTGGCAACTTTATATGACTCCTCTTTGGATCTAATACTATCCTTAATTTCTTTTGTTAGCCATGGTTGGGCCGCTTTTCCTTTTGTGTTTTTGCGCCAGAAAGGAATGTATAACTGTTGCAATTCATGCATTCGTTCCTTAAATGTTAGCCATTGCCTATCCACCATCATGCCTTTTAATGAAGCTCCCCAATCTATCATAGCCAACTCACTCCTCATACCTTCATAGTTCACGGCACATATTGTAGTCTGTGCCAATGTGGGGAAATCATTCTTAGTGCAAGATATCTCTGTGTGGATCAGACAGGTACAGAGGGATACAACAACAACTTGCATTTACATAGTACCTTTAACATAGGAAAACATCCCAAGGCACTTCACAGGAGTGTAATCAGACATAAATTAACATTGAGGCAAGAAGGAGATATTAGGACAGGTGACTAAAAGCTTGGGTCAAAGAGGTAAATTTTAAGGAGGGTCTTAAAGGATGAGAGAGCGGTGGAGAGAGCGAAGGGTTTAGGGAGGGAATTCCAGAACTTAAGGCCTAGATGGCTGAAGGCACGATCACCAATGGTAGGGTGAAAGGAGTGGGGGATGCACAAGAGTTTATAGTTGAAGGAACACAAAGCTAGTTCTTGGAGATTTGTAGAGCTGGAGAAGATTACAGAGATAGGGAACATGAGGATAAGAATTTTTAAATTGAGGCGTTGGTGGACCTGGAGCCAATGTAGGCCAGTGAGCACAGGGGTGATAGCTGAGCGGGACTTGATGTGGGTTAGAATATCGGCAGCACAATTTCAAATGAGCTCAAGTTTATGGCGGATGGAAGATGGGAGGCCGGCCACTATTGGAATAAAAATGAGAAGTCGCACAACACCAGGTTATAGTCCAACAGTTTTATTTAAAATTACGAGCTTTCGGAGCTGCTGCCCCTTCGTCAGGTAAAGGTACAGTGAGGGAATCTATTACACAGTATATATACACAGAGAGCAATTTGTCTGCAGAGATACAATCTTTTAGGGAGGCATTACATCAAAGAATAGTCAAGTCTGGAGGTAATAAAAGACATGGATGAGGATTTCAGCAGCAGATGAGCTGAGGCAGGGGTGGAGATGGGTGATGTTACAGAGGTGGAAGTAGGCGGTCTTTATTATGAAGAAGAAATGGGGTCAGAAGCTCTGTTCAGGGTCAAATAGGATGTCGAGGTTGTGAACAGTCTGGTTGCCAGGGAGAGAGATGGAATCGATGGCTAGGGAATGGCGTTTGTGGAGGAAGCCCAAGACACAAAATTATTTAATTGAATTATTCTGAATTAATTTACATAAAATTAAATGTGATTTACAACTGCAGTGGGAGATGCCAAATATTTATTTGGATCTTGCAGCAAGTTAATTGGGTCTGCCTGTCAATAATTGGGCCAATTGTGTTCTCCACTGTGCTAAAGTTATTTTGGAATTCATGAACAGGCTTTACACCATCCGAATGCACATGGCCTCCAAGGTGGCACTTACTACATGGCAATAAGCCAGCATCATAAGATGCCACCTGGTATTGTTGACACTATTTTGTTTACCCAAACCAGTAAAAACTGATCGATCTGGGATCTAGAATTACATCTCATTATGGAGGTGTGCACTTTACAAACCATAAGAATGGCTGAGAGGATATAAATATCACAGAATCCCCACAGTGCAGATAGAGGCCACATATTCCACCCTATCCCCGTAACCCCACGTATTTAATCCCCCCTAACACAAAGGGTCAATTTATCAAAGCCAAATCAACCTAACCTGCACATCTTTGGACTGTGGGAGGAAACCAGAGCAAACCCACGCAGACACGGGGAGAATGTGCAAACTCCACACAGACAGTCACCCGGGGCCGGATTCGAACCCGGGTCCCTGGCGCTGTGAGGCAACAGTGCTAACCACTATGCCACCGTGTTGCCCTAAATATCCAGGACATGTGGCCAGTCTTTAAGCATTTATTATCAGAGCCACAATATGTTGATATGTAGCCCATTTGTTCATTTTGATTTGCTTTTTTTGCAAGTATAGCTAAATCTGGATTGTACTCTCTCATTCCCCCTCTGTTTCACATGCACATCTCTCCCTCTCCCTTCTCATTTCCTCTCTCACAAGCTCTCTCATAACCTGTTATCTCCTCTCTCTGTTTCTTTCTCTCTTTGTTTCTCTCTCATCCTCACTTTCTGTCTCTAACATGTCTGTCTTTTTCATATTCCTTCCTGTCAGTCATTTTCTGTCCTTCTCATTCATTCTCTCCTCAGTCCCTTTCATTCCCTTTGTTTCTATCTCCCATTCCCTCTGCTCTGTAGCTCCTTCATTCCCACTGTTCATCCTCACTGTCTTTCCCCTTTCCCTTAATTCCCTTCTCTTTCTTCATTCTGTCCTTGGCTCTCTAAATCCCTCTTCCCCCTTTTTCTCATTTCCCATTCTTCCTTTCTCCTATTCTCTTCTTTCTCCTATTCTCTATCTCCGTTTCTCTCAGTCTCTTCTGTACATTCTCTCATCTCCCTCTCATTCCCTCTTCCTCATTTTTCTCATTCCCTGTTCCTTCTTTCCCTTATTGTCTGTGTTTTTCTCATTCTCTTTCTCTCTTCGGTCTCTCTTCTGTACCTTATCTCCTTATCTCTGTGCTCTCTCTCATTTCCTCCTCCTCTTTTGTCTTATTCCCTCTATCTCATAGTTACCGACAACAGTTCTTTATCTCATGCCCACTCCAAGTAATACAATCTGGCTGCGTTTCTGCTGCAGAGGCAGGTAAGCTTTGGGTTCATGATAGTCTGCAGTGATGATGCTGCCCTTTTTCTCCCTTGCCAGACTCCAGACCAGTTGATTGTTTGAGGGCCGAGTACATGCTCAGCCTTTCTCCCCCACTACATATAGTGCTCATTCAGGCTAAAATTGGATGACTTGTTAGCAAAATTAAAGCCCATGGGATTAAAGGGACAGTGGCAGCATGGATACAAAATTGACTAACGGACAGAAAGCAGAGCATAGTGGTGAAATAAAAACAGAAAATGTTGGAAATACTCAGCAGGTCAGGCAGCATCTGTGGAGAGAGAAACAGAGTTAACGTTTCAGGTTAATGACCCTTCGTCAGAACTGGAAAAAGCTGGAGATGGAACAGGTTTTTAAGCAAGTGCAGGGGCAGGGAAAGGGGGGAGGGGAGGAAAGAACAAAAGGGAAGGTCTGTGATAGGATGGAAGGCAGGAGAGATTAAGAGACATTAAGAGAGATTAAGAGATGGTGCAAGGCAAAAGGAGATGGTAATGGGACAAGTTAAGAAACAAAAGGTGGCTCTAGATGAAGTGTAAATGGCACTGGCAGAATGAAAGACAGCTGCCATGTGAGAGAGAGAAAAACAATAAATAAATAAATAAATAAATGGGAAAAAAAGGATAGGGGCAGAGGTTATGGTTTGAAATTGTTGAACTCTATGTTGAGTACAGAAGGATGTAAAGTGCCTAATCGAAAGATGAGGTGCTGTTCCTAGAGCTTACATTGAGCTTCATTGGAACAGTGTAAGAGGCCAAGGACAGAGAGGTCAGAGTGGGAGTGGGAGCGGAGAATTAAAGTGACAGGTGACCGGAAGCTTGGGGTCACCCTTGGAAATGTAGTAAACAATTAGAAGGGTAATAACAGACTTCAGGAGGACATAGACAGGCTGGTAAAATGGGCAGACACATGGCAGATGAAATTTAATGCAGAGAAGTATGAAGTAATATATTTTGGTAGGAAGAATGAGGAGAGGCAATATGAACTAAATGGTATAATTTTAAAGGGGGTGGAGGAACAGAGTGATCTGGGGGTGAATGTACACAAATCTTTGAAGGTAGCAGGACAAGTTGAGAAGGCTGTTAAAAAGCACATGGGATCCTTGGCTTTATTAATGGAGGAATAGAGTACAAAAGCAAGGAAGTTATGCTAAACCTTTATAAAACACTGGTTCAGCCTCAGCTGGAGTATTGTGTTCAATTCTGGACAACACACTTTAGGAAGGATGTCAAGGCCTTGGAGAGGCTGCAGAGGAGATTCACTAGAATGGTACCAGGGATGAGGGACTTCAGTCATGTGGAGAGACTGGAGAAGCTGGGGTTGTTCTCCTTAGAGCAGAGATGGTTAAGGGGAGATTTGATAGAGTAAATAAGGAGAAACTGTTTCTATGGCAGAAGGGTCGGTAACCAGAGGACACAGATTGGCAAAAGAACCAGAGGCGACATGAGGAAACATTATTTTACACAGTGAGTTGTTATGATCTGGAATGCACTGCCTGAAAGGGTGGTGGAAGCAGATTCAATAGTAACATTCAAAAGAGAATTGGATAAGTACTTGAAGGGAAAACATTTACAGGGCTATGGGGAAAGAGCAGGGGATTAGGATTAATAGGGGCACCTGTACAAGATGGGCAGGTTTCACCTGAACAGAGCAGAGACCAATGTTCGCACTGAAAGGTTAACTAGTACTGTTGGGGAGGGTTTAAACTAATTTGGCAAGGGGTGGGGGCACCAGAAAATAGCAGAAAGGAGCGGCAATGAGATCAGGAGACAGAGAGATATAAACAGCAGTAAAATTAGAAATATCCCAAATATTGTAGGGACCAGGTTAAGGAAAACAGCAAAAGTGACGAAGGAGCTATTAAATTGTATGTATGTCAATGTCCGTAGTGTAATTAACAACACTGGGGAGCTGCAGGCACAAGTTATCACATGGGATTATGACATGGTTGCATTAACAGAGACATGGCTCAAACAAGACCAGGAATGGGTTCTTAATATTCCAAGTTACCCAGTATTCAGGAATGATAGAGAAGAAAAAAGAGGAGGGGCGTGTCAGTATTGATTAAGGATGATGTTACAGTTCTAAATAGAAAGAATATACCAGATGGTTTTAGGACTGAATCTATTTGGCTTGAGTTAAGGAACAGAGGGGGAGCTGTTACTTTGTTGGGAGTTTTTTTATAGAGCTCCACACAGTGAGAAGGAGATAGATGAGCAAATTTTTTGCCAAATTTCAAAGGTGTGCAACAAAAATAGTGTAGTAATATTAGGAGACTTTAATTACCCTATTATAGACTCGGAAAAACATATTGCTAAGGATAGGGAAGGAGACAAATTTCTGATATGTGTACAGGAGAACTTTCTTGATCAATATGTCTCCAGTCCAACCGAGGAAGAATCTGGTTATGGGAAATGCAGTAGGGCAAGTGGAGGGTGTTACAGTAGGAGATCATCCAACTAACAGTGACCACAACATAATTTGGTTTAGATTCATTATGGAAAGATACCAGAAAATATCGATGGTAAAAATGCTCAACTTGGCAAGAGCTAATTTCAGTGATTTAAGAAGGGACCTAGCACAGGTAGATTGGAAAAGATAAAACAGCAATGGAGCAATGGAAGGCATTCAGGGAAGAGATAGTTCAGTTACAAACTAAGCATATTCCTTTGAAGGGAAAAGGTAGAGCATCCAAAGCTATGTGCCCTGGATGACAAAGGAAATAAAAGATAAGATAAAACCGAAAAAGGAGACTTATGACAAATGTCAGGAGCAAGATTCAATTAATAAACCAGGAAGATAACAGAAAGTATAGGAGATGATTGAGAAAGTTAATACAGGAGGCAAAGAGAGGTTACGAGAAAAGATTAGCAGGCACCATTAAATTGAACTCTGAAGCATTTTATAAACATTAGGGGGGCTAAATTGGATAGCCTCCAAAAACGGAAATGGGGATCGCGATGCATGATTGGCCTGTGCCTGTTCAATGTAATGCAGGCAGCACGTGATCTTCATGCTGCCTGCTCATTACCATGATTGCAGCGAGCAGCCAGCGCTAACCATGTTATTTGGTTGCACGCATCAACAAGTGACCCAATATCATTACTTTCGAGCACTACTTAAAGCTAGCCTGCACTGCTTAATGCTAGCCTGCACCTCTTAAAGGGAAGGTGCATTATGGCTGCTGCAGGTGTTAATATCATTCAAAATAGTGCTGTACAACAAACAACAATGGCTGACCATGGGAGAAAGCGTGCACCAAGGTTTTCTGACGCTGCACTGGAGGTCTTGGTGGAAGAGGTGGAAAGGAGGAGAGATGTTCTGTAGCCACAGGGGGGGCAGGAGGCCCTCCAGACACATGATGAGAAGGCACTGGGAACAGATAGCCGCAGAGGTAAATACCAGGGGTTTAGTCCCCAGGACCAGGATGCAGTGCTGCAAGAAGTTTAATGACCTCACATGAGTGGTCAAGATCAGTGAATGCATCTTCAAATGCCATATCCTACCAACTGCACCACTAACCTCACACACTGCTCAATACACCCCCATTACTAACCTACCAACAATCTCTATCAATTAGGACTCATACCTAACATTCATATGCTTCACCTCACCCTCACACACTTAGCACTGTTGCAAGCCTCACATCCACATCTCACACCTTGCACACACTGCCAGCTATTCAACTATGACAGCCACATCACCCAAACATATTGCACAACACTCACTGACACACTTCCCTCTCTCTTGCAGGAGAAGGTGATGCAGAACCGGAGGCAGCAGGAACTAACCGGAGGGGGAGAAGCGCGCCTGCATGTTCTAACTCCCATGGAGGAGACAGTGCTTGCCATTATCGGAAGGGTCATTGCTGAGGCCATGGCCAGCGGCAGGGCTGAATCCATTGAAGATGACGATATCCTCATACCTAATCCTTCTTCTCACATCCCACTTCCCCCTCATCACACAATCTCTTCTGACTTACAAGTAGCAGATGGTGTAAGCATGCACTTCTTACTTTACTCTCTCCCCTCACTACAACCTTACCATTGTCCTTTTTTCCTTTCAGATACCGAAGAACATCAACCTGGCCAGACAGTGGAGGAAGACCAGGAAGACAGTGATGATGAAGACACACCGACACTTGCAGCTACCAGCTCAGATACTGACACTGCCCGTATCTTAGAGGATGGCACGGAGGCGGGATCTGCACGTGGTGAGACACCGGGCACAAGTGCGCTACAGCCAGGGCAGGGGGCAAGGATAGCGCAGGTGTCAGCTAGCTGGAGGTTGAAGTCGCATTAGTTCTGCTGCAGAGGATTCAGATGAGGACTTCAATGGGCTGGGCTACAGAAGAAGGTTGATGGGTATACAAAACAAAATGCTTGGTGCATTGGAAACCTGCCAGAAAGCCTATGGCAAGGAATATGGAGGAGTCCAGCACCAACTTGGCACAGGGATTTCCGCACAGCTTGGAGGTCATCCTTTCCAGCATGGAACTGGTGGCCAACTCCATCAACACACTTTTGGACCCAACCATGATGCAACGTCTGATGGCCAATGTCTCAGCTTCCATTGCAGCGCAAGCAGCTTCCACCAAAAGTCTGAGTGCCGCAGTGGAAGCTCAGACCGCTGTCATGCATGATAGAGTAGATGGAGAAAAGCTGTTCCCTCTGTCAAGTGGGTCAATAACCACAGTCATAGATTTAAAATCATTGGCAAACGATCTAGAGGGGATATGAGGAGAAATGTTTTCACTTAGAGAGTTGTCGGGATCTGGAACGCTCTACCTGAAAAGTTGTGGAAACTGATTCCATAAATAATTTTAAAAGGGAGTCAGACAGGTAGTTAAGGATGAGGAACTTACAGGGTTTCAGACAAAAAGCAGGGGTGTGGGACTAAGCACGATTACTCTTTCAAAGAGCCGGCTCAGGCATGATGGGCTGAATGGCCTCCTTCTGTGCTGTAAGTTTCTATGGGGTAGAAATTAGGTCGCGCCCCATTTGGGGCGCAAATATCGTCCGCGCACAAATATTAGCGCCTGGCGCTAATTATCGGCACTGACAGGAAACTTCACTTTTACCGCCCCGGGAGGTGAGTGGAGCGCTAAATTAGGCGCTGCACACCTCTCTTAAGGCGCAAAGGCCTAGGAGTGAGGCGCTACCTCAGCGCACGAGCGCAGCGCAGCTGCTGCCAGTTAGCGAGGGAACACAGACACACTGGCGCCGGACACTTCTTAAAGCGGGGGGGGGGCCACTTGCTCCCCAGCCACACCCTGCTCATTGCAGCCTTGAATCTCAGCCTGGAGAGACCTGTAATCCATTTTGCTGCCAAGCATGGAGAGGGTGAGAGAACGCGCTCATCGCTTCACCGAGCGGGCCTTGGATGCTCTGGTTGACGCAGTGGAGCGCAGACGATGCATGCTGTTCCCGGAGAGTGGCAGGAGGCCTTTGCCACGCGAGTTCAGAAGAGTGTGGAGGGAGGTGGCTCAGAGCGTCTCCTCCAGGAGCATGGTGCCCAGGACCCATGTTCAGTGCCGCAAAAAGTTCAACGACCTCACTCGGGTCGTCAGGGTGAGTGGCTTTTTCTCAATACCTCTCCATCCCTCCATCTCAACCTCACTCTATGGCCAGAGGGTCTTAAAACCCCAATGCACAACACTCATGCAACACCTATGGCCCTTTCATCAAACACACACACACATTCCACACTTTGCATACAGTAAGGGCTATTCACCTATGGGAGGCACATCAAGCAAGACCATGGCTGCATATTGTAAGGGCTATTCACCTATGGGAGGCACATCAGGCAAGACCATGGCTGTATATTGACTCAGATGCTGTCCTTTTTCTTGCAGGCTAAGCTGGCTCATAATCGGAGACAGCAGCAACGGACGGGTGGAGGGCGGCTTCAGCTGCAACCCCTCAGCGATCTGGAGGAGCGCGTCCACAGGATTGTGGCAAGCCGGGTGATCGGTCCCGTCGCCACTGGGGACGCCGACCCCGTTGTGGACAGCAATGGTAAGGTCATCACCTTTTTGTCCTCTGTCCTTCCACTTGTCCCTCACAATACCAGCCTTTGACACTTTCAATCCAACTTGCTAACTCGCTGCACTTATTCCTCCCTTACTGCCACCCTGTCCTCACGCTAAAGCCACTCTTGTACCTCCCTGCTTTCAGATGGTGATTCACCAGCTGAGGAGATGGTCCCTGAAGCTGCCACTGGGAGTGATGCTGCAGCTGAGGAGGAAGAGGAAGCCGGAGCATCAGTGCCACCCTCTCCCGAGGAAGCCGATGGCCACACTGGGAACACGCCTTCCCCGGAGGGGAGCAGGGGGGAAGGGGCTGATGATGGTGAAGTTCCAGGACCCAGCGGGCTGCAGCAACGCCATTGGGGGGGGAGGGAAGAACGGGGGAGCAGGGGGGAAGGGGCTGATGATGGTGAAGCTCCAGGACCCAGCGGGCTGCAGCAACGCCATTGGGGGGGGAGGGAAGAACGGGGGAGCAGGGGGGAAGGGGCTGATGATGGTGAAGCTCCAGGACCCAGCGGGCTGCAGCCACGCCATGCGGGGGGGAGGGAAGAACGGGAGCCTTCTCCCCAGAGGGAGAGTATGCCAGACACTCCTAATGAAATGGACGCAGAGGAGGAGCGGCTGATTGCAGAAATGAACAGCCAGGCGGTGGGCATGCACACTGAGCTCATGGGTGCAGTGGGAAGGGTGCCTGAATGCATTGAGGCACTGGCAAGGAGTGTGGAGCACTTCGCTGTAGCACAGGCGGATGCCACACTAAAGCTTAGTGCTGCAATTCAGTCACTGGCTGCCAGGAACCCATCTGAGACTGCTCTCATGCAGACTCAGATTGAGGCCACGCGAGCACTGACTGCTGCCATCCTCGATGGTTCGTGCACATGTCCCCGGGGCTGTCACCGCGCCGCAGCAGGCCAGCAATCTGTTCTCCGGCAAATTGCTCCGGATGCTGAAGTGCTGCCCCGTGGGAGTGCCAGTGTGTCGGGCGAGCAGGGAGTTGCTGTCCTCTCTCACGATGACAGCATTCCTGCTGCCAACACTGTCACTTCTCCACTGCACTTGCCACCGCCTGTAGGACAGACTGCTGCCGCCCATGCAGAGTTGGTGCAGTCTGCAGCCGGGCCCTCCAGGCCCAGAAGTGGTCGAGGCCGTCCTTCAGGGGCATCTGCAGTGTCAGGGTCTGACAAGCAGCAGCCTTCCACCAGCCTTGCTGCAGCCACTGAGGTCCCATTACGGAGGAGCAGTAGGGTTAGAAGGGGGGAAGTGCGCAAGGGAAGGAGATCACCCTCGAAGGGCAAAAAGTAGGAGGTGTGCCAAAATGCTGGTCATTTTTTTATTAAAGGCCGAGGTTCATGGCCCAACTTTTGTTTAGTGTTTTGGACATTATCTCCAGGTTGTGAGAACCAGTTATGTTATTGACTGTTTTTTTGTGTTTATTTCTATGAGTTTGTCATGAGGAATTGACACACACAGAGTTTGTACAATAAATAAGTTTCTGTATTCAAAATATACATGGCTGGTGGTTGGAATTATTGGTGCCTTGGCCGGCTTAGGGGTTGCGTGCTGGGTTGATTCGTGTTTGTAGCAATGGCAGGGGCCCTAGAAGCGGCTTGCTATTAGTCGTTGACGGACGGCCCTTGCAGTTTGACCATTGTGGGCCGCCCTCCTGCCTTGGTGCTGCTGCTGATCATCGTCCTCGGCCTGTTCCTCCTCTTCCTCCTCCTCCTCTTGTGGTGCTGCAAGGCCTGGTGGCATTGGCTGCGTCCTGAGGATTGCCATGTTGTGCAACATGCAGCACACCACTACGAATTTGGAAACTTGCTCAGGCGAGTACTGCAGGGCTCCTCCGGAATGGTCCAGACAGCGGAATCGTTGTTTGAGCACGCCGATTGTGCGCTCAATAATGTTCCTGGTTGCTTGTTGGCTTTCCTGGTACCGCAGCTCAGCAGGGGTGTTTGGCGCACGGAGCGGTGTCATCAGCCAGGTGCTCAATGCGTACCCCTTGTCCCCCAGAAGCCAACCAACTGGCTGATGCGGTGCCTCGAAAATTTCTGCCACAGTACTCTGGCGCAGGATGAAAGCATCGTGGCAGCTGCCCGGATAGTGGGCATTGACAGCGAGAATCACCTGTCTGTGGTCACAGACCAACTGCACATTCAAGGAATGGAACCCCTTTCTGTTCCGGAACTCCTCTGCATTCTCTCGCGGAGCACGCAAAGCCACATGCGTGCAGTCAATGGCGCCCTGCACCATGGGGAAGCCCGCTACCCTCGCAAAGCCCATAGCACGGTCATGCTGCTTGTCTGGGGTCATAGGGAAGGAGATGAAGTCTCGTCTCCTTCTGAAGAGGGCATTGGTGACCTGCCGGATGCAGCGATGCACCGCAAACTGGGAGATATTGGCGAGGTCCCCAACAGCAGCTTGGAATGAGCCAGTGGCGTAGAAGTTCAAAGCCACTGTGACCTTCACTGCCACCGACAGAGACGTCCTGGACCTCAGCTGAGGCTGCAGATCTGGCTGCAGCAGGTGGCAGAGCTCAGTGACCACCTCCTTGCTGAATCGCAGCCTTCGCAAACACAGCTCCTCGGACATGTGGATGTAGGAGAGCTGTTCACAATATACCCTGGGAGGGTAAGCTCTCCTGTACATGCGCCTGATGGCCCTCCTCCGTCTGGCCATCATTGCCACTCTCTGTCTGCGTCTCACTATCCTCCGATTGAGCTGGAGCAGGACGACGCCCCCAATCATTGCAGCCCCCATAATCTCTTTGCCAGAAAAGTAATGAGGTACAGCAACGAAAGTAGCAGCAAAGTTAGGATGAACTAGGCAAAACTACCTCACAAAGCGTTGAGTCAATGTAGAAGTCTCTCTCTCTCTCTCTCCGAATCTCTCTCTCTCTCTCAGAACGAGTGGTGCATAAATGTCGACCACAGAAAAAGACAGGAAGAGGCCCCCTTTAAATAGCGCCCCCCCCAGCCCCACACCGATTGATAACGTTCCAGTCTTCCGGTCGTTGGAAGCGCCAGGCGGTAAGGCAGGGGGCGCCACTCAATTTCCGCTCCGGGGCGCCCCAAGGGCGTTGCACCACGGAATGACGTCACAATCTGCGCGCGCAGGTGGTCGCAGCGGTAAGTTTTAGCGCCGCCGCACAATCTCAAGTTAAGTTCTCGAGCGGCGCAAACAGCGCTGCGCCCGGGCGTTAGCGCCTTAACGCCCCATTAGCGCCCTCTTAAGGCGCTAACGGGAGGCGCAACCAACTGAATTTTTACCCCTATGATTCTATGGGGGAAAAATACGTCCCCATAGCGCCTCCCAGTAGCACCAGCAGATGGCGCTAACAGTGCACTAGAGCAGTATCGCTGGGGTGATGCAAATCCAGCGCCGCATGCCAAATCCCACCTCCCATAGCGCCGGCGGTAAGAGTTATTGCCGGGAATGTCAACACCAGGTGGATCATGACATCAGTGAGTGTGCAACACTCACTGACCACCCAGTCTACTGAATTGATTGTCGCCACCTACCTTGGCGCCTGGAGTAAACACCGTCAGGGAGAGCTGGCAAGAAGCACCAGGAAGCTGGCTCGAGGGACATTATTTAAAGGGATCATCAGTAATGACTTGCAGCTATCAGGTTAGTGCAGTTTCAGCGGTTTCTTGTCAGTTTCACATACTCCAACAATTTCAAGGTTCTTTTGTATCAGGAGTGTTGTGACAACTAAAAAGTAGCTACATTTATTCTTCAAAAAATCAAACTGCTACACTTGGTAACATTAATGGGGGCTGTACTGGCAGTTGACCTCACCCTCCAGGATCTACTGCGGAGGGAGCATAGGCGGCGAGAAAGACTGGAACATGTGCCCAGCGGGAGGAGGAGGGCCATCAGGGCTCTCAACAGGAGGCCTTACCCTCTGAGGGTATTCCGAGAGCACTTCTCCTACCTCCAGTTAAGCGAGGAGCAGTGTATTAGAAGGCTCCGTTTCACCAAGGAGGCAGTCGCTGAACTCTGCCACCTCCTGCAACCAGACCTCCAGCCTCAGACCAGGACCACCACGGCTCTCTCAGTAGCAGTCAAGGTCACCGTCACCCTCGATTTCTTCGCCAGCGGACCCTTCCAGTCTGCAACAGGAGACATAGCTAACATCTCACAGTTCACCATCCATCGCTGCCTCCGAGAAGTCACTGAGGCTCTCTACAGCAGGAGAAGGGACTACATTGGCTTCCCGATCACCTGAGAGAAGCAGGACGAGCGTGCATGTGGCTCTGCCAGGATAGTGGGCTTCCCCATGGTGCAGGACGCCATTGACTGCACCCACGTGGCTTTTCGGGCACCGCATAACAACCCTGAGATATTCAGTAACTGCAAAGGCTACCAATCACTTAATGTGCGGTTGGTGTGTAACCACAGACAGCGAATCCTCACCGTCAATGCCCGCTATCCTGACAGCAGCCATGATGCCTTCATCCTGCGCCAGACTGGTGTGCCAGCACTCTTCCAGCCACCACATCAAACTCGCGGCTGGCTGCTCGGAGACAAGGGCTATGTGCTCTCCAGCTGGCTCATAACTCCCCTCCGTAACCGCAACACTCCTGCCCAGCACCCATATAATGAGAGCAATACTGCCACCAGGAAAATCATCGAGCAGACCATCGGCCTGCTGAAACAACGGTTCCGCTGCCTTGACCGCTCGGGAGGAGTCCTCCAGTACTCAGCTGAGTGGGTGTCCCATTTCGTGGTGGTCTGCTGCATGCTCCACAACTTGGCCATCATGAGGACACAGCCTTTGCCACCAGGGATTGCGGGACCACCTCAGGAGGAGGAAGAGGGAGAGGAGGAGGAGGAGCAGGAGTGAGGGAGGAGGCAACCACTCAATCGGCCTTCTGGAAGGGCAGTCCATGACCGCCTCATCAGACTGCGGTTCGAATGAATTAAACCCCAGATCCCTGTTGCTAACCACATCCCCATCATTCCATCCTTGTTGCAGGCCATATCACAGCGCAAAGCTGAAATGAGACACACCACAAAAGAATCCAAACTGAAGTAATAAATTTATCAAAAATCAGTGAACACATATTTACACCAAAAATATTAACTATTCACCCTTGTGCAATCCCTTAGTGCCTCTCGTTACTGTGCCTTTGCCTACTCTAGTGCTCCTATGAAGTGTTGGCCCAGTGGCTGCAGCAGGGCGGGTGGAAGGCTGCTGAGTGTCCGTGCGGGAGACTTCAGATGGCCTTGCAGGATCCCTCGACCAGCTCTGGGCCTGGAAGGCCCGGCTGTAGACTGCACCACCTCATCATGGGCGGCAGCAGTCTGGGCTGGCTGGATGACAGGCAGCGACAAGGGCAATGGTGGAGTGGCAGCGGTGGGAGCAGGAATGCTGTCATCCTGAGAGAGACCAGCGGGTTCCTGCTCCACTGACCCACTGCCACTCCCCCGGGGCAGCACCTCAGCATCCCTAGCAATTGTTGGTGGGTGAGTGCTGGGGGTGTGGTGCTTTGGGCAGTGTGTGAAGATTATGGTTCAGAAGGTGGTATGTAGCATTTGTTGAAGCATTCACTCACCCTGACCACCCGAGTGGTGGGAGAGAGCCCACAGATTCTGCGATCAAACATTGGCATTGTTGGTGTTCGCTGTGGAGAGACGGAGGGCGGTGCTCTACCCGGCAAGTGGCAGGAGGCCCGGGCCACAAGTCTTCCACACCATGTGGAGGGAGGTAGCGCAGCATGTCTCGGGCAGCACTGTGGTCCCCAGGACCCACACACAGTGCAGGAAGAAATTTAACGACCTCACTCGGGTGGTCAAGGTGATTGAATGCTTCAACAAATGATATATACCACCAACTGAACCACAGCCTTCAGACACTGCCCAAAGCACCACACCCCCAGCACTCACCCACCAACAACCTCCACCTACCAACACTCACACCCACATCTCATACCTTGCACACAATGACAGCTATTCAACTATGGCAGGCACATCATCCAAACACATTGCTCCACACTCACTCACATATTTTTCTTTCTCTTGCAGGCCAAGCTGGCTCACAGCAGAAGGGAGCAGGAATGCACAGGCGGGGGACAAGCCGACACCCAACCACTGTCTGCGCTGGAGAATCGAGTGCTGCAGATCATTGGGCACCAGGTGGTGGGCGTCCTGGCCACCGGCGACATTGACCCTCTTGGGGGCAACAACGGTATGTTCATCCCTACTCCTTCTTCTCACATCCCACTTCCCCCTCATCCCACAAGCGTTTAGAACTTTCCAGCTAATCAAGCTGTGTGCATGCATTTCTCCCTTCCTGCCCACCTCCCCACACCTTAACCCGACTCTTGTGCCTTTATGCAATCAGATAATGAGCAAGCAGCGGAGCAGCCTGTCCCTGAGGGCACCGTAGAGAGTGAGGTGGGAGAAGAGGAGGACGAAGAACACACCGCGTCACTGCATGTCTCACCCGCAGGCACCAGCTCAGATACTGGCACAACGCGTTCTTTAGAGGCTAGTATAGTAGCGGGATCTGCACATTTATAATTTAAAAATACTTTTAAAAAGGTTTATTTTTAGCCCCGTAAAAAACTTACAAAAAATTAAATTTTTGTTTAAAATATTAGATTTAGTGTAATTTTAACTAATTCTAAAAACTTAATTTTTTAATTTATTTAATGTTTTGATGTGTTTTTTGAGTGATCCCCATTCATACTTTTGACAGGTCTAAGCTGAGAGACCTGTCAAATGTATGGAGGGGAATTCCCTTCTTTCATTGGTTACCCATAGCCCACGTGATCCCAGGGACGCTTGCGAACCGCATGCGCCCCTGGGATACCTGGGCCCTGCGCATTTCGTAGAGCAGAGGCCCAGGAGTGGAAATGTCCAGACCTCCGGAGCCCTCAGGTGAGGGCATAGATTTTTTCCAGATTAGAGGCCTCTGCATGCAGGAAGCCTCCGATCGGAAAATATGGGCCAATGAATTTCTAGCCCAATGATTCTAATTGGATAGCTCTACCAAAAAGCCAGCATAGGCACAATGGGCCGAATGGCCTTCTTTTGTGCTGTTTCATTCTATGAATCAAAAGTGATTCCAGAAACATACAAGCAGATATCCATGATATGGTTTCCCACTGCATTTACACCCCTGAAGGTTTGTACATAAATCGTAGAGTAATGAGGGGCATCGGATACCACAGTGATGTAAATCTTCTGTATAGTCTACAGTTCCCGTATGATACACATACCATTGTCATCTTTTCTGGGCTATATCCTATAGATGAGGCACTTAATTGATTTGCCATAGGCAAGTTATATAACAAGATTTATGACAATTGATCCAGAAAGAATTCTTGCCAGGGGCGATTATGCATTAGGAAGTACATTTATAAGATTAGCAGCAGTCAGAAACAAAGCAGAACAGATAGTTTGGAGCTTCAACATCCATCGATGTTTAGTAACCTGCAGTGAAATATTTCATTAAAACCTTTTTACAGTCCATTTTATTGTGAATAACCAGCCCAGACAAAAGCCAGATTTATTAGAATTCAGTGCCTGGAAACCGTTTCTTATGCGACTCATTTTTAAGGTGCAGGTTATTATGTTTAGTCATGTGGAACAATGCATTGATCTTTTCAACAAAAAATTAATTTACTGTAAACCCTACTTGCACATTACTGTCAGGTTGTGAATGGTTGCCGTGATTTCTGTGTGGTTCTATTATTAGAATAGGCACTTCCATTTCATTTGAAATGCCTCAGTGAGTTATCGTGTATAACTCGATGCACATCTTATACTTCCATTCTTCGGATCAGATGTTAAACCAAGATCCCTTCTGCCTGTTCTGGTGGCTCAGGTGGATGTTAGATATCACATGGCACTATTCAAAGAGCAGGCAGTTCTTCCATTTCTCTCTCATTCAATAGC
Source organism: Squalus acanthias (assembly GCA_030390025.1). Lineage (NCBI taxonomy): Eukaryota > Metazoa > Chordata > Chondrichthyes > Squaliformes > Squalidae > Squalus > Squalus acanthias. The sequence goes on along the minus strand of CM059441.1, from coordinate 36,012,900 downwards.
ACGAAGAAACAGATAAGAACATAAGAACATAAGAAATAGGATCATTCGGCCCCTCAAGCCTGCTCTGCCATTTAATGAGATCATGGCTGATCCGATTTTGGCCTCAACTCCACTTTCCTGCCCGCTCCCCCTAACCCTTGACTCCTCTGTTGCTCAAAAATCTGTCTATCTCAGCCTTGAATATATTCAATGACTCAGCTTCCTCAGCTCTCTGGGGTAAAGAATTCCAAAGATTCACGACCCTCTGAGAGAAGAAATTCCTCCTCATCTCTGTCTTAAATGGGCGACCCCTTATTCTGAGACTATGCCCCCTCGTTCTAGATTCCCTGACGAGGGGAAACATCCTCTCAGCATCTACCCTGTCCAACCCCCTCAGAATCTTATATGTTTCAATAAGATCACCTCTCATTCTTCTAAATTCCAATGAGTATAGGCCCAACCTGCTCAACCTTTCCTCATAAGACAACCCTTCCATCCCAGGAATCAACCTAGTGAACCTTCTCTGAACTGTCTCCAATGTAAGTATATCCTTCCTTAAATAAGGGGACCAAAACTGTATGCAGTACTCTAGGTGTGGTCTCACCAGTGCCCTATACAGTTCTAGCAAGACTTCCCTACTTTTATACTCTATCCCCCTTGAAATAAAGGCCAACATTCCATTTGCCTTCCTAATTACTTGCTGCACCTGCATGTTAACGTTTTGTGTTTCATGCACGAGGACCCCCAGATCCCTCTGTACCGCCGCATTCTGTAGTCTTTCTCCATTTAAATAATATTTTCTTTTCTATTCTTCCTACCAAAATGGATAACTTCACATTTTCCCACATTATACTCCATCTGCCAAATAGATAAATTGATCATTCATCTCATTATTATTTGTGGGATGATGTTAGTGTAAAATGGCTGCCATCTTGGCCTACATAACAAGAATCACTGCAGTTAAAGTGAAAGTAATTCATGGGGAAGCGCTGTGAGATGTTTTGGTGTGATAAAGCACTACATCAAAGTAAAGGTTACCATTAGGCTGGATTTTGCCCCCCTCCCTCCAAATTGGCAGGACAGGATTGACGAGATGAAAAATGGTTCTGCCACTGGAGGTCCTGTGGAACATAAATCACTGGGCTAGCTGTTTACAAACACAGTGAACAAGGATGGTGCTGATATATATTGAAGCAGAAGTAGATAAAGAGGCTGAGTGCCACCGCAAGCATTTAATGTCTTTGATTTACAGTTAAGGATCTGCTTCCATGATACAATTGCACAGAAGTGGATGAAGATCCACAATACAAAACTGTGTCTAATTTGCATCATTTGCCAATCTCACTCTGAGGGGGCTGCAGGACAGTGCTGGTGGGAAGTGTGACAATACCACACTCGTGCAGTAGGGGGTGCTCTTCTGCATTTAGCTGAGGCATATTGTCAGGGCAGAACAGAAAGGAGCTTTACTTTGCAACTAATCGCGCTGTAATAGAAACAGAAATGTCTGTATTCATGTTGGATGATTTAAATAAAAATGCTTTGCTCAAAATGGAGGCTGCCCTCTCTTCACTAAGTTTGAAAATGGAAGGCAGGAAATGGCTGGTCTGCACAAAGGGACAAATACCTTTGTTTGGTAATAAATTAGGATAAAGAATGCTTTGATGGACAATGAATGCAGATGAAAAATGCACTTTCCACTTAGTGTGAGGTGTTTAAACAAGCAAGCTATTATGATACCAGGAAGTCCAAAGTTCAAACCATTAGCACTTTGCCTAACAAGGTGTAAAGACTGTTACAAAAGCAAAATACAGTTAGAAAAGTAAAGACTGTTAATGTTTTTGTTTTTCCTCTTCAAAAGAAATGGCTACACATGAAAGAAACTAGAGAGGATAAAATGGCAGTTCTGGCTAAGACAGCCAGTCTCCATGGGAGCAAACACATACTCTACGTGCAACCTCTTGCCCAAACAAACTACAAAATAGAAAGCCTGACCCTTTCATCCAAAAGAGCGGTGGTTTCCCCAGGGATTGTAAGCAGTAGCTTTCTGGGAAAAGGTATATTAACATGTTGTGGTCTGATTCCAGACCTATTGGATAAATATTGTTGAGTTTTGGTATTTTATATCTTTTTGCTTCAGTATATTTTACCTGTAAATAAGCTTGACCAAGTAGTTTAGCCTGTAAACAATACTTTATCAGCACGGTGTTGTTTTGCATTCTGAGGTGATGGAAGGCCATGGTCTGCATCCCACATATTCTCCAGCAAGTGATGTACATAAGAACATAAGAAATAGGAGCAGGAGTAGGCCAATCGGCCCCTCGAGCCTGCTCCGCCATTCAATAAGATCATGGCTGATCTGATCCTAACCGCCAATCTACTATCTATCACAGAACCATCTCCTGCATCTAACAGAATTGCACACACGAAATAGGAGCAGAATCAGGCTACACAGTCCCTGGGCCCGCTCCACTACCCACAGGGCCATGACCGATCCGAACCTAGACTCATGTCCAAATTCCTGCCCGCTCCCCGTAACCCTTAATGCCCTTTACTTCTAGGAAACTGTCTATTTCTGTTTTAAATTTAATTAATGTTGTAGCTTCTACAGCTTTTTGTGGCAGCATATTCCATGGACCTACCACCCTCTGAGTGAAGTAGTTCCTCCTCATCTCAGTTTTGAAAGAGCAGCCCCTTATTCTAAGACTATGTCCCCTAGTTCTCGTCTCACCCGTCATCGGGAACATCCTCCCCGCATCCACCCGATCCAACCCCTTCACAATCTTATATGTTTCAATAAGATCGCCTCTCATTCTTCTGAACTCCAATGAGTAGAGTCCCAATCTACCCAACCTCTCCTCATATGACCACCCCCTCATCCCCGGGATTAACCGAGTGAACCTTTTTTGCACTGCCTCGAGAGCAAGGATGTCTTTCCTTAAGTAAGGACACCAAAACTGTATGCAGTATTCCAGGTGCGGTCTCACCAATACCTTGTACAACTGAAGCAATACCTCCCTATTTTTATATTCTATCCCCCTAGCAATGAAAGCCAACATTCCATTTGCCTTCTTAATCACTTGCTGCACCTGCATACTAACCTTTTGAGTTTCGTGCACCAGGACCCCCAGATCCCTTTGCACTTCAGTACTCTCCAGTTTCTTGCCATTAAGATAATAAATTGCTCTAGGATTTTTCCTGCCAAAGTGCATCACCTCACACTTTCCAGTGTTGTATTCCATCTGCCAAATCTCTGCCCACTTACTTAGCCTGTCTATGTCCCCTTGCAGGTTTTTTATGTCCTCCTCACTCACTACTTTCCCTCCCATCTTTGTATCATCTGCAAATTTTGATATGTTACACTTGGTCCCTTCCTCCAAATCGTTAATATAGATTGTAAAGAGTTGGGGACCCAGCACTGACCCCTGCAATTCTGGGCTATGTTAACCGGCAGATAATAAAGATGCACTTTCAGTTCATAAGCCGCTCACTCTGCTTAAGAAAACTGCTGTCTAGTCATGAACATACATAAAGGTAGGAGAGGTGGTGGTGGTGGTGGGGGGTGGGGGGGGGGGGGATTTTCTGAATGGTAACACTGCAACCCTATAACCATAGGAGTGCTGGATGCTGAATTAGTGTGAGTGAGATGGAGGTGTTCCATCCCTTGGCACACACATCTATCGCCATTGCTGAGAACAGATCATTAAAACATTAAATGAATGCGTAATGTTCTTAAGCTCTGCTTGCGACACATCATTATGATTTACATCGAGAAGTGCTCCACTGAAGTCCACGCTGTGAAGCATTTAAATTGGCCATAGTTTCCTTTTCTCTGTCCCACTTGGGGGCTGCAACTTTCTGAGGCAACTGGTCCTTGCCACATTTGGCTGGGCCTTCGGCCAGTTTATGTATGGAACGGGTGCTCCTAAATTGCACGTCGAAATGAAAATGAGGCCAAACTTTATTTTTTCCCGTGGATAAAGCTCTGCCAAAGTCCTCTAACTATTGGTGTTTGATCTACTGCGTCTGTAACAGTCCGTAACGCTGGCCAGAGGATCTTACACACACGCCAAGGAAGTGTTAAATTAACAGAAACAAAGTCTGCTTTGGATTTTCAGTCATTCCAGCAACAGCCAGCGCTAAACCTTAAAAGAAGTGGGTCTTGAAGATAAAGCATTTTTCGGGCACTTGACCTCCTGTATAAACAGAGGGGCTGAGCGTTGTAATCACATTATTGTACAGACAACCACATCCGCCACGACTCAGTTATTGTTTTATTTTCAAGAACATTTCAATTAAAAGTTGAAATGACGGGGGTAGAATTTCCTTTGCGTTTTGTCAAGTTTTTGAGCCTGAAATCGGCGTTTAACTTTCTCATGTCACAGTGGGACGTTCCGCAGCGCAAGTCTGCATAAAAAAGCAGCGCTTGCCATGTTGGGAAAGGTGCTGATTGGGTGTCCAGCTGGCAGCCGCCTCAACTGAACGCTGGCCTCATTAAAATACGTAAATGGGGGTCCTCCACTTGTCATAGCGCACCGCTGGGAAATTGGTGCATTTGATTCTCTCATTCTGATGAAAGACAAGGCGCGAACGCTCAGAAAGCAACGATATTTAAAGGGATCTCACCCTCCATTCAGCTATGTTTTTAGATAAGCCACATTGAATGGCGCAGCAGGCTCGAAGGGCCGAATGGCCTACTCCTGCTCTTATTTCTTATGTCATGATGCGGAGATGCCGGTGTTGGACTGGGGTGGACAAAAATGAGAAGTCGCACAACACCAGGTTATAGTCCAACATATTTATTTAAAATTACGAGCTTTCGGAGCTGTTGCCCCTTCGTCAGGTAGAGGAACAATGAGGGAATCTATTACACAGTATATAAACACAGAAAGCAATTTGTCTGCAGAGATACAATCTTTCAGGGAGGCATTACATCAAATACACACCAGAGCACAGCCAAGACAATGAGATGGGTCACAGGGGGTCCAACGTGTCAAATCCTGCCGTTTCTTTTTTTTGGTTTTTTTTTTTGTGTGTTTTTTTACAGAACGTGACTCGACATCGTTGTCTGTCTTTCCAGTTTTAAAAAAAAACACAAAAAAAAACAAACCAAAAAAAAACGGCAGGATTTGACATGTTGGACCCCCTGTGACCCATCTCATTGTCTTGGCTGTGCTCTGGTGTGTCTTTGATGTAATGCCTCCCTGAAAGATTGTATCTCTGCAGACAAATTGCTTTCTGTGTTTATATAATGTGTAATAGATTCCCTCATTGTACCTCTACCTGACGAAGGGGCAACAGTTCCGAAAGCTCGTAATTTTAAATAAATCTGTTGGACTATAACCTGGTGTTGTGCGACTTCTCATTTTTATTTCTTATGTGTTTAAGTTTCTGGATAGTCGTTTTTTGACATAGGTGTTCTACAGCAAAAGTTCCGTTGCCTGGGCCAATCTGGAATAGCCCCGAGTGAGTTTCCAGATTTGCAATGCTACATAGCAGGCTATGCAACTATTCCACTCAGAGGGTGCCAAGCTTTGCAGCCACCTCAGGAAGATCTGGTTCAGGAGCAAGATGAAGGAGGGGATGATGAGGAAGAAGAAGAGGATGATGAGGGAGACCAAGACGGAGCAGTGCTGCCAGATGCCAGAGCTGTAAGGCAACAAATTATTAATGAGTGATTCTCTGAAGCAAACTCCCAGAACACGAACAATCCCACCATTTGATCCAGTCCTTTCACCCTCCTTCTGAATGCCCTCCAACACTACTACCTCCTTTTACATTAAGAATACGAAGACCAACATCAATGCGAAAAAAAAACCCTCTTTACTTCACATTGTGCACCTTGTGGATTTAACAACTTTTCCTTCTCTTAATGTTGAAAATAAATCATGCTAGTCATTCCCTTAGTGCTGGCCTCTGTGCTCGATACCTATTCCTCCGAGAAGTTCCCCTGTTGCAGGAGCCTGGGAGGTGGAATGCTGCTGATCACCACTGAGCACACTTGAGATGGCCGTGGTGGGTGACCTCGAGCTGCTCTGGTCCTTGGAGGCCTGGTTGCAGACTGCTGTGTCACAGTGATGACTGGGGCAGTTTGGGCCACCTGGCTGTGTGGAACCAACGAAGGCACTGGGTCAGAGGCTGGCATGGTGTCACTCTGAGAAAGGACAGCATGTCCCTCTCCCATGGAGCCAATGCCACTGTCATGGGACTGCACCTCTACACTGCCTTTGATCTATGGGTAGTGCCCGTCTCTCAGCTGGTGCTTGCTAAAGTAGGGTTGAATGATGCAGTGTCATCTTGGCTGATGCTTTCTGCCATGTCCTCAGCCTCTGGGTGCTCTATATATTGTTGACCTGAAAGGGAAGAGAGGGACAAGGATTAGCTTTTAGTGTGAAGGATAAGTAGAGGCAGATGAGTGGCTGCTGCAATTAGCTGCACTTTGTCAAGCATAGTGTGAGAAGGTGATATGTCAGTGAGAGTGTAAGACAGCCAAGAACCCTGCAGGATGCGTCCTCCAGCATCAACACTCACCGTGGCCCTGATGTGACCCATCCACGTGATCTGCATTACTTCCTGAATGGATGCTCCCCCTCCTCCAGTCCTCGTCTCCTCGCTATTGATGTCTGCCAGCTTTCCCTGCAAGAAAGAAGGGCAAGTGTTAGTGGTAGCCTAACTTTCAGGATGTGCATATCAAGGTTGAATAGTAGTACTGGCATGTAAAGAGTGGCAGAGCTGTGAGGAGGTAAAGGCAGTTATAGTGAGGAGAGTAGGAGGTACAGAGTGTGGCATTAGGAGCAGAAGCAGATGGAGGGAAGTGTGCCGCAGTGAATGGAGGAGGGAGGAAAGGGTGGTGAGCGCTGGGACTTCAGGTAGTGCAGGGTTATGCAGAGAGTGATGCGAGATCAGAGATAGGAGCCTTACCTTAGAAACCCTGGTCAGGTCATTGAACTTCTTCCTGCAACGCAGCCATGTCCTGGGGCCGATGCTCCTGGCACTGATATGCTCTGCCACCTGTGCCCACTGCTGCTGAGCAGCTTCCTACTGCTTAGTGGAAAGACGACTTCCCTCTTCCTGCCGACCTCCTCCACCACAACCTCCAGCGTTGCATCTCAGAAGTAGTCGGGGGTGGGGGGGACGGGTGCTCTTAAAGCTTCTCCTTGGCCTGCCATCTTCTGAATTGCCTTCTGTTGCCAGCAGCCAAAGTGCACCTCCCCTTTAAGAGGTGCATGCTGCCTTTAAATATCATCAAGGACAGCCGAAATTCAAGCCCCCGATTACGGGAACTGCCAATCAACAGCGCGACTGACACTGGCAACCCGTCTAGTTCCTGATAATGAGGGTACCTGACTCATCTTGTCTGCTATTTGCACCCATCTGTTGGCACTGCGCCGATTCTGGAGCTGAAGCTTGGCTCAGACAAGTTGCTACCCCGAGCTCTCTTGATGGCTTAGCAGGTTTATTTAGAGAATAGCTGAACCATACATTGCAAGAGTGTCCCAGATTCCACCCCTGTTATGAACTGGTTTAGCAAGAGCACTGATTGGGGGCTGCAGCTGGCCTCATCCAGCTCTGCAATTCATAAAATGACCCCTTCAACTTCGGCTTCTCTATCGTATTAATTGTACACATATACCCAGTCTAGACTATGTTGTCTTTGTTTGCCCAATATATAATTGGGTGACGACAGTCTGATTGTGACCTCTCCCATTATTTAAACTTATTTTCACTGTTGGCAGTAATATACATTCAGTGGAACTGGGGTACAGATTTAATGCAGCATTTCCATACTTACAATCAGATATTATCAGCACATAGCATCTCACTACCTGCACAGCCATGGGATTTCAGGTTATAATGATACAGCTTTGAAAGAAACATTTCATTTATACAGCAGCTTGTTGCTTTTTTCTCAGAAATGTTTCAAAGTGCTTCACATAACAATTAATTACTTTAAAATGGGATCGCCATTGTTTTGTAGGCCACACACAGCAGTGAAGTGAATGACTTGTTAATCTGCTCTGGTGGTGTTGGTTCAGAAAAGAATGTTGGCCAGGACAGCGCCCTGCTCTTCTTCAAACAATAAAATTAGCAAAATAAATAAAAGCCTAAATAAGATCACCTGGAATTTCCGCAGGGCTTCTCCCAATCTCCTGCCATAACATCGGCAATCACCCGGGCGAAACAATGTTAACGGTTAGAGAGTGCGATAAGCAGAGGCTAGTGAGTCAGACAACTTCATCAGACTTCTCAGAGTGCTTCACCTACAATGAATTAGTTTGAAGGGCAGCAACAGTAGGTGAATGCAGCAGCCAATTTGCGTTGCCGAGCCGCCCACACAGCAGTGAGATGAATGAGCTGTGAATCTACTTTTTTTTGCCAGTGTTGATTGATTGAAGGAGGATTGTTGGCCAGGACAATGGGAGCACCAACTGTTGTTAAATAAACACTGGGTCAGGTCAATCAGAGTTCAATTGTGGTTTGGTCAGTGAATTTTGCACGTGGAATATGGTTGTCAGTATGGTGTCTGGAGAGTGAAATCTGGAACAAGACATCTGTGCATATTAGACTATTAAGCTATTATTTTGTGAATTTCCTGTGATTTTGCTCACAGTGAGCTGGAGGATACATTGGTTCCTTTACCTGTGTAGTCAGTTTTTATCTCTTACCTTCTTTAAATCGCAGAATACACAACAAGATAAGAGAGGTGGTGCCCTTCAGATGATATGTTAAACCAAGACCCCGGGGGCGATTTTGTGACTGGGGGTGTGTTGGAGGCGGGACTGCTGCTTGGCGGGTCGATGTCCCGCCTCCATCGATTTGTGGCCAACCCACGCTATTTTCCCTTGATTGACCTTGTTAAGCCCACCCAGCGGGCATGGCAGGCCAATTAAGGGAAAGCCAGTTGCAGAGCACGTCAACGTATGACGTTTCATCTGTCAAAAATGTTTGACATATGAATTGTCATCGTTTGACAGCTCTGTGAAGCTGTCAAACAGTGACAATCTCTGCAGTTTGATGAGGTCTTGCATACAAGACCTCATCAACCTTCTTTCTTTCACAAAAATGAGATGGTTGTTGCATATGAGAATGCAACGGCCATCTCTCATCTGCAACACGGAGGTCCGAGAGTCTCCGCATACAAACCGACTGAGGACTGCAGGAAGAAACAAAGGTAAGTACACTTTTAAAAAGACTTTGCACTTACCTCAGATACTCACCTCGGCACTCTTGCACCCATCACTTACCTTCACAGCACACTTTTGCACCCCTGCAGACCCAGTACTCACCTTGCTGAGCTGGCGGGTTTTGGAGCCTTCGGGAAGCCCGCACTTGTGAGGGCAAAAAGGGGATAATCCTATTTTCTGCCTGTTAACTACCTGTTAATCCCTTCCCGCCTCCAAGGAGACGGGACCCGGCGCGGGACGGCAACCCGCCTCCTGGGAAGATGGCATGGAGGCGGGTTGGGGCGGGTTTGCCACTCGCCCCCAAATTCTGCCATTTTCCCGGCAGTCCCGCCTCCATACCCGCCTCCCCAAGGCTGGCAAAATCGCCCTCCCCCCGCTTCCCCCCCGCCCCCCACCGCCGTATGCTTGTTCAGGATGTAAAATCTTCCATGGCATTTTTTCAAAGAAGAGCAAAGATTTCTCCTGATGTCATGACCAACATTCATCCCGCAACCAATGCCACCAAAACAGATTAACTGATTATTTCTCTCATTTGCTGTTTGTGGGGCCTTGCTGTGCGCAAATTGGCTGCCACATTTGCCTACACAACAACAGTGACTACGTTTCAAAAGTAATTCATTGGCAGAGTGCATTGGAAGTGTAAAACCTGGAAACTCACAGCTGCTGCACCACTCACCTTCATCTTAACAGATGCCCATGAGATTAGTCAGGACTCAGTGGTAATCTCAGGAGGTTCTAAAGCGTGAGCGAACTTGGGGGAAGTGTTCAAATGGTGGAAATCAGGCAGAAACGGGGTCCTGCCAGAAAAAAGATTTTCTGCGCCACTAAAGCACTAAGAATGATAAGGAAACTCCCCCTCAAAGTTTTGAATATCATTCTCCACATTTGGCTAAGTTCCCAATCACTGTAAATATTGTAGCTTGCAACTTATCAAAGAAACGTTGAAACCTAATTGATATTTGTCTACAATTTCCTTTCAGCTAATCTTTAACCAAGGTAGGCATTACATCACTTCAAGAATTCTTCTTGTTTTCCATCACAGTAATTACTGCACACGATTTACAGAATATTTTTCAATGATATGAGAACTCCGATTGTATCATGCAGAGGCCCATTTACAACGGGAGGAGTAGGAAACAGGCATCCAAGAAAGTTGCTCACTAATGTATCTGTGAGGCAGAGGTGTGGGGCCAGTGGGCAATTTAGAAGTTCTCCAAAGAAGGCAGCCAACAAGACTCTCCTGCTTTCAGCAGTGTTTCCTACATTACAACAGTGACTACACTTCAAAAGTACTTAATTGGCTGTAAAGCACATTGGAATGTCCTGAGCTCATGAAAGGTGCTTTATAAATGCCAGTTTTTTTTCTTTCTAGTGTTTTAAGAATGAGTGATGCAGGCTGGCCCACAATACCAATCGAACAAGGGCTGATATATTTGGCCATTGCTCTTGCCAGCAGAGTGACACTCCACTGTTATGTAGGCAAATACAGTAGCCAATTTGTGCACAGCAAGGTCCCACAAAGAACAAATGAACGAATGACTGTATAGTCTGTTATGGTTGGTGCTGGCTGAGGGAAAAATATTGGCCAGGAAACCAGGAGAACTCCCAGCTATTCTCGGAATACTGCAATGTGATCTTCAACATTCACCTGAGCAAGCAGATGAGGCCTTAATTTAACGTGTCAGTCAGAAAATGGCATCTCTCACAGAACGGTGATTCCTGAGTACAGCAGTGATGTGCCAGCCTAGGTTATGCACTGAAAATACAGATTCCTCTGCTTTAAAGTGTTTGAGTCTGAGCTGAGCTTTCATTCTGCTTTGATTCGCAATTAGGAACAAAATCCTTCAGGCAGATGAACATTGATGCAGGAGCTGAGCTGAACTATCAAGGGCGCTGAATAACTGAGAATTATAAAATAAAAACAGAAAATGCTGGAGATACTCAGCAGGTCAGGCAGCATCTGTGAAGAGAGAAACAGAGTTAACGGCCCAGAAATTCGGCTCCCTGGCTTCCTGCGGGTGCAAGGATCCCGTGCGCACCTACCTACCGCGCCTACCGTTGACCTCTGGGCCCACGGGGACTTCAGCTCCTGGGCCTCCTCCAGCTGCCGGCACGCAGTGCTTGTGTATCCCAGGGGTGTAGTTAGTGCGATGCGTCCCCTGGGATCACGTGGGCCATGGAGAGCCAATGGCAGCAGACCATCTTTCATTCATAGATTTGACAGGAAGACTGAATTGAAATCGGCCCCAAAAAACACCTAAACTTCAAATATATTTAAAAAAAACCATCACATTTTTAAAATAACTATAAGTTAAATAAATTAACTACTTTAAACAAAAATTAAAATTTTTGAAAAAATTAAAATACTTTTTAACAGTGCTAAAAATAAACTTACCTTTCTTTAAAGTATCTAAAAAAGATAAACCTGTTGAAAATTTTTTAAATTGTAATTAATTAACCACTTACCTTGTTAAAAGCGGGTCTTGCGCCTCCTTTTTAAAAGCGCAGCTTCTTCCATACTTACCTTCCCGGAGAAACCTGAAAAAAAACCTAAGTTCGCTGCGTGCGCGCAGCCTCTCCCACGCACGCGGTTCACCTCTCAACCCCTCCCTTCACGAAACCGGAAGTTCCGGTTTCCCGCGCATGCGCAGTGCATGCAGGAAACCGGCACTTCAGGAGGCCTGATGAGTGAGTACACAGCGCATACTCACCCGGCAAGTGCCGAATTTCTGGCCCATTGTTTCAGGTCGATGACCTTTCATCAGAACGGTGACCAGTTCTGACGAAAGGTCGTCGACCTGAAACGTTAACTCTGTTTCTCTCTTCACAGATGCTGCCTGACCCTGCTGAGTATCTCCAGCATTTTCTGTTTTTATTTCAGATTTCCAGCATCTGCAGTATTTTCTTTTTGTAACTGAGAATTATAATTTGTTTATGGCCTCTGCAGACTTGGGCTTACATAGCATCTCGTACAGAGCGCGCATAATAGCCAAGGGCTCAAGGGAAATTTCATTTCCTTCTGAGCGATTGACTGCAGTTGGATTTGCAGTACTTTGAGTATCTGAGGCCTGATCTCGAAGCCAAAACAGTTGTGATGCTGAAGAGCAAGTCATTCAGATGAACATGGAGCATGTGTTTTGAAATTACCTGAACAATCTTAGAGTATATTTGATAGAGGGCTCATCTGGCAGTGTTGTCTAACAGTTCTCCGAATCAGTACTTGCTCATGATTCCAATTCAGGCATTAACCTTCACAAAATGACTGAATGGAAAGCAGTATGTAAAACTGTCCATGACCATCTGCTGCAGTGTAAGCAATGGGCCTGTGCAATATGGTACTAGCATCTAATCAGAGCCTCCAAGTTATGAAATGCCACTGGATTTCTTATATTATGCTTTTTTCTAGTAAAATCCCATTAGCTTTGAGGTAGTATCCATTAGTCAGTCTTTCTTAATCCTATATTGATGTAATCCCCTCTTCTCATTGTTTCAATGTGGCCTGAACCACCCCAGGGGAGCAGTCATGGCTTAAATGTGAAGTCACTTTCTCATTTTTGTATCATCTTTGTCCTTGCCAGGTTCAAAGGCACTAAGCTGAAAGTACTATTTAAATAGGTTTCAATAAATTCAGGATGTCTGCTTCATCTATTCAGAATCAAGCTGTACCAGATGTGTGCAGGCATTCATCCAAGGCTGTCAAACCAACCTCTGCATTAATAAGTTTCTGCACATACATTAGTGGCTCCCTGTTGTCTGGTGAAGATGAAGGTAAATCTCTGGCTACTGGAATATATGGAACTGCTTATCAGAGTCACGGGGGGAGTTTGTTCTTACCGACGCGCTGGGAGCGGTGGGTTTGAGGGGGTGGGGGGGGGGGGCGTCTGGTAGCGCGCGGGAAACCCGGATATAAGTGCAGCGTGTCTGTCAGTGGCTTTTTAACCCAGCCACTGCATTTGCATCTGACTTCGGTGTTTCCTGACCAAGTAGGTTGAGCGGGCGTGATGACAACCTGCCATGAGTCGATTTCAACTCCAGTATTTGAAGGAACGCTCCAAAGATGACATTTGATGGATTCTGGAGGTGGGAGAACAAAAGAAAGGGACTGCCACAACGGAGTCTCAAGGATCCAAGTCTGCGCCTCGCTTTAGTGATGCCTCCTTAGATGTGATGCTGGGGGCTGTAAGGGCCCGCAGGGAGATACTGACGGGAGGAAGACGCCTGCCAGTGAAACCAAGAAGGTGTGGCTGGAGGTTGCTCATGAGGTGAGCAGCAGGAGTGTGGTGTCACGCTCCTCGATCGATTGCAGGAAGTGCTTCAATGACCAAAGCAACAACAACAATAATTTATATTTATATAGCGCCTTTAACGTAATAAAACATTCCAAGGCGCTTCATAGGAGTGTTATCAAAACAAAACAAAATTTAACACTGAGCCATATAAGGAGATGTTAGGGCAGATGACCAAAAGCTTGGCCAAAGAGGCAGGTTTTAAGAAGCATTTTAAAGGAGGAAAGAGAAGTGGAGAAGCGGAGAGATTTAGGGAGGGAATTCCAGAGCTTAGGACCTAGGCAGCTGAAGGCTTGACTACCAATGGTGGAGCATTTAAAATCGGGGAAGTTCAATAGGCCAGAATAGGCGGAGCGCCGAGGTCTAGGAGGATTATCGGGCTGGAGGAGATTACAGAGATAAGAAGGGGTGAGGCCATGGAGGGATCTGAAAACAAGGATGAGAATTTTAAAATCGAGACGTTGCTTAACTGGGAGCCAATGTAGGTCAGCGAGCACAGGGGAGATGGGTGAGCGGGACATGGTGCGAGTTAGCACACGGGCGGCAAGAGTTTTGGATGACCTCGGGTTTATGGAGGGTAGAACTAGGAGGCCGGCCAGGAGTGCATTGAAATAGTCAAGTCTAGAGGTGATAAAGGCATGGATGAGGGTTTCAGCAGCAGATAAGTTGAGGTAAAGGCGGAGACGGGCGATATTACGAAGGTGGAAATGGCAGTCTTAGTGATAGAACGGATATGAGGTAGGAAGCTCAATTCGTGATCAAATATGACACTAAGGTTCTGAACAGACTTGGTCAGCCTTAGACAGTTGTCAGGGAGAGAGATCGAATCAGTGGAAAGGGAACGGAGTTTGTGGCGTGAACCAAAGACAATGGCTTCGGTCGTCCCGATATTTAATTGGAGGAATTTTCTACTCATCCAGTGCTGGATTCCGGACAAGCAGTCTAATAGTATAGAGATGGTGGAGGGTTTGAGAGAGGTGGAGGAGAGGTAGAGCTGGGTATCATCAGCGTACATGTGAAAACTCACGTTGTGTTACCGGATGATGTCACTGAGAGGCAGCGTGTAGATAAGAAATAGGAGGGGCCTAGGATAGATCCTTGGGGGACACCAGAGGTGACGGTGCAGGTTCAGGAAGAGAAGCCATTGCAGGTGATTCTATGGTTACGGCTGAAAAGATAAAGAATGGAACCAGGCGAGTGCAGTCCCACCCAGCTGGACGACGGTGGAGAGGAGTTGGAGCAGAGCTTTGTGGTCAACCGTATCAAAGGCTGCAGACAGGTCCAGAAGGACGAGAAGGGATAGATGACCTTTGTCGCAGTTAATTAGGATATCATTTGTGACCTTGGTAAGAGCAGTTTCAGTACGGTGGCAGGGGCGGGAGCCTGATTGGAGGAATTCAAACAATGAGTTCTGGGAAAGATGAACACAGCTTTAGGAGGTGACAACATGTTCAAGAACTTTGGAGAGGAAAGGGAGGTTGGAGATGGGGTGATAGTTTGCAAGGACGGAGGGGTCAAAGGTTGTTTTTTTGGAGGAGAGGGGTGATGACGGCAGATTTGAAGGAAAGGTGGACAATACCGGAGGAGAGAGAACTGTTAACAATATCCACTAACATGGGAGCCAGGAAGGAAAGTTGGGTTGCCAGCAATTTAGTAGGAATAGGGTCGAGAGAGCAGGAGGCCAGTCTCATTGACAAGATGAGCTTTGAAAGAGCAAGAGGGGAGATAGGAGAGAAATTAGAGAAATATGAAAATTTAGGTTTAGGGCAGGGGGAAAACAGAGGGGAAGTAAGGTCCAGTGGGCTAGGGGAAGGAAGAATTTGAAAGCAGAAGCAGTTGAATGGATGTTGTCGATCTTTTTAACAAAGAAGTCCATGAGCTCCTCACATTTATTGTTGGAGGTGAGGGAGGAGGAGGCAGGGGAGGGTAGTTTGAGAAGATGGCTAGTGATGGAAAAGAGAAGCCTGGTGTTACTTTTGCCGTCCTGGATGACCTTAGAATAATGAACGGTTTTAGTGGTGGAGAGCAGGACCCGGTAGTGCTTTTTAGCCAAATCTGGTGATGGATGATTAGACCAGTTGTCCACCAAAGACATTCAAGTCTACGTCCCTTGGACTTAAGGGAGCGGAGATGAGGGGTATACTAGGGGGAACGACTAGGGTGAGAGAGTGTAATGATTTTAGTGGGGACAAGGGCATCAAAGGTGGTGGAGAGGGTGTGATTCAGTAAGTCAGTAGCTGCAGAGATGACATGGAGAATAGTAGGCCAAAGGCTTGCTAGTTGGGAATTCGAAAGTGCAGTGGTAAGGGACTTGAGGGAGAGTTTTTTCCAGAAGTGGGTTTAGGAGGGGGAAGGGGTATATGGGTAGAGAGTGATATAAGGAAATGGTCGGAGATTGCCTTATCAGCGATGGTTACCAAGGGGATAGCGAGGCCACGTGAGATGATAAGATCGAGGGGGAAGGCCGTGTATATGGGTGGGGGAGTTGACATGAAGGGAGAGATTAAGGAAGGAAAGGAGGGCAGTGAACACAGAGGAGAGGAAGCACGATGAGTTGAGATGGAGGTTGAAATCACCAAGGATGAGAAGTCGCTCGGTGCAGAGGCAGAGGGAGGAAAGCAGAGAAGATATCTCATTGGGAAAATTGGTGTGATATTTGGGTGTGTGGTACAGAATAAGGATTTTAAAAGAGAGACGGGAGGGGTGGAACAAGGTGAGATGCTCGAAGGAGGAGATGTTGCCGGAGGAGTAGGGAGACAGACCAAGGTGTGATTTAAATATAAGGGCTATACCACCACCACAGCGATTTGGGCGTAGAATATGGTGGAAAGTGGAGCCAGGTGGAGAACCTCCATTGAGGGGAAAGGTGTCATCACCCCTCAACCATGTCTCCGTCAATGCCATGGGCCCAGAAATTCGCCTCTCCGGCTTGCCGCGGGGGTAAGGATCGCGCGCGCTCTTACCTACCGCGCCTGCCGTTGTGTTTTGGGCCCACGGGAACTCGGGTCCTGGGCCTCTCCCAACTGCCGGCGCGCAGTGCTTGCGTGTTCCAGGGGCGCAGTTAGTGCGATGCGTCCCCTGGGATCACGTGGGCCATGGAGAGCCAATAGCAGCAGACCATCTTTCATTCATAGATTTGACAAAATCTGTGAATTGAAATCGGCCCCAAAAGAACAGCTAAACTTAAAATAAATTATAAAAAAACCATCACATTTATAAAATAACTATAATTAAATAAATTAACCACTTTAAAGAAAAATTAAAATTTTAAAAAAATTAAAATACTTTATAAAAGTGATAAAAATAAACTTACCTTTCTTTAAAGTATCTAAAAAAGATAAACCTGTTGAAATTTTTTTTAAATTATACTTAATTAACCACTTACCTTGTTGAAAACGGGTCTTGCGCCTCCTTTTTAACAGCGTAGTAGCTTCAATACTTACCCTCGCGTAGAAACCTGAAAAAAAATCTAAGTGTGCTGTGTGCGCGCAGCCTCTACCGCGCACGCGGTTCACCTAGGAACCGTCCCCTTCACCAGACCGGAAGTTCCGGTTTCCTGCGCATGCGCAGTGCATGCAGGAAACCGGCACTTCGGGACGTCTTACGGGTGAGTACACACTGTGTACTCACGTGGGAAGGGCCGAATTTTTGGCCCATGATGTCAATTTGATCATCCAGAATAAGGTCATGGATGGCAAGCCCCTTATTTACAAGTGAACATACATTTTGAAGGGAAATGCTGAAATGGGCGACAATACCTAATTTACTGACATAGTCCAGAGGGGCAGAGCAGGAAGGGACAGGGAGGAGGTTGGCAAGATTAGCTCGCAGCAGGCGCTTAGGACGGGGAGAGAGTAGGATGGGGCAATTGGGGTTGCTGCTAGCTAGGAGTCAGCGATGAGTGCCTCGGTGGGCCTTTCAAAGGATGCCAAGAGAGGCACAGAGGGAAGCGGTGGAATTATTTAGGAGGGAGTCAAGCCTTGAGTGGCGGCAGGAGAGTAGAAAGGATAATGAGTAGTGGAGAATAGGGATTAGTGAGGGTCGAGTTCATGATGCCAGAGAAAGAAAAGGAGGCATGAAGGCTGGGGGAGGGTAATGAAGAAAGAGGAAAAAGGGAGAGATAGAAGTGATGGAACTTGGGTCTGGAGCGGCAGCCAAACGCACACGTGTATGGAAATGGGGAATTAAGTTACAAAGGCATGATTAAATTAAGCAGGGCAGGAAAGGCGAGTAAAGTGGTACCTTCAACTACATCCTGATGTGTGCATCACATCAACCCCCTTGCTCTGCCTTCTCAAGCCTACTCCAGCACATCACTCCTCACACCAACTTACCTTGCAGGTGCACTCATCCATCTCTGTCTATGCACTTCCTCACATCCCCAGTCTGTCCATCCACCACTGAAAGTCACCCTCATCTTTATGCAATGTCATGTCTCTCCCTCATAGTCACCCTCAACAAATGCTGTCCATCCATCCGTTCAACACATGGCATTACTCTCACTTAGAGGTCTCTTCTTTCCCTCCTTGCAGGAGAAGAGAGCACAGAACAGCAGGGAGAGGTAGAGAACCGGAGGTGGTCCTCCACCAATCTTGCAACTGACAGCTGCAGAAGAGGAGGAGCTGGACATCAGAGGAGTCTCGGCGTGCTTGGCTGTCGGGGATGGAGTCCTCCCAGCTACCAGGTGACAGAATTAACTATCACACAACCACATGGCATACAACACTCACTCACGTTGACTTGATATCAGCAGCGAGTGAAATATGATCACTTAACACCTCCTTACCTTGACGGTTCTAATTCATGTCTTTAATCTCCCACAGGGCCTTCAAGCATTCTGCAGGAGATGGTGCAGGAGGACGATGAATACTCCTCAGAGGAGGTCACTCACTGACCATGCACCAGCTCAGATACTCACACTTCGGTGGGACCAGTAAGGAAGTTAGTTGGGTTTTTATCTGGTGACTCACACATCACACGTGAGCAAGAGCAGATGGCGGAGACAGGGACAGCAGTGGAGAGTCCCTGTCGGAGGCCGCAGGACACTCCCAGCTCTGCTCAGCTGGACGCAGATGCTGAACTTCAGGGGCCGTCAACGAACAGAAGCAGCAGCAAAGAATGTACTGGCAAACTATCCAGCTGCACTGTGCACGCTCTCAGATAGATTGGAGGAGTTCGTCTCAAGCAATGATGTCTTCGTCCATGGAAAGCGGAGCCACCTGCACGGAGCATCAAACGTGGCAATCAAACAGGTGCACGCAGGCCTTCGCCATTGGCTTGCACACTATAAATGCCACCTTAAATACGATTGATGAAACCCGAGCCTTGGCCATTCAGCGCACCACTGAGCTGCAGCAAAGTGCTCTCCAGGAAATAGAGAGAGTACAACGCCAACATGTTCCCGTAAAGGTCAAGGGTGGAACCAACAAGCCAAGGGAACCCTGGATGTCAAGGGATATACAAGAATAGATTAGGAAAAAAAAGGAGGCTTTTGGCAGATACAAAGGACTAAATATAATGGATGCCCTAGAGGAGTATAGAAAGTGCAGAGTGGTACTTAAAAAAGAAATTAGGAGAGCGAAGACGGGGCATGAAAAAAACAATGGCGGGCAAAATAAAGGAAAATCCCAAGGTGTTTTATAAGTATATTAAGGGCAAGAGGATAACCAGGGAAAGAGTAGGGCCCATTAGGGACCAAAGTGGCAATCTGTGTGTAGAGCCGGAAGATGTAGGTGAGGTTTTAAATGAATATTTTGTATCTGTGTTCACTATGGAGAAGGACGATGTAGGCATAGAAATCAGGCAGGGGGATTGTAATATACTTGAACAAATTAGTATTGAGAGGGAGGAGGTACTAGCAGTTTTAACGGGCTTAAAAGTGGATAAATCCCCAGGCCCAGACGAGATGTATCCCAGGCTGCTGGGTGAGGCAAGAAGGTGATTGCAGGGGCTCTGACACAAAATTTCAGAACCTCTCTGGCCACAGGGGAGGTGCCAGAGGACTGGAGGACAGCTAACGTAGTACCATTATTCAAGAAGGGTAGTAGGGATAAACCAGGGAATTATAGACCAGTGAGTCTAACATCAGTGGTAGGGAAATTATTGGAAAAAATTCTGAGGGACAGAATTAGTCTCCACTTGGAGAGGCAAGGATTAATCGAGGATAGTCAGCATGGCTTTGTCAGGGGGAGATCATGGGGGAAAAATTCAGTTGGTTGCGCCTACCATTAGCGCCTTAAGAGGGCGCTAATGGGGCGCAAATCATCTAGCGCCCGGGCGCGGCGATGTTTGCGCCGCTCGCGAAATTAACTAGACATTTTGCGGCGGCGCTAAACACTACCGCCACGATCTCCTGCGCCGGCAGATCATGACGTCAGTCGAGTGCGCAACGCCCAGGTATCGCCCCGGAGCGGATATTGAGTGGTGCCCCCTGCCTTACCGCCTGACGCTAGCAACGCCATGTTGAGGGGAGCGTTTTGCAGTCGGGAAGGGACTGGGGGAGCGCTATTTAAAGGCGACCACTTCCTGCCTTTTATTGTTGGTGCCATTTTTGAACCACGCATTCTGAGAGAGAGGGAGAGAGACTTCTGGAGAGATTCAACGCTGTGTGAAGGAGTTTTGGGTACTGAGCAGCACTTTGCAGGTTCATTTTGATTTGCCATTCCTTCTATCGATTTAGAAGAGACTGTGGGGGCTGCACTCTGAGCTCTTTCCCTGGTACTCTCCATTGTTCTTTCCAGCAGATTTGATGTGCAGGTCTCTCCAGGCCGAGATTCAAGGCTACAATGAGCAGGATGTGGATGGAAAGCAAGGTCAACCATCCCCTTTAAGAACTGGCCCATGCCATTGTGTGTGTGTTCCATTGCTGACTGACATCACATGAGCTTTGCCAGCGCTCTGAGGTAGCGCCTCGCTCCTCGGCCTTTGCGCCTTAAGACAGGTGTGAAGCGTCTGATTTAGCGCTCCAATCACCTCCAGGGGCGATGAAAGTCAAGTTTGCAGTCGGTGGCGATAATTAGCGCCAGGCGCTAATCTTTGCGCCAGGCCGATAATTGCGCCCCAAATGGGGCGATACTGAATTTCTCCCCCCATGTCTAACCAATTTGATTGAATTTTTCGAGGGGGTGACTAGATGTGTGAATGAGGGTAGTGCAGTTGATGTAGTCTACATGGACTTCAGTAAGGCTTTTGACAAAGTCCCGCATGGGAGACTGGTCAAGAAGGTAAGAGCCCATGGGATCCAGGGCAATTTGGCACATTGGATCCAAAATTGGCTTAGTGGCAGGAGGCAGAGGGTGATGGTCGAAGGTTGTTTTTGTGACTGGAAGCCTGTGTCCAGTGGTGTACCACAGGGATCGGTGCTGGGTCCTTCGCTGTTTGTAGTGTACATTAATGATTTAGATATGAATGTAGGAGGTATGATCAGTAAGTTCGCAGATGACACGAAAATTGGTGGAGTGGTAAATAGCGAGGAGGGAAGCCTCAGGCTACAGGACGATAGAGACGGGATGGTTAGATGGGCAGAACAGTGGCAAATGGAATTTAACCCTGAAGAGTGTGAGGTGATGCATTTTGGGAGGACTAACAAGGCAAGGGAATACACAATGAATGGTAGGACCCTCGGAAGGACAGAGGATCAGAGGGACCTTGGTGTGCATGTACATAGATCCCTGAAGGCAGCAGGACAAGTAGATAAGGTGGTTAAAAAGGCATATGGGATACTTGCCTTCATTAGCTGAGGCATAGAATATAAGAGCAGGGAGGTTATGATGGAGCTGTACAAAACGCTAGTTGGGCCACAGCTGGAATACTGTGTGCAGTTCTGGTCGCCACACTATAGGAAGAATGTAATTGCATTGGAGAGGGTGCAGAGGAGATTCACCAGGATTTTACTTGGGCTGGAGTGCTTCAGCTATGAAGAGAGACTGGACAGGCTGGGGTTGTTTTCCTTAGAGCAGAGAAGGCTGAGGGAGGACCTGATTGAGGTGTACAAAATTATGAGGGGCATAGATAGGGTAGATAGAAAGGAACTTTTCCCCTTAGTAGAGGGATCAATAACCAGGGGGCATAGTTTCAAGGTAAGGGGCAGGAGGTTTAGAGGGGATTTGAGGAAAAACTTTTTCACCCAGAGGGTGGTTGGAATCTGGAAATCACTGCCTGAAAGGGTGGTAGAGGCAGGAACCCTCACAACATTCAAGAAGCATTTAGATGAGCACTTGAAACGCCATAGCATACAAGGCAACAGACCAAGTGTTGGAAAATGGGATTAGAATAGACAGGGCTTGATGGCCGGCGCGGACACGATGGGCCGAAGGGCCTCTTTCTGTGCTGTATAACTCTATGGGCTGGATTTTCAATGACCCGCGGAGTCGGGTTTGGAGGCGTGTGGGAGGTTAAAGTTGCAGATTCGGGGGTCCCGACCCCATCCCGCCTCCAAGCAATTTTGATAAAATCGTGTATGGTGTTCCCGACTCCGTCCCGCCTCCAAGAGGCGGGAGAGGCCATTAAAACCTTTAACAAGTCCAAAATTGGCTCTGTAATGCCATTTTGAAACGTTTTAGCTAGTTTAACCCTTTTCTGATGTGAAGCACGCCTGATGTGAAACACGCCAGTGAAACCTGGCGGGAGCACAAGTGGATAGCTGACTATCAGCTGCAGGTTTACAATGGAGATGTGATGAAGGTAGTAGTAGTATTAGGTCTGAAAGTCGCCTCTGATGCTACTGCATTGAATGTCTTTGCCGGGGCCTTTGGAGGACCTGGATGGAAAAAGAAAATCTCTCTCTCTCTCTCTGTCTCTCTGTCTCTCTCTCTGCTGAGATGCTGCTCATTTTGCATCCAGGTCCTCTCACAGCAAAGGCCAGGCAATCTCTGAGACCAGACCAGGCAGTCTCTGACCTACAATGATGACATCATCATCAGAGGCGACTTTCAGACTGAAACCACTAATTGGTTCATGGGTTCCCACATGCTGGAACTCAATTGCCCAATTAAGTGAAAATTGCATCAATCTCCCACATCCAATTTCAGGCGGGTGGATAACACAAAATGCGGATGACATGACCCCAACCCGACCCCAACCCGACCCCAAGACAAAATCCAGCCCTATGACTCTAAGTGCGGGTGGGCCATGAGAAGGATGATGGTGAAAAGGGGCATGGAAGTGGGGACTCAGCTCAAAGCACTTCCACTTCTCACCCGTTTACCCCCGCCCCTGCCCCCCCACTGTCAGTACCTGACATGCTGCCTTGTCTTCTGATGGCCGAGTTTGCTCCTGCACAGGTGCAGGTGGAGCAGTCTTTGCGGGGCCCTCACGGGCTCCAAAACCCAGAGGACATCGGCCATTGGCTGGTGCATTGGCCGCATCACATTCCTCTTCCTCCTCCTCCGAAGAGATTCTGTGCTCTGTGTTTTGTTCCTCCTGAAGGTCCAAACCTCACTGCTGTGCAATGTTGTGCAGAGCGCAGTACACCACAACCATGCTGGAGACCCTGGCTAGTGTGTATTGAAGGGCGCCTCCAGATCTGTCGAGGTACCTGAAGCGCATCTTCATCATGCCGGTTGCTTGCTGAATGACACATTTGATTGTCATATGGCTTTCATTGTATCACTCCTGGGCCTCATTGATTGGGTTCCTCCTGGGTGTCATCAGCCACGTTTTAAGTGGGTATACCTTGGCTCCAAGCAGCCAGTCGGTGACTCTGCTTCGAGGTGCGAAGAGATCAGGGAGGGTGGACTGGTGCAGGATGAAAGCACCATAGAAGCTGCCTGGGAATCTTGCGCACACCTGCATAAACATCTTTTTGTGGTTGCACACCAGCCACACATTGAAGAGTGGAAGCCCTTGCGGTTGATGAATACTCCTGGGAGATCTGGGGGCTTTATTGCCACATGCGTGCTGTCGATGATGCTGTGCACCTGTGAGAAGCCAGCCAGAGCCGCAAACCCGAGCGCCCGCTCATTCTGACAGGCATCATTGGTGGCAAAGTGTACGTAATTACCAGCCCTGGCAGACATGGCATCAGTCACCTGTCTTATGCATTTGTGGGCCACCGACTGTGAGATCCTGCAAATGTCTCTGGCATAGCCTTGGAAGGAGCCAAAGGCAAAGAAGCTGAGGGCAATGGTGACTTTGATAGCCACTGGCAAAGTGTGGCCACCAGATCCACTTGGCAGCAGGTCTTCTTCTAGCAGGCTGCAAATATCTGCCACCACCTGACACAAGATCCTGAGCCTCCTGAGACACTGGTGTTTCGTCGAGTCCAGGAAGCGCACCCTGAGTTGTGAGTATCGCCTCCTGCGAGCTGCACCTCTCTGCTTATCCCCTCTTTCCTGTGGAGCGGAAGGTCTGTCAAGAGCAGGTTGTTGCTCCTGCTGGTGTCATAGAGTCTTTGGGCTGGATTTTCATTGACCCGTTGAGGTGGGTTTGGAGGCGTGTGGGGGGTTAAAATTGCGAAAACTGGCGGGCGGGCACAAGCCCGCCTCCATGCAATTTTCATTAAATCGTGTCTGCTGGTCCCGACTCCGTCCCGCCTCTAAGAGGCGGGATAGGTTGTTAAGGCCCTTAACAAGCACTAAATTGCCTCTATAATGCCATTTTGAAAGGCCTTTGTGATTTTAACCCTTTTTCTACGTGAAGCACGCCTGTTCTGAACCACGAATGTAAAACCTGGCAGGAGCACATTTGGCTGGCTGATCTGATCTGATCTGGGAGTGGTGATGAATGGGAGACATATCTGGGAGTGGTGCTGCAAAAATATCTGGGAGCAGACTTAGGGCTGCTGCTGCTCATTTTGCATCCAGGTCCTCTCACAGCAAAGGCCAGGCAGTCTTTGCAGACCTTCAATGCAGCAGCAATGATGACATCATCAGAGGCGACTTTCAGACTGAAAACACTAATTGGGTCATGGGTTCCCACATGCTGGAACTCAATTGCCCAATTAGGTGAAAATCGCATCAATCTCCCACATCCAATTGCAGTCGGGTGGATAACACGAAAAGTGGATAACATGACCCCAACCCGCCCCAGTATCAAAATCCATCCCATAGAGTCATAACAGGACAGAAGGAGGCCATTCGGCCCACCGAGTCCGTGCCAGCTCTCTGTAGAGCAATCCAGTCAGTCCCATTCCCCCGCTCTATCCCCTGGTGCTGCTGGTGGTGCTCCTGCTGTGGGTCTCCTGCTACTGGTTCTCTTCCTGCTGCTGCTGCTGGTGCTGTTGATGCTGATGGTCATCTTGGTCCTCATCTGAGGTCCAAAGTAAAACAGCTTAAGCGGCACCCATGCTGATCTGATAGATCACAGCTGCAAAGTGGAGATCAGACGTACAAACCTCCAAATTAGTGAAAGTAACCTCTCAGCACAAACACTGTGAGCAAAAGCCTTTCACACAATTAGGCAAGACAGCAGCTGTGAGGTTTCAGTATTTATTGGAATATCTGCCTGTCATTTCTTCAGCCCCCTCAATTGCCGCTGAGTTCTCGACTTGCTTTCACTGGCGAGTGCCAGGAAGCCCGGGAAACCCATGCACCCACAGTTAAATCCCCAAATCCATGTTAATATCGCGCTTAATGAGCTATTAACATATTGAAGTTGCCACCCCGCCTCTCCCATGGGGGTTGCTCACACGCAGCCTAATGCGTGCAGTTAAATGCGGAAGTCGGCAGGTTGGAGCCGGCTTCCTGACGCGCTGTCAATTTCAGCGCTTTTAACCCCACCCGCTCCCAAACCCACTCAAGTAAAGAATTCCCCCCCACACTGTCTTTATTATGGTCAACTTTAGTGTAAAGTCCTCGAATTCAACACATATTCCCCTGTCCATTTGTACTGAATTCGCTAGCTACAGCTGGCAGAACGTGGGCCTCCTTGAGTAGATATAGGGGGCGGTTTTGGTCACGACATGGCTGTAACCTTCACAAAACGACTGAACGTAATGTAGTATGTAAAACTGTCCATGACCATCTGCTGCAGTGTAAGCAATGGGCCTGTGCAATATGGTACTAGCATCTAATCTGAGTCTCCAAGTCATGAAATGCTACTGGATTTCTAATGTTAAGCTTTTTCTAGTAAATTTCCATTCGCTTTGAGGTAGTGTCCAGTGATAGCGAGAACAAAATCACAATGTTGAACTTACTGCTCTGTTCACGCTGTCATCCCGCCCATTTGATCTTGGAGTTGGCCGGAAAATAGACATCCAGGTCACCTGATGGAAACAGGCGGGAGGCTCATTAACATATGCAAATCGAGTTCCTATGACGTACATATAGTTGGCCTACATAACAGTGACTACACTTCAAAAGTACTTCATTGACTTTGAAGCGTTTTAGGACGTCCTGAGGTGGTGAAATGTGCTGCATAAATGCAAGTTCTTTCTTTCTTATAGGACCCTAATTAATTTTTTTAATTAAAACGCACAGCACCCACACAGCGAATGCCCCACCCACTCAGAGCATAAAATGGCCAAACCAGCAGTCATTAGAGGGACCACTGGAGGCTGCACCGAAACTGCTGCAGCTAAGTGTGAGAAAGGAATCCAGTACCTTTATCCAGCATGCTTTGGGAAAACAGGCCCAGTCAGGACCGCAAGGGCTCATGGGGGAGTTTAACGACTAAAAACTGCAAATGCAGCAGCTTCAGGGGAAAAAGAGGGGCTTCGTATGTTATCAGCTTCCAGGTCTGCTCTCTGTAACCTCACTAAGTTAAACAGCTTGTGACAAAATGGATTGTGGGTAAGATCATCAAAGCTCCAGACCTAGTATATGGAATGTCCAAGATAAGGATTAGAACAAACATCTCCCTAGCACAGAATGATACTGTAGAGGGCCATAGGGGAGTGGGAAATTGTGTAAGACATATGAAAACCCAATATAAGGACAGCCTGGAATCCCAGTCAGGCAGAACTCTTGGGGCGATTTGTGTCGCCAGTGCTATTGATAGGAAGAAGATTGATCACCTTTGTGTCCTAGGCACAGACTGAGGTTGTACTGTTTATATCTATGCATCTTAAGCATTGCTTGTAATTGAAAGTAACATTGATGTTTAAGCTGGTTAATAAAACAATCTCTATTGAGTCCAGTGGCTGAACTCTTCTTTTAATCGATACCGAATAGGAGGATATTCGAATGACAGTAAGGGCTAGAAATTCGGCTGCTTTGCACCTTCCGTTAGCACCTGCGGGGGGCGGTAACGGGGCGCTAAGGGTTTACCGACCGGCTGCGGCGAATTCAGCGACACCCGCAAACTTCCCTGGTGGTTTTGCGCTGGCGCTAACACTTAACACCTCGGTCTCTAGCGCCCCGTAGATCGTGATATCATCAAGTGCGCAGCGCCCTGTTACCACCCCGGATGCGAAATTGACTTTCGGCCCCTGCATTATCAGCTCGCGCTGACAACGCCAGCAAGAGGAGGCGTTCTGAAGTCGGATGGCCGCTTCGGGAGTGGTAATTAAAGGGAATGCTTTTCAGATCGTTATTATTTGCACCAGTCTGGTGCCTGCACAAAGTTTTCACTCTTTCATTGTTGCAGGATGTCCAAGCCCTTCACTTCGTGACAGTGTTTGGGGCTGTATTGGCAGTCGCCTTGCAAGACTGCAGTGCTGACAAATAGCTTCTGCTGCAGTATTGTCCCTTCCCTTTAAGTGAGGGAAGCAGACTCTGTGATTGAAGAGTGCCGGCTGGAATGCGTTGCAAATTGTCTCGCGCTCTGCCAGTACCGCCCCGCTCGCCAACTTTAGCGCCCTAAGAGAAGTGGTTAGCGCTTGACGGGGTTTGGATAAGGTAGACAGAGAAAGGCTGTTCCCACTAGTTGATGGTACAAGGACAAGGGGACACAGATTTAAGGTTTTGGGCAAGCGATACAGGGGGGATGTGAGGAAAAACTTTTTTACACAGTGAGTGATAATGACCTGGAAGTCGCTGCCAACAAGGGTGGACGTGGAGACGATCAATGATTTCAAAAGGAATTTGGATAGGCACTTAAGGGAAATAAACTTGCAGGGCTACGGGGATAGAGCGGGGGAATGGGACTGACTGGATTTCTCTACAGAGAGCCGGCATGGACTCGATGGGCAGAATGGCCTCCTTCTGTGGCGTAATGAATCTGTGACTATAACTCTATGGGGGAAAAATTCAGTTGGTTGCGCCTCCTGTTAGCGCCTTAAGAGGGCGCTAATGGGGTGCAAAGCATCTAGCGCCCAGGCGCGGCGAAGTTTGCGCCGCTCGCGAAATTAACTAGACATTTTGCGGCGGCGCTAAACACTACTGCCACGATCTCCTGCGCCGGCAGATCGTGACGTCAGTCGAGTGCGCAATGCCCCAGTATCGCCCCGGAGCGGATATTGAGTGGCGCCCCCTGCCTTACCGCCTGACGCTAGCAACGACAGTTTGAGTGGAGCGTTCTGCAGTCATGAAGGGAAAGGGGGAGCGCTATTTAAAGGTGACCGCTTCCTGCCTTTTATTGTTGGTGCCTTTTTTGAACTACGCATTCTGAGAGAGAGAGAGAGAGACTTCTGGAGAGTTTCAACGTTGTGTGAAGGAGTTTTGGGTACTGAGCAGCACTTTGCAGGTTCATTTTGATTTATCATTCCTTGTATCGATTTAGAAGAGACTGTGGGGGCTACACTCTGAGCTCTTTGCCTGGTACTCTCCATTGTTCTTTCCAGCAGATTTGATGTGCAGGTCTCTCCAGGCCGAGATTCAAGGCTGCAATTAGCAGGATGTGGATAGAAAGCGAGATTAACCATCCCCTTTAAGAACTGGCCCGTGCCATTGTGTGTGTGTTCCATTGCTGACTGACATTACATGAGCTTCGCCAGCGCTCTGAGGTAGCGCCTCACTCCTCGGTCTTTGCGCCTTAAGACAGGTGTGAAGCGCCTGAATTAGCGCTCCAATCACCTCCAGGGGCGATAAAAGTCAAGTTTGCAGTCGGTGGCGATAATTAGTGCCAGGCACTAATCTTTGCGCCCGGCCGATAATTGCGCCCCAAATGGGGCGATACTGAATTTCTCCCCCATAGACTACAACTGAATTTCACGGGAGCCTATCATCATTAGTGCCTGACGCTAATTTTTCAGCTTTTGAAGTTTCAACGCCCAAAACGGGGCTATAATGAGTTTCTCCCCCTAAGTATTTTAAGGATGTCAGTGGAGCCAGGTGAACTTATTTCCTCCTGTGCCTCCATAAAATTCTTCCCGCCTGCTGATGGACCTTCAGTGCCACCCTCCCAACTAGCTTGGTGCTGCGGAGGAGCCCCCTGATTGGTGAGCTACCCGTCACCACTCGTTCAGTGCTGACAGCTCACCCATTCTATTTTAATGAGGCCTGACAATGAAAATGTCTCGGGCCATCAGTGAACTTTGCCAGGCTGTTGGTGGGCTTGCTCCGCCCACCACCCACCCAGTGAAAAGGGTCATTGAAAATCAACCCCATGATGTGACGTACCTGTAACACAGTACCAGTCTGCTCTTGGCTTTATCTACATCAAAATCAGACTTGAGCTTAACAATGTTGACAGAACTTGTAGTACTTTAAAGAGGGTGGCATTAGAAATATCCTCTAGGCTACGGAGGGTTTCACCAAAGCAGTTCATGACACACAAACTAACAGCTGTACCCTCTCTCTCAGAGGCCTCGTTGTGATGTAGAGTCTTTAGCATTTACTGAAGCTCTTTCTTTATGTTGATACTGCAGGTTTTTTACCAAGACATTTATAGAGAAACCCCTTCTCTTGTGGGTAGCGGTAGCAGATGTAGGTCTGTTTGCCCATTTTTTTGCTGAGCTGACATGTTAATTATTTTCCAAATTCTGGACAGAGGCATCACCAGTTTCTCTGTCCATTTTTGTTGGGACAGAGATTCCTCTGAATTCTCCACTAAATAGTGCACTGATAGTGGAAGTTCTACTTCCCACCCACTTGCTGTTGCTGGGTGGATATTCAGGCTCATGACTTGCAGTAAGCTCAGTGCAGGAGCAGCTCAGCTCTTCCCTCATATGAGCAACAAGGCTCACTGGCAAGTTCCAGGTAGCCCGGGAAACCCATGCACAGTTAAATCCTAAGCTAAGTCATGCGAGTAGTACATGGAGTTTCAGAAGATTTGCCATTATGGAAAAAATGTTTCTTTCCCAACCTGCAGTTTCTACTTTCCCCAAGATGTGCCAAACAATTATGGACTGCTGTTAAGGCTTTGATGTATTGGGTTATGGTCTCAAATTCCAGTCAGAATAGGCAGAGAACATGCCGCATCTTCACTGTAGCATTTAATACATTGGCCCAGAATTTGCTGCCAAAATAACGGCAAGTTTAATGTGCACACCATTATTAACGTGTAAATCATCCAGCAACTTGTGGCAAGCAAGTGATTCCCTGTGAATTGCGAATAGCCACAAGTTGCGGTACGATTTGCACCACAATGCCATTATCCACGCAAAAAACGGCATCTCGTCCTTAACTTCTCCATGAGTTTCAGAACTTGCTGCATTTGCACATTAATTGCCCATTAAACTTGCCACTGAAAGTTAAGTCTAGTAATTAATAGCGTAAGTATCCTTTTAACGATGTGATAATTATCAGTGACTGCCAATCAACCACTTTAGCCCAGAACAATTTAAACTGTAGAGTCTCATTCCATCAGGTAGTGAATTGTTGTTGAGGATGTTAAAAAAAGTCAAATTTTAATTTAAAAACAATTCTTACTTTTTTCTCTCTCTTAATCCAATCTTTCTTTCCCTCTCTTTATTTCTCTTCCTGTACCTGATTTGACTTTGAATTAACCCACTCTAATTCACCCTCCTTCTCAGTCCTTCCTCTGTTGATTTCTCAATCCTTAAATCTTATTGGCTAAGGAGATACACTATTGGTCGTGCTGTTCACTAAGGTCCCAGATGCCCTGTTTCCCTCGCCACACCGTTAGCAGTTTGGACTTCCAGCAAGTTGCGGCGCAAAAATAAATTTCAGCTGAAGGATGCAGGAAAAAGTTTAACTAACGGGGCACGCTGTGAGATGCCCTGCTCCAGCAAATTCTGGCTCATTATTACTCACCTACTGTACTGAAGAGTTCATCATGACAGGTTGGCGGTGGACCATCTGGATCAACAGATAGAGGATTCTTTTTCCTCCTCTAGATTAAGGTAACCTCGAGTATGTATTATCTGGGCAATTAACATCTTCACAATATAATTTATTTTGTAGAAGCTTTGCTTTCATGGCCATCATAATCTGAGCCTTGTTACTCTCTAGCTGTGAGAAGACAGAGCTGATGAGGTGCTTCAGCACAGTTAATGGGCTGGATTTTCATTGACCTGTGGAGGTGGGTCTGGAGGCGTGTGGGGGGTTAAAATTGTGAAAACTGGCGGGCGGCTCCATCCCGCCTCCACGCAATTTTCATTAAATCGTGTCTGCTGGTCCCGACTCCGTCCCGCCTCTAAGAGGCGGGATAGGCTGTTAAGGCCCTTAACAAGCACTAAATTGCCTCTATAATGCCATTTTGAAAGGCCTTTGTGATTTTAACCCTTTTTTTACATGAAGCACGCCTGTTCTGAACCACGAATGTGAAACCTGGCGGGAGCACATTTGGCTGGCTGGCTGGTTGGCTGGCTGGCTGGTGACATCATCAGAGGCGACTTTCAGACTGAAAACACTAATTGGGTCATGGGTTCCCACATGCTGGAACTCAATTGCCCAATTAGGTGAAAATCGCATCAATCTCCCACATCCAATTGCAGTCGGGTGGATAACACGAAAAGGGGATGACACGACCCCAACCCGCCCCAGTATCAAAATCCAGCCCAATGTTTCTACTCTCATTTATCGTTTAGTGGGGACTAAATTCGATAGCCCCCGAAAAATGGGTGCGGGAATCGCGGTGCACGATTAACCCACGCCCATTGTTTCTGATGCAGGCAGCACACTAACTTCGTGCTGCCTGCTGATAGGAACACAGGAGCAGGAGTAGGCCATTCAGCCCCTCGAGTCTGTTCTGCCATTCAATGAGATCATGGCTGATCTGTGACCTAACTCCATGTACCTGCCTTTGGCCCATACCCCTTAATATCCTTGGGTTAACAAAAAGCTATCAATCTCCAATTTAAAATTAACGATTGATCTAGAATCGATTGCCGTTTGCAATAGAGTTCCAAACTTCTACTACTTTCTAATTTCACTCCTGAAAGCTCTGGCTCTAATTTTTAGACTATGCCCTTATGATTAACATGATTGCAGCGTGTAGCCAGCGCTAACCGCGCTGATGATTGGCTGCACGCATCAGCAGGGGGCCCAAAATTGCACCTTGCTAGCACTACTTAAAGCTAGCCTGCACCTCCTAAAGGGGAGGTTCATTGTGGCTGGAGCTGGTGCTGGGAGTTGTGGTTGAGAGATTCTGACCTGGGAAAGCGTGAGGAATGGCACAACAGGGGAGAGGGCGGACACTGCACTGGAGGCCTTGGTGGAGGAGGTGGAAAGGAGAAGAGATGTGCTGTATCCACAGGGGGCCAGTAGGCCCTCCAGACACATGCAGAAGGCAGTGGGAGTAGATAGCCATGGAGGTCAATGCTAGGAGTCAAGCCCGAGGACCTGAATGCAGTGTCGTAAGAACTTCAATGACCTCACATGAGTGGTCAAGGTCAGTGAATGCACCTTCAAATGCCATATCCTACCAAATGCACCGCTGGTCAATGCACCACACCCCCATCACTCACCTACCAACAATCTCCATCAATCAGGACTCATACCTCACATTCCTAGCTTCATCTCATCTCACCCTCACACACTTAGCACTGCTGCAAGCCTCACATCCACATCTTACAGCTTGCACACACTGCCAGCTATTCAACCATGACAGCCACATCACCCAAACAGATTGCACGACACTCATTGACACACTTCCCTCTCTCTGGCAGGAGAAGGTGGCGCACAACCGGAGGCAGCAGGAGCTAACCGGCGGGGGACAGGCCCATCTGCATGTCCTAACCCCCATGGAGGAGGCGGTGCTGGCCATTATTGGGACGGCCATTGCTGAAACCATAGAAGATGACGGTAACCTCATACCTAATCCTCCTTCTCACATCACACGAACCCCTCATCCCACAATCTCTCCTGAATAACAAGCTGCAGATGCTGCAAGCATGCACTTCCTCCTTTCCCCGCTTCCCTCAGCACACCTTACCCTTGGGCCTTTCTCCTTTCAGATACCCAAGAACTGCAACCTGGCCAGGCAGTGGTGGAAGAGCAACAGGGCAGTGATGATGAAGGCACACCATCACTCGATTTCACACTTGCAGCCACCAGCTCCGATACTGACACTGCATGTGATTTAGAGGATAGCATAGAGGTGGGATCTGCACATAGTGAGACACCGGGCACGAATGACCTGCAGCCAGGGCAGGGGGCAAGGATAGCGCAGATGCCAGCTCGCCGGAGAGCGAGGTCGCACACGAGTTCTGCGGAGGAGGACTCAGATGAGCACTTCGATGGGGCAGGCTACAGAAGAAGACAGATGGGCATACACAATGAAATGCTTGGTGCATTGGGAAACCTGCCAGAAAGCCTGCATGCAATGTCAAGGAGCATGGAGGAGTCCGGCACCAACTTGGCACAGGGCTTTGCGCAGAGCTTGGAGCCAATCCTTTCCAGCATGGAAGTGGTGGCCAACTCCATTAGCATACTTGTGGAACCAACCATGATGCAGCGTCTGATGGCCGATATCTCAGCTTCCATTGCAGAACAAACAGCAGCCACCCAATGTCTGAGTGCTGCAGTGGAAGCTCAGACTGCTGCCATCATGGCTCTGGATTCCAGTGTTCAAAGGGGCTTGCAGGGTGTCACAGCAGTCCGGCAATCTGCCCTCCAACAGATTACTAGGATTGCTTAGGCACCGCCGGGGGGAATGGCAGTGGCTTCGTGGAGCATAAACCTGCTGTCCTCTCTCAGGATGACAGCATTCGTCATGCCACCACTGCCACTCCGCCAGTGCCCTTGCTGTTGCCTGTCAGCCAGCCCAGACTGCTGCCGCACATGTCGAGATGGTGCAGTCCGCAGCCATACCTTCCAGGCCCAGACGTCTTGCCAGCGATGCCCACATCCCATAAATGAATACATTTTAAAAAAGCTACTCAAGGTCGTCCTCCAAGGCCATCTGCAGTATCCTCCACTGAAAGTCACCAGCCATCCACTAGCCATGCTGCAGCCACTGGGGTAGCACTGCATAGGAGCACTAGGACAGGCAAAGACACTAAGGGAATGCACAAGAGTGATTAGTTTACGTTTGTATGCAATATGGCATGATTTGATTTGTAAATTTGGTTTGCAGTGCTTATTTTGTGTTGGCTTTTATTTTTGTATTGTAGCTAAGTGGACGCTATGATGGTCAGTGACAGAGGAAAGGTAAGGTGTGGGACTGTTGCTGAATGGGGAGCTGGGGTTGTGGTTACCGGTATCGCATTCAGATCAGTTCTTCATGGACAGACCGACCAGAAAGGGGCTGTCTAGGTTGCCTCCTTCCTTTCTCTTCCTCCTCCCTTCCTTCTCCTCCTCCTCCTCAGCTGCTCGCCGTGGCAAGGGCTGTCCCCTCATGATGACGAGGTTGTGCAGCATGTAGCAGACCACAACGAATCTTGACACCCACTCTGCCAAGTACTGCAGGGCTCCTCCAGAGCGATCCAGGCAGCGGAATATTGTTTCAGCACACCAATGGTCTGCTCTATCACATTTCATGTGGCAGCATGGCTTTCACTGTATGCAAGCTGCACACGTGCGCGTGGGTTGCGTACCGGAGTCGTCAGCCACATCATCAGCGGATAGCCCTTGTTGCCCAGTAGCCACCCTTTGGTTTTCCGTGGTGGCTTAAATGCAGATGGCACAGCGGACTGCCGCAGAATGAAGGGATCATGACTGCTGCCAGGATATCGGGCATTGACCTGCATGATTCGCTGCCTATGCTCGCACACCAGCCGGACGCTGAAGGAGTGGAATCCCTTTCAGTTCCGGTACATGGCAGAGTTGACATGTGGTGCCCGCAAAACAATGTGCGGCAGTCAATGGCACCCTGCACCATGGGGAAGCCTGCAATCCTTGCAAAGTTGCATGCTCGCTCTGCCTGCTGCTCTCTGGCAAGAGAGAATGAAATGTAGTCAACTCTTTTTGAATAGAGAGCCTCAGTTACCTCCCTTACGCAACAGTGGATGGCAAACTGTAAGATGTTGCAAATATCTCCAGCTCCAGCCTGGAAGGAGACTGATGCACAAAAGTTCATCGTCACGGTCACCTTCACAACCCTTGGCAATGCGGTCCTTGCACTGCTCTGAGGTTGCAGTTGTGACTGCAGCAGGTGGCAGATTTCAGTGAGGACGTCCTTACTGAAGCGCAGACGTCTCACACATTGTTCCTCGCTGAGGTTCAGGTAGGAGAATTGCTCCCTGAACACCCTGGGCGGATATGGCCCTCCTCCTCCTCCCTCTTCCAGTCCAGCAACTTTTCCTGCTCTGCGTGCCCTCTGTTCATTCTTTAAGTTATGCTGTGTTCCAAGGGGAATTCCTACTGGTGCACCCATGTCTGGCAGCAAGTGCTTTGTGCAGGAGCCTTGAACTCAGGAAAAAGTCCTTCAGCACCTGCCACACCATTTCCTCTAGACTTTGGCAATTTTAAACAACTTTAGAAAGCACCAGACACTTGTAGAATCGTACCAACAACCAAAGAAATCAACCAGCAACTAACCTATAAGTAGTTGATGATCCCTTTGAATAGCACTGGTGGGGGAGTCCTTCCTGCTGCTGAACGCGGGTTCAGCTGTGCGCGCTTAAGAGAGGGTGTTAGCTGGAGCGTTGAGCTCCAAAATGGCAGCGCTGGTACGCTGATTGATGTCACGATCTGCCTGCTCTGTAATCTTCTGTCGGGCATTCACTGCGCGCACACCAACGCCCTCACCAATATGGCGTCTGTCACGATTCGCCCCACAAGTGTGTGCGCGCTCGTGGACACAATTTTGGAGCTCTAAGAGTACTCGTAGCACCCAAACAACCGGTGCTGCAAATCCGAATTTTGCGGCCAGTGTTTCTACTCTCATTACAAAAAGAAAACACTGCAGAAGCTGGAAATCTAAAATAAAAACAGAAAATGCTGGAGATACTCAGCAGGTCAGGCAGCATCTGTGAAGAGAGAAACAGAGTTAATGTTTCAGGTCGATGACCTTTCATCAGAACTGGAAAAAAGCAGGAAATGGAACAGATTTTTAAGCAAGTGTAAGGGCTGGGAAATGGGGGAGGGGATGAAAGAACAAAAGGGAAGGTCTATGATAGGATAGAAGGCATCGCAATTCACACTTCATCTGGAGCCATCCTTTGTTTCTTAACCTGTCCCATTACCATCTCCTTTTGCCTTGAATATCTCTTAATGTCTCTTAACCTCTCCTGCCTTCTATATCCTTTAACTTATATAAAACGAACTTGAGGGTAAATTTACCAGACTTATGTTCCTAGCAGACAGCCACATCTAAAGAGAGTGAGGGTTGGAGAATTGGTGCTACCCTTTGAGCACAACTCCCGTTGGAAGTGCAGGATTGGAGATTTTATCCTTTAATCAGGAAGTCTGAGTAAACTCAGGCTTGAACTGTCTAGCAAAGGATTTCATTAATATTCTTTGCAGCAAGTTGGTTATAGAAGCACAAGCAGGAGCACAAATCTGCTGGTGTATTTACTAAGCAGACTGTCCATCTATATTTTTATGGCTCTTCCTAGTCTTGACAGCATCTAGTGCCCAGAACAAACCGTGCATGATATAAAAATACTCAATGAGCACCTTGTACCGAGACAAGATTCCTGAGATTAACCTGGGCAGCTCTTTCTGTAGTCTGCCTTTCGGCATCAGTCAGGTGAATTCGAGTAGAGCTTCCATTATTGTCATGGTTAATTTGAACTCATCCCCAAGCCGCATATTGAAAAGCAAATTTAAGGCAATGATGATAGTTGTGGAGAATGGCCCTTTTGCCACTTTAAGTTCTGGTGCCTTCTTCATACTTTCCAGTGTGTATAAAATTATACTGGAGGTCATATACTTCGATAAAATTCCCCCAAAATTAAGATGTCGTCTCTGTGACTCAAATTCAATCTTAAAGAAGCTGTAAATAAAGATCTGAAGTGTCAGATTGGTTGGAATATAAAAGCTTCATTTATAGTACCTGCCAACATCAAGAGCAACAGGATCCTTCACTCCAGTACAAAAGTTTAAGATAATAGGAATCTTGTCAGATGGCATTGGTATATCACCAGAAAGGATGGTTTTATAACTTGCCATCGGTACGTTTATGAGTTTATACATTGATGGCAATTTTAAGACTAAAAATTCCCACTGTTTTTTATTATTTGTGATTTGACAGAAATATAATGAAGGAGGTGCCTTGGAACGTTTTACTACACTAAAGGCACTACTTAAATGAAAGTTATTGCTGTTGTTGTACTTAAGGTGTCTCATGAAGAAGCTCCTGTGACATCAACACAGGTTGTTGTACCATTTTAAAGAAAGTAATGTACCTACTGTGTAAAGTTCCAGAGCACAAAATGTAAAAGATAACACACCAGTCACGGTTTTAACCACTCGCACCCAACAAGAATGGGTGTTACAAGATCTTTGTAACGATCTACTCACCGAATCCTTGCACTGGGCAGGTGAACTTCAAAGGTCGGGATCTGATGACGTCATTCAGATGCCAACTGTAGTCAAACTCTGGACAGCCGCATTCAGCTGCTGGGTTTGGCCTCGCCTGGAGCACTGGCTGCGACGGGGCAGCAGGCCCGGAAAGGCCGAAGAGACAAGCAAAAATTTATCGAGCTTGTTTCCATGTGGGCCAAGAGGAGCTGGAGTGCTCCTCCATGGACTCCTATAGAAAAGCCGGGGGCCCAGGCTGCCCTCGCCACTCCCTTCACCACGATCGCCTCCCACCCCGCTTATCTGACTGGCGGGGACAATTCCCGTGGGCCCTTCTGCCGCTCTCGCCTGCCGACTCCACGACATTGACGGTGTATTCGGGCGGGAGCCAGGCCTAACTTAGCTATAATGAGGGATGGGAGTTACAATGACCCCGATAATAACTCCAAGGCGCGTTTGGAGCGGGGTGGGTGTTGCCATGTCATGGGTGGGGGGTGGGGGATGGAATGGTGCATGTCTGTCTGTGACAGTTTAACTTCCGGGTTTGGCGTCAAATATGTGGCAGCGGGCATGTTGCGAACTGGCTTGATGCGATCTTAACTCGAGTATTTAAAGGGCCAATCCAAAGATGGAATTTACAGTGACTGAATCAGTCAAAGCATGTTTTATTACACAGTATTGTTGGAGCGTTAGTGATATTTTTGGGCTTGACTTCCAAGATTACATGTATACTTGTCTGAAAGGTGTAAGTCAGTGGCCCTGATTATTGTTAAATGCTCATTTAACTATGTAGTTAATGTTATCATCTGTGGTTTTTAAAGCCCAGGATATAGAGGAAGATGAAAGTGAGGATGTTCCAGATTTCAGGTAGGTGGTAGGTAAGCTAAAGGAAATGCATGTAGCAGCGAGGGGTGACCATGTAGGTTAGCACTGTTGGAACAGTAGTCCTAGTGTCTGGGAGCATTTGTAGTGAGGTCGTGGGCTGTAGAAATATTAAGAGGGAGGGGGGCAAGAGTCTGAGAGAACCAGGAAGGAGAAGGGATGTGGGAGCATTGGAACAAGGATAGTGGAATCTT
The DNA here is from genome assembly GCA_030390025.1 of Squalus acanthias. Lineage (NCBI taxonomy): Eukaryota > Metazoa > Chordata > Chondrichthyes > Squaliformes > Squalidae > Squalus > Squalus acanthias. Next base: position 35,974,750 of record CM059441.1, on the reverse strand, counting down.
ATAGAAGTGGATTTGGGAGACGATGTCAGCATTTGGGAACACTGGGGTGGGTGGTGGGTGCTGGAGTGTGGGTGGTGGGGTGCTGGGGTGTGGGTGGTGGGTGCTGGGGTGTGGGTGGTGGGTGCTGGGGTGTGGGAACACTGGAATGAGGGTACAAGGTATGATAGCAGTGGGAGGGTGGATTTGAGCTGCAGTAGTGTTGGGATGGTAGTGGTAGGGTGTGAGAACAAGAGGATGCGGATGTTGTGTGTGGGGGTAGAGACAGGTGAATTCTGGGGGCAGGAACAACATGGAGGGAGAGTTTGTGCGGTGCAGTTGACAAAAGAGGAGTGGTGGGGTTTGGAGCGGGGTAAAGGTATGAGTGCTTAGTGTGGGAGGTTGAGAGTGGTGAGAGGCAGCAGGAGGGAACAGAGAGTAGGAATAAATGGGTCTTTTTCGGGGTGGCAGGCAGTGACTAGTGGGGTACCGCAGGGATCAGTGCTTGGGCCCCAGCTATTCACAATATATATCAATGATTTGGATGAGGGAACCAAATGTAATATTTCCAAGTTTGCTGACGACACAAAACTAGGTGGGATTGTGAGTTGTGAGGAGGATGCAAAGAGGCTTCAAGGTGATCTAGACAAGTTGAGTGAGTGGGCAAATACATGGCAGATGCAATATAACGTGGATAAATGTGAAGTTATCCACTTCGGTAGGAAAAACAGAAAGGCAGAATATTATTTAAATGGTGATAGATTGGGAAATGTTGATGTACAAAGGGACCTGGGTGTCCTTGTACACCAGTCACTGAAAGCAAACATGCAGGTGCAGCAAGCAGTTAGGAAGGCAAATGGTATGTTGGCCTTCATTGCAAGAAGATTTGAGTACAGGAGCAAGGATGTCTTACTACAGTTATACAGGGCCTTGGTGAGACCACACCTGGAGTACTGTGTGCAGTTTTGATCTCCTTACCTAAGAAAGGATATACTTGCCATAGAGGGAGTGCAGCGAAGGTTCACCAGACTGATTCCTGGGATGGCAGGACTGTCGTATGAGGAGAGATTGGGTCGACTAGGCCTGTATTCACTAGAGTTTGGAAGAATGAGAGGGGATCTCGTGGAAACGTATAAAATTCTGACAGGGCTAGACAGACTGGATGCAGGAAAGATGTTTCCCCTGGCTTGGGTGTCTAGAACGAGGGGTCACAGTCTCAGGATACGGGGTCGGACATTTAGGACTGAGATGAGGAGAAATTTCTTCACTCAGAGGGTGGTGAACTTGTGGAATTCTCTACCAGAGACAGCTGTGGAGGCCAAGTCACTGAATATATTTAAGAAGGAGATAGATAGATTTCTAGACACAAAAGGCATCAAGGGGAGAGAGCAGGAATATGGTATTGAGATAGAGGATCAGCTATGATCATATTGAATGGCAGAGCAGGCTCAAAGGGTCGAATGGCCTACTCCTGCTCCTATTTTTCTATGTTTCTATGTTTCTAAACCAGCAGTGGCAGAGCATAAAACAGCAGGGGAAACAGCAGCGACCTGATTGGAGACACCAGGAGCAGCGGAAGCGTTGACGATTTCCAAAAAAACTGAAGAGTGACGTCACAGGACAGCAGGTAGGTGATTGGTTGGTGAGTATTAAGGTTTTTTTCTCTCTAACCTAGGGCAACACGGTGGCATAGTGGTTAGCACTGTTGCCTCACAGCGCCAGGGACCTGGGTTTGAATCCGGCCGCGGGTGACTGTCTGTGTGGAGTTTGCACATTCTCCCCGTGTCTGCGTGGGTTTCCTCCGGGTGCTCCGGTTTCCTCCCACAGTCCAAAGATGTGCGGGTTAGGTTGATTTGGCTATGATAAATTGACCCTTAGTGTTAGGGGGATTAAATATACGTGGGGTTACGGGGATAGGGTGGGATATGTGTCGGTGCAGGCTCGATGGGCTGAAATGGCCTCTATCTGCACTGTGGGGATTCTGTGATAGTGGTGTAAACTAGGAGCGGGAAACTATAACTGTTTTAAATTTATAGCTTAACTAGTTAAACTATTTAATATAACTATAAATAATCGTTGAATAAAGACTTTAACTAATTAAATAAACAAAATAAGGCTAGACTAAGATATGGCAGGGCAGGTTATGTGTCTGGACTGCAGTATGTGGGAGTTTGTGGACAGCGAGACTGTCCCGAGCAAACACCTCTGCAGGAGATGTCTCCATCTTGAATCTCTCCAGCTCAGAGTCATTGAGCTGGAGTGCGAGTTGGAGACACTCCGACACATGAGGGAGGGGGAGGAATTTCTGGACTGTTTTATCCAGAATACAGTCACACCCCAGAGGAAAACACAGGTTCAGGAATGGGAGGGTGTGACTGTTAGGGAGATGGGTAGCGGGGATTTAGGAGAGGTTGAGAAGGAGGTCCTGCAGACACTGGTCCTGTCCAACAGGTACGATGTACTCGCTACCTGTAAGGACAAGGAGAAAGATTGCAGGGAGGACAGACACAATGCAGACCAAGGCACCGTGGCTCAGAAGGCTGCCCAAGGGGTGGGGAGGGGAAGAGCAGAATAGAAATGTGGTAGTGATAGGGGACTCTATAATTAGGGGGATAGATAGCGTCCTCTGCAGCCAACAACGAGAATCCCGAAGGGTGTGTTGCCTACACGGTGCCAGGGTAAAGGATATCTCACAGCCGCTGGAGAGAAACTTGGAAAGGGAGGGGGTAAATCCAGTTGTCATGGTCCATGTTGGAACAAATGATATAGGTAGGAACAGGGAGTAGGTCCTGCTGAAAGAGTTTCAGGAGTTAGGCTCTAAATTAAAAAGCAGGACCTCGAGGGTAATAATCTCTGGATTATTGCCCGAACCACGTGCAAATTGGAATCGAAGCAGACAGATCAGGAGAATTAACATGTGGCTAAAGGGCTGGTGTGGGAAAGAAGGGTTCCTTTTCATGGGACACTGGCACCAGTTCTGGGACAGGAAGGATCTGTACCGATGGGACGGGCTCCACCTGAACCGGGATGGGACCCGTGTCCTAGCGGAAAGGGTAAATAGGGAGGTGGCAAAGGCTTTAAACTAGTAAGAAGGGGGAGGGGAGGGATCTACAAGAAACGTAACCAGCCTAAATATAAACAAAACAGGAAAAGTGATCATAGGAAAGAATAAAGTAAGGGAGGACTTTGATGGCAAGGGAGCAAATAGAGTTATAGAACAGGGGGGGAAAATTCAGTTGGTTTGCATCTCCCATTAGCGCCTTAAGAGGGCGCTAATGGGGCGCAAAGCAACTAGCGCCCATGCGAGGCGATGTTTGCGCCGCTCACAAAATTAACTAGACATTTTGCGGTGGCGCTAAACACTACCGCCACGATCTCCTGCGCCGGCAGATCGTGACGTCAGTCGAGTGTGCAACGCCCCGGTAGCGCCCCGGACCGGTTATTGAGTGGCGCACCCTGCCTTACCGCCTGCCGCTAACAACGAAAGGTTGAGGGGAGCGTTTTGCAGTCAGGAAGGGACTGGGGGGAATGCTATTTAAAGGCGAACGGTTCCTGCCTTTTTTGTTGGTGACATTTTTGCACCACGCATTCTGAGAGAGAGAGAGAGAGAGACTTCTGGAGAGATTCAACGCTGTGTGAAGGAGTTTTGGGTACTGAGCAGCACTTTGCAGGTTCATTTTGATTTGCCTTTCCTTGTATCGATTTAGAAGAGACTGTGGGGGCTGCGCTCTGAGCTCTTTCCCTGGTATCTCCATTGTTCTTTCCAGCAGATTTGATGTACAGGTCTCTCCAGGCCGAGATTCAAGGCTGCAATGAACAGGATGTGGATGGAGAGCAAGATCAACCCTCCCCTTTAAGAACTGGCTGGCGCCATTGTGTCTGTGTTCCATTGCTGACTGACATCACATGAGCTTTACCAGTGCTCTGAGGTAGTGCCTCGCTCCTTGGCCTTTGCGCCTTAAGACAGGTGTGAAGCATCTGATTTAGCGCTCCAATCACCTCCGGGGCGATAAAAGCCAAGTTTGCAGTCGGAGGCGATAATTAGCGCCAGGCGCTAATCTTTGCGCACAGCCAATAATGGCGCCCCAAACGGGGCGATACTGAATTTCCCCCCCCAGGAGTCTAAAAAGATGGTTAAACATAAAGTGAGAGGAAATACTATTAAAAATGAGTTAAACTGTCCGTACAGCAATGCACACAGTGTCCGTAATAAAACAGGGGAGCTGGAGGCAATCATGCATTGGGAGGAACCAGACATAATAGGGATTACTGAGACATGGCTACAGAAAAATCAGGACTGGGAATTAAACATTACAGGGTATAACATATTTAGAAAAGATAGAGAGGGAAAAAGGGGAGGTAGAGTAGATGTACTTATTAGGGATAACATAATGGCAGTAGAAAAAAGGGACATAGATATCAGCAAGATAAATATAGAATCCATATGGCTAGAGATAAAAGATAAAGGATCAGTCACATTAATAGGCATAGTCTACAGACCACCTAATAGTGGAAGGGAGGAGGAGGAAAAAAATACAGACAAATTAGAGAAATGAGTAAAAAACATAGAATAATAATCATAGGGGATTTCAATTACCCCAATATTAATTGGACAGAAGAGGTAGGTAAAGGGGATAAGGGAATGGAGTTCCTTCAATGTCTACAGGACTCCTTTCTAACCCAATATGTAAAAAGCCCAACAAGGGAGGATTCGCTTTTGGATCTAGTTATGAGGAATGAGCCAGAGCAGATAAGAGAAGTAAAAGTAGGGGAACATATAGGCAATAGTGACCATAATATAATATGCTTTAAGATAATAGAGAAGGACATAAGTATGACAAAAACCAGGTTAATAGATTGGAGAAAAGCTGATTTTGAGGGGCTGAGAATAGAACTTGGGAAGATAAAATGGGCAACAATATTGGCAAACAATGATGTAGAACGTCAATGGGAAACATTTAAAACAGTGTTCAACAGAGTGCGGGAAAAATATATTCCACTAAAAGGAAAGAACAAATTAAACACTATGGATGAATAAAGATATAAGGCAACAATTGAGGGTAAGGAAAGAGGCATACATTAACTGCATAGCAGAGGAGTGCATGATAACAGAGAATACGAAGGGATTAGGAGAGAAGTCAAAAAAACAATTAGGAAGGCAAAGAGGAACTATGAAATTAAATTATCAAGGAACATAAAACAAAATAGTAAAATATTTTACAGGCATATCAATAAAAAAGGAAGGTTTGGATGGGAATAGGACCATTAAGGGATAGATAGGACAATACCACAGATGACGATAGGGAGATGGTAGAAATATTAACTCATTATTTCACTTCAGTATTTACCAGGGAGACAGAACAGGTGGACATGACATTGGATTTTTTTTTAATTCATTTATGGGATGTGGGCATCGCTGGCAAGGCCAGCATTTATTGCCATCCCTAATTGCCCTTGAGAAGGTGGTGGTGAGCCGCCTTCTTGAACCGCTTCAGTCCGTGTGGTGAAGGTACTCCCACAGGTAGGGATTTCCAGGATTTTGACCCAACGACGATGAAGGATCGGCGATATACTTCTAAGTCAGGATAGTGTGTGACTTGGAGGGGAACTTGGAGGTGGTGGTGTTCCCATGCGTCTGCTGCCCTTGTCCTTCTAGGTGGAAGAGGTCGCGGGTTTGGGAGGTGCTGCCGAAGAAGCCTTGGCAAGTTGCTGCAGTGCATCTTGTAGATGGTACACACTGCAGCCACAGTACGCCGGTGGTGGAGGGAGTGAATGTTTAAGGTGGTGGATGGGGTTCCAATCAAGCGGGCTGCTTTGTCCTGGATGGTGTCAAGCTTCTTGAGGAACAAAGGGATCTCGGAGTACAAATACACAAATCACTAAAAGTTGCGCCACAGGTTAGCAAGGCCATAAAGAAAGCAAACCAAGCACTAGAGTTTATTTCTAGAGGGATAGAATTGAAAAGTAGTGAAGTTATGCTAAACCTGTATCGAACCTTGGTTAGACCACACTTAGAGTACTGCATGCAGTTCTGGTCACCATATTATAAAAAGGATATCGAGGCACTGGAGAGCAGAGAAGATTTACAAGCTTGATACCAGAAATGCGAGGGTATACATATCAGGGAAGGATGAACAGGCTGGGTCTCTTTTCTCTTGAAAATAGGGTGACCTGATAGATGCCTTTAAAATTATGAAAGGGTTTGATAGAGTGGATACAGAGAGAATGTTTCCACTTGTGGGGAAGAGCATAACTAGAGGCCATCAATATAAGATAGTCACCAAGAAATCCAATAGGGAATTCAGAAGAAACTTCTTTACCCAAAAAGTGGTAAGAATGTGGAACTCGCTACCACAGGGAATAGTATAGATGCATTTAAGGGGAGGCTGGACAAGCATATGAGGGAGAAGGGAATAGAGGGTTATGCTGATAGATTTAGATGAGGAAAGACGGGAGGAGGCTCGAGTGGAGCATAAACGCCAGTGTGGACTGGTTGGGCTGAATGGCCTGTTTCTGTGCCGTATATCCTATGTAATCCTATGAAGTAAATTAACGCTAACAAGAAGTGTATGCCAGACTTTTAATAGATAAATGTACTTTTGCTCAGATAGAACACTACCAGATGTGTAGGTAGCACAGACTTCTTATATGCATACACCTTCTATAATTGGGCAACTTCTACAATTACAACAATTTGCAATAAACTACAAGAAAGAGTTGGTATGAAACACTTCACAGAATCTTTCCATTCAATTAACAGTACGCAAAAACCAGTAAAACCCAAACCCCTGGACTAATATTTCGCCGTGAATCTCTAACAAGTCAACACTGCTGAAGTTGACTGAAACAGCTGCTGGGAGTCATTTCAGGCCACAACAAGGAGCAAAATGCCCTTTTCAACTGTTATAAGTGGAGAATTTCATCCTGTGCTGGAAGAGCCAACGATAAAAATTATGTTTTTTCCTGTTTGCTAGTTGTATTTGGAGAGTCACCTCAGAAAATAGTGTCGATGTAAAAAAAATGAATGTTGAAAATCTCAAATGCTAATTCTGACAAAGGTTCCGCCCAAAATGTAAGCCGATCTAAAATGTGATAGTTTTTTCACTTAAATTCTATTTACAACAACAACTTGTATTTATATAGCGCCTTTAACGTAGTAAAACGTCCCAAGGCGCTTCACAGGAGTATTACAAGACAAAAAAGACAAATATTTATAGAAATATTATATTGACCGTGTAAAGAAAAGCCACTGCAGCTGCTTATTCCTGGGTGGTAGGTGGCCCCTAAGACACGTGCAGCTCTAAAGCAGCACAAACTATTACAGCACTGGGAAGACCATCTGTCAATCACTAATCACTAGCCTGAAATCGCACCATAACACTATACAAATCATTGGTTAGACTGCAGTTAGAATATGGTGTTCAGTTTTGGGTGCCTAACTTCAGGAAAGATGACAAGGTCATTCACTAAGATTATACCAGGAATGAGGGGCTTTAGTTCTTGGCAAACAATCAGTGGGCACTGCAAAAATATACTTTGTATTGTCAATCGGAAAACCAGTCATAATATAACTATATATATTTTCATAGACCATGTAGGAGGGCACTTGTAGAATGTGTTGTATACCCCAATGCCATCCCATTGGTCACACGATGTCTGCCGGTAGCTTGAGGCCTTCCATGACTGGTGGGCACCACAGGGACTGGAGTGTATGCTGGACACTAGCAACTACATTATTATTGACGTTTCTAAGTTTCCTTTGCGTTTTTATGGTTTAGTTCTTTATTGACATGTGCCCCTCTAAAAAGGGGGTCATTTTGATTGCCTTTTGTTTGTTGACATTGGGGCAACCCAGTGACTCCTTAATGGTTTATTTAGAAAAGGCATCTCATTGGTCTGTTTCAAAGGAGGAAAGTGTTAAATTGCCCACAGCAGACGTGCAATCACATCTGAGAACTTCGATTCGCCAGCTTATTACAGGTGCCCAGTCTCAGACAGCTGATTGGTTCATTATCTTTTTTGGGGTGTAACCTTCTCCAATTATATCATTTACCTTGATGTTATTTAAATGTGGAATTTGCAGTGAAGGTGTAGTTTTAAGTGTGTGTGTGAGAGCAAGCAATGATTGTATTGGATAGCGATTCCTATTTCTTTTGGTAGAGGTTCTGGAAGAGATGACAAATGAGCCAATATGCAGGAAATACAACTTCAAGTTGACTAAAGTGTAGTTCCTGTAAGCCTTGATTGTGAAATCTTCTGCAGGAATTCAAATTATAAACTTGTTCTGTGACACTGTATCCTAATGGGACAGGCTTCTTCTGATGGCTATTCTTGTGAAATCCACCATAGAATATGTTTGCTTTTCCTAGAATTGGTGAATATGGGAAACCTCTCTGCAAACCTTATCGTGCATAGTGTCTGCAGGGAATCTTCTCCATTCTCCTTTCCCTCCCCACTTATTAGAAGAGGAGCTGGGTGGGATTTCCTGGTATCCTGATTAATGTTTATCCAGCAACTGATCCTGCCAAAAAACATGAACTGTTTGCTGTGTGTAATTGTCTGCTGTATTTGCTTCCATAAAATAATGGCTGCACTTTGATGTGAAGGTTTCTGATTTCCCGAGGCAATGAAAGGTTGTGTGTAAATCAATTACTTTAAGTGTAGTGACTTGTGTGGGCAGGTGTAGAAACTAATCATGCACAGCCAAGTGCTACAATAGCAATTAGTAGAATAAACTTTTGTGGTGCTGGCTGAAAGCAATGTTACCCAGGGCATCAGCAGAATTTGCTGTTTCATTATCAAACACAATGTAATCTTTACATCCACCTGAGGAGGTAAATGGGGGCCTTAATTGAACATTTGACCTGAAGACAGCACCCCTGATAATGCAATGCCACACTGGAGTGCCAGACTAGATTATGGACTCCAGTACTGGAGTGGGACTGCAACCCACAACCTTGAGTTTATACCAACTGACACTCAGTGGAGGAAGGGTGGGGACGGGCTGGAATCTTGGAATTTCCTGCTATTCAGCTGTGGAAGTGTTTGCCATCAAATGGTAAATTTAACGCTGTTTGGCTTTTATTTGGGTTTGTGTGTTCATGTTACAGAAGTCTGAGAAATTATTCTGAGAGAACCCCATGAATTGTAATCCAAATTCAGCATTGTCAGTAATCTGGTAGTGTTTGTTGAAATGCAGACTTTATTTCAAAGCCTTCCTGCTTCTTTTGCATAGGTAGAGCTAAGAGTTATACAGACAGACTTGTTCTTATTCATTGCCCACATGAGAGCAGCAATGAGCGTAGTGACAGCCGCTAACCATGTCATGACAAATTGGGTTTTATTTCAAATACTGTAGTTGGATTAGAAATGTCATTTCATTAAAATTAGGAATAAACTCTCTAAATCGGTATGCTGAGTGTACTTAAAGTACAGATGAGGGGGTTAATTTGGCACATCTGGCTTGTCCTTGTACAAAAGCACTCCCAGCAGAGCATCCAACAACCTATTGAATGATTGCAGAGTATTTGCGCCAACCAACCCACATACAACAACAACTTGCGCTTTCAACGTAGTAAAACATCCCAAGGTGCTTCACAGAAGTGAAATCAGAAAAAATTGGACCCTGAGAGCCACATAAGATATTAGGACAGCATTGGTCAAAGAAGGAGGTTTTAAGGAGTGTCTTAAAGAGGAGAGAGAGGTTTAGGGAGGGAATTCTAGAGTTTAGGAGCTAGGCAGCTGAGAGCATAGACACCAATGGTGGAGCAATTGAAATGGGGGGGGGGGGGACACCGAGAGACCAGAATTAGAGAAGCGCAGATATCTCGAACGGCTGAAGGAGATTACAGAGATGGGGAGGGGCAAGGCCATGGAGGGATTTGAAAATGAGGATTAGAATTTTAAAATCGAGGCATTGCTTAACTGGGAGCCAATGTAGGTCAGCGAGCAAAGGTGTGATGGGCGAACGGGACTTGGTGCGAGTTAGGATACGGGCAGTGGAGCTTTGGATGAGCTCAAGTTTATGGAGGGTGGAAGATGGGAGGCCGGCCAGGAGAGTGTTGGAATAGTCAAGTCTAGAGGTGACAGAGGCATGGATGAAGGTTTCAGCAGCAGATGAGCTGAGGCGGGGTGGAGTCGGGCGATGTTACGGAAGTGGATCTTGGTGATGGCGTAGATATGTGGTCGGAAACTCATCTCAGGGATCAAATAGGACCAGGGTAGCAAACGGTCTGGTTTAGCCTCAGACAGTGGCCAGGGAGAGAGCTGGAGTCGGTGGCTAGGGAACAGAGTTTGTGGTGGTGACTGAAGACAATGGCTTCAATCGTCCTCATATTTAGTTGGAGGAAATTTCTGCTCATCCAGTACTGGATGTCGGACAAGCAGTCTGACAATTTAGAGATCATGGAGGGGTCAAGAGAAGTGGTGGTGAGGTAGAGCTGGGTGTCATCAGTGCACATGTGGAACTGGATGTTGTGTTTTTGGATGAAGTCTCCAAGAGGCAGTATGTAGATGAGAAATAGATGGGGCCAAGGATAGATCCTTGGGGGACACCAGAGGTAATGGTGTGGGAGTGGGAAGAGAAGCCATTGCAGGTGGTTCTCTGGCTATGACTGGATAGATAAAGAATGGAACCAGGTGAGTGCAGTCCCACCCAGCTGGATGACAGAGGAGAGGTGTTGGAGAAAAATGGTGTGTCAACTGTGTCAAAGGCTGCAGACAAGCCGAGGGAGAATAGTTTACCATGGTCACAGTCACATAGGGTCTCATTTGTGACCTAGGAGAGTATTGCAGGTTCAGATCATTGTTTTTTGTGAAGTGCTTCCTGACCCCTGTTCTAAAACATTTTTTATTACACTGAGAATTTCCTCGGAGGTTTTTCCCCATCGGCCGCTGCAACTTCAGTGGGAAGTGTGCGTCACTGTGTAAACGAGGCTGCCGTTGAAATCAGTGGCCGATTGGAAGAAATTCACAGCCTTGGTTCCTTGGTTTCCTATTTTTAAAGTAGCTGCTACATTTGTCCCAGTGTGCTGCAACTGAATTGTAATTTAATAGTGCTCGGGATTAGTGTTTTCTATTGCCCATTTCTGTTGAATACCTGCCTTGAGGTGGAGTCACACACTGCAATTACAAAGTCAGAGTGAAGTGGGGTTACCAACCCTCCAGGATTGACCTGGAGTCTCCAGGAATTGAAGAATAATCTCCAGGACACGGCTGTGAACAGTTGGGGAGAAAAATCATAGGGTGCGTTCAAAAAAACCAACATATTAAAAAAAAAAAAAAATTCTTTGAACACTTCTGTTTATTAGTTATAAGGATATTCGAGATGGGGTGGGTGGAAAGGCTGTTTGACTGACAAGTCAAGAATCATCCAATTGGGTAATGAAGCGTCTATTTGTTTTCAGATTGGTGCGGGAAGACGGTGTGTGTGAGGATGGACGTGTTGGGCGACCAATGGCCGGGATCATTGGAGGCAGCAGATCATGTGACTATATCTCCAGGAATAATTCTAACCAGAGTTGGCAACCCCAGTGTGAAGTGGTTTGGCATCATTGACAGTTTAATTTCAGTGTAAATGTAGAATTGTGGCTTAACCCAAGAATAGGGGGCACTTTGGAAGGTGGATGGGGGTGGGGGGGTCTAACTGCAGTTTGCTCTGTTCTATATTCTGAAGTGAGATTTAACCCTTGAGCTTTAGGCTAGATATGTTGGTCTGGTTGTGTTCTTTTGGCTTCTGTGATGGGAGAACGTGATGGGTATTGATTAGCCAGCCTGGCCTTGTAATGGAAGGTGGAGGGAGGGGTTGAGCTATCAGTGGGTGTCTGTTTTCTTGTTCTTGCCCCAGCCTCAGCAGCATTTGGTCCTTCATGCATAAGGTGGGGTGGAATGGAATGCTGAAAGACCGACTCCTACCAATTCCATAGTCTATAAAAATATGCTTTCAGTAGGTTATATTCTGGTTCTTTGGGTGGAGAAGGGCTGAGTCCAAACTCAGCAAATCAGTTAGTGTCTGGCATTGGGAAAGTGGGGTGTTTGACCACTAGCCCTGAGTATGTTCATAGAATTAGAGAACTAGGAATCCAACAGGTCAGGGAGATTTTAAAGCCTAAAACAGGAAAGGTAGGGAAAATGGTAGAGGGGGAGGAGCAGCCTTAGTGATTAAGGATGAAATCACTTCAATGATGAGAGATGATCTAACAAGAGGTAAGCAGGCAGTGGAGACTTTTTGGGTAGAATTAAGAAATAGGAAGGAATTAAGACTGTAGTGGGAGTTGTGTTTAGGCCCCCTGGTAGCAGCTGTGAAGTGCTAGATTGAATAACTGCAGAGATTAGACAGATGTGTAGCAAAGGCAGAGTGGTTTTAATGGGGGATTTTAACTTTCATATAGGGGGTGATTTTCTCAATGGGGAGCTTTTGGAGGCGGGACTCCCACTTGTCAGGTTTCAGTCCCGCCTCCATCAACTTCTGGCCAACCCACGCTATTTTCCCTTGATTGCGGGCTTAGCAGGCCAATTAAGGGAAAGCCGATTGCAGAGAATGTCAACGTATGACGTTTCATCTGTCAAATTTTTGACATATGAATTATCGTTTGACAGCTCTGTGAAGCTGTCAAACACGGACATTCTCTGTAGTTTGACGAGGTCTTGAATTCAAGACCTCATCAAACTTCTTTCTTTTACAGAAATGAGATGGTTGTTGCATCTGAGAATGCAACGGCCATCTGACATCTCCAACACGGAGGTCCGAGACTCTCCGCATACACACCGACTGAAGCCTGCAGGAAGAAACAAAGGTAAGTACACTTTTACTAACACTTTACACTTACCTCAGATACTCACCTCTCCACTCTTGCACCCATCACTCACCTCCACAGCACACTTTTACACCCCCCCGACCCCTGCAGACCCAGTACTTGCCTCGCTGACCTGGTGGGTTTTGGAGCCTTTGGGAAGCCCGCACTTGTGAGGGCAAAAAAGGGATAATCCTATTTTCTGCCTGTTAACTACCTGTTAACAGGCAGTTAATAGGCTTTAATCCCTTCCCGCCTCCAAGGAGATGGGACCCGGCGCGGGACGGCTACCCGCCTCCTAGGAAGATAGCATGGAGGCGGGTTGGGGGTGGGTTGGGCACCCGCCCCCAAATTCTGCCTTTTTCCCGGCAATCCCACCTCCGTACCCACTTCCCCAGGGCTGGCAAAATCGCCCCCAGAGATTGTGATAAGCAGACTAGCACCTGTCAGAAAGGTAGTGAATTTCTTGAGTGTGTCCGGGATAGTTTTCTACAAAAATATGTCCTAGAGCCAACAAGGGGGCATACCATATTAGTTTTAGTAATGAATAATGAGACAGATTTATTTAACAGCCCATCAGTGTGTGAACATTTATTAAAATAGCGATCATAACATGATCAAGTTCAACGTAATGTTTGAAAGGGAGAAACACGAAACAGCTACTAAGATTCTAGAAATAACAACAGAAAACGCTGGAAAAACTCAGCAGGCGAGGCAGCATCTATGGAGAGAGAAACAGAGTTAACATTTCAGGTCGAAGACCTTTCGTCAGAACTGGAAAAAAGCAGGAAATGAAATAGATTTAAAGCAAGTTTAGGGCTGGGAAAAGGGGGAGGGGATGAAAGAACAAAAGGAGAGATTAGGAGACCTTGAGAGACATTAAGAGATAATCAAGGCAAGAGGAGGTGTTGATGTAACAAGTTGAGGCTAGATGAAGTGTGAAATGCACTGGCAGAATGAAGGACAGCTGCCAGCTTCTGGGAGGAAAAAAAAGGGGGGGGGCCAAACAAAAGGATGGATGAAAAAATAAAATATAAATGTGATAGGGGCCGAGGTTATGATCTAAAATTGTTGAACTCTATGTTGAGTCCAGAGGACTGTAAAGTGCCTAAACGAAAGATGAGGTGCTGTTCCTCGAGCTTACGCTGAGCTTCCGTGGAACAGTGTAATAGGCCGAGGACGGTGAGGTCAGAGTGGGAGTGGAGCGGAGAATTAAAGTGAGAGGCGACCGGGAGCTCGGGGTCCCCCTTACGGACTGAACAGAGGTGTTCCGCAAAGCGGTCACCCAATCTGCGTTTGGTCTCCCCAATGTAGAGGAGACCACATCGTGAGCAGCGAATACAGTATACTAAATTGCAGGAAGTACAAGTAAATCGCTGTTTCACCGGGAAGGGGTGTTTGGGGCCCTGGACAGTGGGAAGAGGGGAGGTATAAGGGCATGTGTTGCATCTCCTGCGCTTGCACGGGAAGGTGCCGGTCGAAGGGGAAGGGGTGCTGGGGGTGGTAGAGGAGTGGACTAGGGTGTCGCGGAGGGAGCAGTCCCTGCGGAATACTGAAAGGGGAGGCGAGGGGAAGATGCGTTTGGTGGTGGGATCACGCTGGAGATGGTGGAAATGGCGGAGGATGATCCATTGAATGTGGAGGCTGGTGGGGTGAAAGGTGAGGACAAGGGGAACTCTATCGTGGTTCCGGGAGGGAGGGGCAGGGGTGAGGGCAGAAGTGCGGGAGATAGAACGGACACGGTCGAGGGCCGTGTCAACCACAGTAGAGGGGTATCCTCGGTTGAAGAAAAAGGAAGACATGTCGGAAGCACTGGTATGGAAGGTGGCATCGTCAGAGCAGATGCGGCGGAGACGGAGAAACTGGGAGCATGGAATAGAGTCCTTACAGGAGGCGGGGGTGGGAGGAAGTGTAGTCCAGGTTGCTGTGGGAGTCAGTGGGCTTGTAGTGAATGTTAGTCAATAACCTATCCCCAGAGATGGAGACGGAGAAGTCGAGGAAGGGAAGAGTCGGAGATGGACCATGTGAAGGTGAGGGAAGGGTGAAAATTGGAAGCATAGTGAATGAAATGTTCTAGTTCAGGGCGAGAGCAGGAGACGGCACCGATACAGTCATCAATGTACCGGAAAAAGAGGTGAGGGAGGGGACCCGAGTAGGACTGGAACAAAGAGTGTTCCACATATCCCACGAAAAGGCAGGCATAGCTAGGACCCATGCGGGTACCCATAGCAACACCTTTGATTTGGAGGAAATGGGTGGAGTCAAAGGAGAAGTTGTTCAATGTGAGAACAAGTTCAGCCAGGCGGAGGAGGGTGGTGGTGGATGGGGACTGGTTGGGCCTCTGTTCAAGGAAGAAGCGGAGCGCCCTCAGGCCATCCTGGTGGGGAGTGGAGGTGTAGAGGGATTGTACGTCCATAGTGAAAAGGAGGCGGTTGGGGCCGGGAAACTGGAAACTGTTAAAGTGGCGGAGGGCGTCGGAAGAGTCGCGGATGTCGGTGGGATTCTAGATTTAGGTAAAGCCGTCTTCAACGGGATGAGACAGAGACTGTCCACAATAAACTGGGAAAATCTGTTAATGGTTAAAATGACCAAGATCAGTGGGAGATGTTCAAAAAACAATTTAATGTGATACAGAACCAGTTTTTACCCCTGAGGGGCAAGATCTCTACTTGACAAAAAAACAGCCACGGACAACTAAAGAGATAAGGGACAGCATAAAACTAAAGGAAAGGGCATACAAAAATGCAAAAAATAGCACAGATCCTGGCAAATGGGAAAGATACAAAGAACAGCAAAGGGTCACAAAACAGATAGTAAGAGCTACAATAAAGGGAGTATGAAAATAAACTTGCAAGGAATATCAAAATCAACACAAAGAATTTTTACAATTATATTAGGAAAAAGAGGGTGGTCAGGAGCAATGTTGGCCCCTTAAAAACTGATATCGGTAATATTGTCATGTAGGATAGGGTGTATTTGTATGATTTAGTAAAACATTTTTGTATAACTATAATATGTGAAATTGTATGTTAAAAGCCTAAAAGCCTGTATAAAATGGTGAATGACTGAGAGAAAAGTAGGATGGGAAATTGTGCTAACCTGACTGAAACTCACTCTGTTTGCAATTACTGAAGTAATGGACTGTAATGCTAAGTTTATGGAGACTATCAGGAACGTGGTATTCAGTAATGTGATAGAAAAGTGATAAGAGTTGGAGAAGAGAGAGAGATAAGAGCAACAGCCCTCAGTGATAACACTATAAAATGGACAGTTTGTTTAGACAACATCTTGGGAAATGGTCTTTGGAAAGAGAATATCTAAAGTTAAAAGGGCCCTTTGATATGCACAAAGCGAGTCCGAGTGGGATCAACAAGGTCATAAAACATGTACCAGGTGTCGGATAGCTGTTTGCAGTCACGTAGGAAGAGGGAAAAAAGGTGTATAAAGATACGGATTTTGAACACTGAAGGCAGCGCGAACCAGAGTTGAAGAAGCTTCAGTCGACAGAACACAACAAGAAACCAGAGAAGCGAGCTTCAGTCGAGAGAAAACAGCAAGAGAAGAAAGAGACCGCGCCACAGTCACTCGGAAGGAACGCCGAGGCTCAAACGAACAAGACTGTGACTGACGAAAGGTCTTCGACCTGAAACGTTAACTCTGTTTCTCTCTCCACAGATGCTGCCTCGCCTGCTGAGTTTTTCCAGCGTTTTCTGTTGTTATTTAAGACTGTGACTATCTCCTTGTTAAGTATTACTTCTTTGTACTGGATGTTTCATGCTTAATAAACCTGTTTTACTGATACACAATATACAGGAAACTCTTTGGTATCCAGCACCGACGGGACCGGCGTGGTGCCGGTTGATCAAAAGTTCCGGATAACGAGAGTTATATCTACCGAGGCTATTTTTAACAAACAAAAATAAAAAAATCAAGAAATGTGCAGTATACAGTATTTGGGTACTCACCTACAGAATGTTGTGTTAAATGGATGGTGGAAGATGCTTGATTAAGTACAGTACTGCCAGTTGAGGGTAATCCATAACTCTTTAATTACTTAACAGTAAAACAAAACTTACACACAGTAAAATGGCCGATCAGAAGAGACTCCCGGCAGCGCGGGAGAATCAGACTCCTGTTACTGCAGTGTTTGGACTTCTGACAGTGCCAGGAGGCCGAGTAGTGGCACTTTGGAGAACTACCCCCACTGACTAACTTGGCGTTCGCGGGAGACTCGGACTCGGACTCGGCAACATTGCCGGTTATTTGAGAGGAGTTTTCGGAGTATGATTTTTGCCGGTTAAGAGAGAATTCCGGATATTTAGGTGCCGGTTAAACAAGAGTTTCCTGTACCTGTACCCAGAGTGGTTTGTGTAGTCACGGACAAATTATTATAAGAGCTTTTGGAAGCTACAATTTGGCGCCCAACGTGAGGCTGTGACTATTAACTGAAACCAGGTCTATTGTGCATAAAGCAGGCGTCTGGATTTTCGTCTGATCAACGAGGATCCTCGTGGAAAGTTATGTTTTCTAACAGATAGTGTCTCTTTAACGTACAAAAGAATGCCGAGTGAGAATTTTCTTGTAGATTATAAAGCGAAGTTAATGAAGAAGTGCGATGAGGCACAGTTACAGATGTTAATAGAATGTCTAACAAAGATGCGAAGGTACTTTTCGAGGACGTTGTGTCGTTCATTGAAAGACAAGTTAAGGAAAAAAATGGAAGCCGGATAGGGCAGTGTAGCTAATGGCCTATGCTGCAGTGTATTGTGTAGAACAAGATAAAGAAATCTTCCTAGAGATGGAAGATGAACAGGATAAATTAGAAAGAGACAAACTACGGCTTATAGAAGAGAATCTAACGTTACAGGGTGAGAAATTAAAATGGGAAAAAGAAGCTGTAGAATTAAACAATAAACAAGAAGTCCTTCAAGGACAAATCGGTGCTACAACAGCAATAATACAACAGCAGAGTATTAATGCAGTTCATGCCAGCGCTGCAATACAGAATCTTGAGGAGGCTAAAAGCCAAATAGCCTTCTTAACAAAAGATAATGACCATCTGATCAGCCAACTAAATGATTCACGAGGGGCCCTGAGAGAGGCTCTTCAGCACCCCCACAGGGAGTTAGACCACAAGCAATGTCAGAATACTATACAACACTGCGGCAGAACATAAACCCTTTATGATGACTTTTAAACATTGGGGAAATTATAGGGATTTTGAGAATAAATATAACAGCATAATAGAATTCGAAAATGCAATAACTGGATGTGTAAGGGAGGATGGGTATGTCTATAGTGTTAAGCTTACACCCTATGAGAAAGCAAGTCATTTAGAACCATGAGAGGGTGTACCCAAGGAACAATGTCCCCAACTAACACCAGGACCTGGGAGTGGTCTTGTAATTATACCCACCTATAAAGCAGTGTATCATCAAGTGGTCCCTGTTATCCTAAATTTAACACAACTAATACTACCAAAGTGGTGCCCTAACAAAACAGCACAACTAACTCAGAGAATGCTGCAGCAGGTTTTCAATCAGTACTGGGAAAAGGCGACCTTATCTATAAGTATAGAGAAAACAGAAGGGACCGTCCGTCACGAGTTTAGTACCATTAAAGAGAGCAGTCAAGGAAAGAGTAGACAGAAAAGAGGATTGATAAACGATGGACTCACAGGTTTCAACACAGTAACATCGGTAATTAACTCAATGGACTCCGCAGATTTACAAAAACAATTACAAACGGTAAGGGAAAAGTTGAAGGAGATACTTAGTAGGGAAAACAACATAGTAAGCGAGGAGCTAAGGGAGGATCAGGTAATGACCATACACCTGCGGGACATCATACATGAAATAGAGGATCATGCCAAAAGAATTAATGATCTGATTAGAGAAAACAGAAATACCTCTGATCAAGCAGCCCATAATGACGTATGCGTTATGTACGGGAATTGGCTGATTGAACAAACTAGGGAAAACCTTCAGACCATCAATCAGGGACGTCTCCCCACTTGGGTCACTAATAAACACTTATCAGGGCTATCCAGTTATTATAATGATGCAGAACTATGTAAGATCAGGAGTTTGATTAGGATCCGCCCCGCCAAACATGAATGCCACGAGGTAGGGAGTCAAAGGTTGATGGGACTAATACTACAAATTCCTAGTCTAATGAATCGAACTAGGCCCAACCCCCTATTTAGGATAGAAAATATAGGAGTAGTACAAGGGAATACTATTACCCGATTTCTAACGGCACCACAATGGTCAGTACAATTAGGAAAACTAACATGGATTGAACCAAACCTCCAGGGATGCAATACAAATGAGGATGCCTTTGTCTGTCCATACAGTTTATATGAACATTCAAAGGATACCTGTGGATATGGTTGGAATGAAGAAAGGTTAAACTGTACCATGGAAGTGACAGACCCCTCAGATGTAAGAACTAGAACAGCCTACGTACGAGAAGGGAGGTATTGTTTTACCACTTTAGAAAACTCCTATAGTCATGGAACACTTGAATGTTCAATAATCCCAGGGACCTACTGTATTACCCCTACAAAGACTACGGTAATAGGAGGAAGAATTCTCCTTGTAATAGCCTCACATGGCCAAAAAGTACTACAAGTAGAAGATGATTTAAAAATAAATCTAGAAGATTATGTCACAAGATTCGGATATGACATCCCTGAGTTACCTGAAGCATTAACCGAGCTAATAAGTCAAGTGAGCACCTCTCAACACCATTATTATACATTGGTGCAAGGAAATAAAGACATAGCCGAGGAAATTCCAGACATCGAGATTCAGACCCACTGGTGGGATATCGGAACAAATATGGAAATTTCTCCTTGGATTAGAATAATTTCCCATGTACTGGTCATAGCCCAACTCATAGTACTAATATGCTTACTACTATACACCTGCTACCTGAAACACCTGATGTCTAATACGTTTAAATATGATCACAGCCCAAAATACCTTTGAGTTGCACAAACGAAAGGGAACTAATCTATATGTAAGAGTTTAGTTTTGAGGGGTCGGCAAATGCCTCGCCCTCAAGATAGGGATTTGTAGGATAGGGTGGGTGTATCTGTATGATTTAGTAAAACATTTTTGTATAACTATCATATGTGATATTGTATGTTAAAAGCCTGTATAAAATGGCGAATGGCTGAGAGAAAAGCAGGATGGGAAACTGTGCTAACCTGACTGAAACTGGCTCTGTTTGCAATTACTTATGATGCGGAGATGCCGGCTTTGGACTGGGGTGGACAAAAATGAGAAGTCGCACAACACCAGGTTATAGTCCAACAGATTTATTTAAAATTACAAGCTTTCGGAGCTATCGCCCCTTCCTCAGGTAAAGTTACAATGAGTGAATGTACAAAAGTTCACAGAATATAAACACAGAAACTGCAGAGATACAATCTTTCAGGGAAGGTGTCCTTACATCAAAGACACACCAAGAGCACAGCCAAGACAATGAGATGTGTCCCAGGGGGTCCAACGTGTCAAATCCTGCTGTCTGCAGTGGTTTTTTTTTGGGTTTGTTTTTTGGGTATGTTTTTTTGAACACTTCAGCAGTCAAGGGCATTCAGCCTCGGATCTGCGGGTAAGCGTTCTCCAAGGCGGCCTTGGAGACACACGACAACGCAAAATCATCGAGCAGAAACTGATAGCCAAGTTCCGCACTCATGAGGACGGCCTCAATAGGGATATCGGGTTCATGTGATGCTACAGAACGTGACTTGACATCGTTGTCTGTCTTTTCAGTTTTTAAAAAACAAACACAAAAAAAACAAACACAAAAAACAAACCCAAAAAAAAAACACTGCAGACAGCAGGATTTGACACGTTGGACCCCCTGGGACACATCTCATTGTCTTGGCTGTGCTCTTGGTGTGTCTTTGATGTAAGGACACCTTCCCTGAAAGATTGTATCTCTGCAGTTTCTGTGTTTATATTCTGTGAACTTTTGTAGATTCACTCATTGTAACTTTACCTGAGGAAGGGGCGATAGCTCCGAAAGCTTGTAATTTTAAATAAATCTGTTGGACTATAACCTGGTGTTGTGCGACTTCTCATTTTTGCAATTACTTAAGTAATGGAATGGAATGCTAAGTTTATGGAGACTATCAGGGAGGTGGTATTCAGTAATGTGATAGAAAAGAGATAAGAGTTGGAGAAGAGAGAGAGATAAGAGAAACACCCCTCAGTAATAACACTATAAAATGGACAGTTTGTTTAGACAACATCTTGGGAAATGGTCTTTGGAAAGAGAATATCTAAAGTTAAAAGGGCCCTTTGATATGCACAAAGCGAGTCCGAGTGGGATCAACAAGGTCGTAAAACATGTACCAGGTGTCGGATAGCTGTTTACAGTCACGTAGGAAGAGGGAAAAAAGGTGTATAAAGATACAGGGCTGGATTTTCATTGACCCGTGGAGGCGGGTTTGGAGGCATGTGGGGGGTTAAAGTTGCAGATTCGGGGGTCCCGAACCCATCCCGCCCCCAACCCTCCTCCATGCCAGTTTTGCTGGAGGCGGGTACCCGACCTGTGCTGGGACCCGCCTCCCCAAGGCGGGAAGTGGATTAGTGACAATTAACTGCTTGTTAACAGGTAGTTAACAGGCAGTTTTTTGCCTAATCCCTATTTTAAAAGCTGAAATGTGGGCTTCCCGACAGGTCCCAACCACGCCATTTCAGCGCGGTGGACCGTGGGTCTGCAGGGGTTGGAGGGGTCGATATGTCCAGTGGGCAGGTGAGTGATGGGTGCATGTGTGCAGAGGTAAGTGTGTAAGGTAAGTGTAAAGTGTGGGAAAAAATTTTACTTACCTTAACTTCCTCCTGCAGGTGTCAGCCCTTCAGGTCTCGGGAGTCAGAAATCTCACCGGCACAGAAAGCACAATGGCCGTGGTGCTGTCAAAAACTGCAGCCTTCTGCTTTCTGTGCTGGATTGATTTCTAACTCAGCCTGAGAGGACGGACTCAAGTTAGAAGACAGATTGTCAGTGTTTGACAGCTTCACAGAGCTGTCAAACGCTGATGTTTCATCTGTCAAAAGCTCTTGACAGATGAAATGTCAATCTGTGACGTCACCTGTTGCCAGGTGGCCCTTAATTGGCCTGCTGAGCCCACTGGGCGGGCTCAACAAGGTCAATCAAGGGAAAATACAGTGGGTTGGCCACAAGTCGATGGAGGCGGGACTACAATCCAAAAAGTGGGAGTCCCGCCTCCATCCCATCCCCAGTATCAAAATCCAGCCCACAGATTTTGAACACTGAAGGCAGCGCGAACCAGAGTTGAAGAAGCTTCAGTCGACAGAACACAGCAAGAAACCAGAGAAGCGAGCTTCAGTCGAGAGAAAACAGCAAGAGAAGACAGAGACCGCGCCACAGTTGCTCGGAAGGAACGCCGAGGCTCAAACGAACAAGACTGTGACTATCGCCTTGTTAAGTATTACTTCTCTGTACTGGATGTTTAATGCTTAATAAACCTGTTTTACTGATACACAATATACCTGTACCCAGAGTGGTTTGTGTAGTCACGGGCAAATTATTCTAAGAGCTTTTGGAAGTTACAGTCAATAATAAGGAAATAGCAGACATGTTGAATAATTCCCTTGTGTCAGTATTTACAGTAGAGGAAGAGGACAGCATGCTGGAAATCCCAAGGAAACTAATATTGAATCAGGGACAGGGACTCAATAAAATTAATATAAATAAAATAACAGTAATGAAGACAATAATGACACTAAAGAGTGACAAATTCCCAGGGCCACATGGTTTCCATCCCAGTGTTTTAAAGGAAGTAGGTGAGCACATTGCAGTTGCCCTAACTATAATCTTCCAAAGTTCTCTCGATTCAGGAACCGTTCCTTTAGATTGGAAAATTGTGCATGTCACTCCGCTATTTAAGAATGGCGAGAGAGGGAAACCAGGGAATTATAGACCAGTTAGCCTAACATCTGTTGTTGGGAAATTACTAGAGTCTATAATTAAGGATAGTGTGACTGAACACATCAAATTTTCATTTCATCAGAGAGAGCCAGCATGGATTTGTGAAAGGTAGGTCATGCTTGACAAACATGATATAATTTTTTGAGGAGGTGACTAAAGTAGTGGACAGGGGAATGTCTATGGAATTGAGGGCAAATTACTGACCTGGTTAGGAAATTGGCTGAGTGGCAGGAGACAGAGAATAGGCATAATGGGTAGGTACTCAAATTGGCAAGATGTGACTAGTGGTGTCCCGCAGGGATCTGTGTTGGGGCCTCAACTATTCACAGTATTTATTAACGACTTAGATGATGGCATAGAAAGCCATATATCCAAATTTGCCGATGTCACAAAGATAGGTGGCATTATAGGCAGTATAGATGAAAACATAAAATTACAAAGGGATATCGATAGATTAAGTGAACGGGCAAAACTGTGGCAAATGGATTTCAATGTAGGCAAATGTGAGGTCATCCACTTTGGATCTAAAAAGGATAGAACAGAGTACTTTCTAAATGGTGAAAAGCTAAAAACAGTGGAGGTCCAAAGAGACTTAGAGGTCCAGGTACATAGATCATTAAAATGTCATGAACAGGTACAGAAAATAATCAAAAAGGCTAATGGAATGCTGGCCTTTATATCTAGAGGACTAGAGTACAAGGGGGTAGAAGTTATGCTGCACACCTGGAGTACTGTGAGCAGTTCTGGGCACCACACCTTAGGAAGAATAAGGGAGGGAGTGCAGCGTAGGTTTACCAGAATGATACCCGGACTCCAAGTGTTAAATTACGAGGAGCGATTACACAAATTAGGGTTGTATTCCCTAGAATTTAGAACGTTAAGGGGTGATCTGATCGAAGTTTTCAAGATATTAAGGGGAACTGATAGGGTAGATAGAAAGAAACGATTTCCGCTGGTGGGTGAGTCTAGGACTAGGGGGCATAGTCTAAAAATTAGACCTTTCAGGTGGTAGAAGTTTGGAACTCTCTTCCGCAAATGGCAATTGATGCTAGATCAATTGTTAATTTTAACTCTGAGATTAATAGATTTTTGTTAACCAAAGGTATTAAGGGATATGGGGCAAAGGCGGGTATATGGAGTTAGGTCACAGATCACCCATAATCTCCTTGAATGGCGGAATAGGCTCGAAGGGCTGAATAGCCTACTCCTGTTCATATGTTCCTATGCATTGTGAATTGAGACTGACTGAGCTACAGTTTTAATGAATGAAATCTTCAATCAATGTGTCTTCATGTTTGCTGTCAAAATGAATGTGGTAGTTGCAGATGTTTTGGTGTAGATTTCTGTTGAGCCTTTTTTCTTTATGGATTACACTTCCAGCTTTGTCTGCCTCAAGCGTTAGCCTTCTAAAGTGTCTTCTATGGGAACAAATGTCCTTGCTGACACCAGGCCAGCAGCCTTGCTTTTTCCAGTCATCACAGAAAATCGGCAACTGATTCTCAACGTAGTAAATATCAAGTGATTTAGAGTGCAAACGTGATTTTAGTTCACTCAAAATGAACGAGGTGTGAAGGAAAGTTAATTTAACGTATGGCTCTTACTAAAGGAGATATGATGTACAGATTTAGTGATAACGGGTGTTGAAAGCCAAAAGAGGGAAAGTAGGACCATCCTACTTGTTGGACCTCCTTTCCAAGTTGTCAATGAGAAGGCCATGAATTTGGGGTGCTGGAAGCCAAAGCATCAGTGAACAACCATTCAAGGAAGGAAGGAAGTGTATGCAACCCTAAACTTGATGTGCTTACTACGACTACAAAATTCCCGTCCGCCAGCACAGCAGCAACTATTTTGGTTTCGGAGGTCTGGAATTCGCCAAGTATTTGCCCATTACTCCTTGGCTACTCTCGAGGTTTAACATGCCAACCGAGGCAAGGCAAGTGACACTTGAAGGCACTAGTGAGAGCTCGCTGAGTCATCAGGACTAACTACCAGTAAAACCACCGTCTGGGTGCGGTTGTTAATAAGAAATCTGATGGTGTTCAAAGTTATGAAAAATTTCGGCAATCATACGGGTGAAAATTATTTTCACAGGGTGTTAAGTCACTAATTGGTGGGCACAATTTTAAGATCATGACCTAAGGGAGACATCTTTTTATGCAGAGGGTTATTTGGACATGGAGTGCCCTAGCAGTGGTGGAAGCAGAATCCATAAATGTTTTTAAAATTGAAGTGGATAAATATTTCAAAAGGAAAGAATTAACAGAGAATGGAACTAAGCAGATAGCTCTTTCAGGAGCTGCCACAGGCATGATGTGCTGAATGGCCTCCTCCTGTGCTGTGAAATGCTATGATTCTATGCTTGTATGCAGCTATTGCAGTCACTTTGTATTGTGTGTAACTGGCATAAATATAAGTCACCTGAGTAGTAGAATAGAACAGTCTGTTACATGAAGGACTACACATTTAAATCAAAATGAAATTTATCAATATATTCAGTCGACCCTGGAATGTCCTCCTCAACATCTGGGGACTGGTGACCATATTGGGGTAGCTGTCCCACAAGCTAGTTAAGCAACAGCCTAACAGTCATCCTCAGTATCATTTCATAATTTGCGACAAAAGTACAGAGGAAATGTGTGTGCAGCTTGCAGACACCCACTGGTGTGTGGAAATAGATGGTTCAGATTGCAGTCACAGTCGATATGCCTTCAATGTTGCACCAGCTTACAGGCACAGCTCAGTTTAATAATGATGTACCCAGTAAAGCTGATTCAATAAAGCTTACCTTGATCCCACTCAGAATTAACTCCAGTATGTGCCAGTATTGATGCACAATGTCATATTCAAACATTCAACATCGCAGCTTTAACATTTTGTTTCCTGTACCTTTTCATAGAAGTGCATTTTGTGAAAGTCTGCTTTCAAAATTAAATTGCCTTACTTCAGTACTCAATGACTGGTTCTTTACAACCAGGTCTTAAGAGGTCTTATCTTGTATTGTTTAGTCAAAGGCTGCACAACTTGAAGCAGTGATGTACAGAATAAAAGCAGCTCGGAGAGTTGGCAGGTCCTCTAAATAACATGCATCAGTAAACCTAGTTAGATTTCTATCCTTCAAGAACCCAAAATGAGATTTGTTTACTGAGGGCTACATAAAATGGACTGATTGAAATGAAGAAAACAGCGGGGCTAGTGGAGAAAAAGCAAGCAAATCAATACACATAAAATAATATTCATTGTCAATGAATCCAAAACTGGATTGGAAAATTAACCAAATGAAACAGACAAATCCTCAAGCACCTTCAACATTGATCCCTTGTTCAAGGCTTTTTACAACAAAAAAAATCAACATGGTTTACAGGGACTGGGTAAAACTAAAGGGGTGATTTTAACCCTACCTGCCCAGTGAAAATTGGGCAAGTGGGCAGTTAAAATTGCCCAGGTTACTTGCCAGCCAGACAGCTGCTAGGAACCCATTGTTGCAAATTTTAACCTGCTCTACTGAGCGGGCAGCAAGGATACCAGCCAAAGCCGTGGAGCCCTCCCTCACATATGCATGTCGGGTCTCAATGATGCCATCAGGAACCGACTGCAATTTTAACTGGGGCCTGAGCGGGAAATCTGCTGTGGCCTTCCCACCAGGTGTGGATATCTGGAAGAGGAGCAGGGACCGGATGAGGAGCCGGGACTGGAAGAGGCCCAAACGGCTCAGTGCTCCTCTGGGCCCCATAAGGAAAGCCTAGGCTTTGTGTTGGCATGCAGCCTCTGGCAGCCAGAGGTGAGGTGAGAGTGACTGCCCTTGACATCAAGGCAGCCTTTGACTGAGTGTGGCATCAAGGAGCTCTAGTAAAATTGAAGTCAATGGGAATCAGGGGGAACACTCTCCATTGGCTGGTGTCATACCTAGCACAAAGGAAGATGGTTGTGGTTGTTGGAGGTCAATCATCTCAGCCCCAGGAATTTGCTGCAGATGTTCCTCAGGGCAGTGTCCTAGGCCCAACCACCCAGCTGCTTCATCAATGACCATCCCTCCATCTTAAGGTCAGAAGTGGGGATGTTTGCTGATGATTGCACAGTTTTCAGTTCCATTCGAAACTCTTCAGATAACGAAGCAGTCCATGCCCACATGCAGCAAGACCTGGACAACAGTCAGGCTTGGGCTGATAAGTGGCAAGTAACATTCACGCCTTACAAGTGTCAGGCAATGAACATCTCCAACAAGAGAAAGTCTAATCACCTTCCCTTGACATTCAACGACATTACCATCGTCGAATCCCCCACAATCAATATCCTGGGAGTCACCATTACCAGAAACTTAACTACTGTGGCTACAAGATCAGAGGCTGGTTATTAAGAGGATCAAGGGATATGGGGATAGTGCAGGAAAGTGGAGTTGAGGTAGAAGATCAGCCATGATCTTATTGAATGGCGGAGTAGGCTTGATGGGCCGAATGGCCTACTCCTGCTCCTATTTCTCATGTTCTTATGTTCTTATTCTGTGGGGAGTAACTCACCACCTGATACCCCAAAGCCTTTCCACCACTTCAAGGGACAAGTCAGGAGTGTGTTGGAATACTCTCCACTTGCCTGGATGAGTGCAGCTCCAACAACACTCAAGAAGCTCGACACCATACAGAACAAAGCAGCCCGCTTTATTGGCACCTCATCCACCACCGGCGCACCGTGGCTACAGTGTGTACTATCTACAAGATGCACTGCAGCAACTCATCAAGGCTTCTTCAGCAGCACCTCCCAAACCCACGACCTCTACCATCTAGAAGGACAAGGGCAGCAGGCGCATGGGAACACCATCAGCTCCAAGTTCCCCTCCAAGTCACACACCATCCTGACTTGGACGTATATCGCCGATCCTTCATCATCGCTGGATTAAAATCCTGGAACTCCCTCCCTAACAGCACTGTGGGAGCACCTTCACCACACGGACTGCAGCGGTTCAAGAAGGCGGCTCACCACCACCTTCTCACGGGCAATTAGGGATGGGCAATAAATACTGGCTTTGCCAGCGACGCCCACATCTCATGAATGATTAAATAAAACAATAAAATCTTAAATATATGTCAGTCATGACATTTCTCGATGGGCCGAATGGCCTCCTTCTGTGCCATTATGACTCTACGGGCTGGATTTTAACAGCCCTGAGGAGGCGGCTCAGCTGCTAAAATCAGAAAAAATGGCTTCAGACACCCAACCCGCCTCCATCCCGCCCCACGCGATTTTCCTGAGTGTCTGTTCAGCTGCTCCCAAACTGACCCGACTCCAACCGGTGGGACAGGTAGTTAAGGCAGTTAAGAGCCTGTTAACTGCCTTGATAATCCTATTTTGATAGAGGTTTCCCATTTTCATGCCTCTGGCTCCTGTTTCCCGTCTTGTCAGAAACAGTTCAGCTGCAAGGAGACGAGTTGGTGGAGGACCTGATCTGTAGTCATTATTGGTGCAGAACTTTAAAAGCACTCATGTAACATGGCTGGCATTCAAATGCAACACCTTTGTTGTTGGAGGTTTGGTTTAAGATTTTGCAAATCTACTGACCTTGTGACTGGCCAAGCTGACACACATCTGCTGTTTGAACTGATTGGAATAATTTCAGGCCACTTTGAGTGTGCGCTTGCAAGCTTCTTGCCTCAACTGAAATCTATAACAACGGGATGGGAACCATTTACATCCTCTCACCCTGGTTGTCAGATTCGGAGGAAGAGCAGCGCGGCTTAGTGTTGCCAGATGAACAAGTGGCACAGCACACAGCCTCCTTGGAGGAAGATGAAGAGGACGAGGAAGAGGACGAGGAGGAGGACGAGGAGGAGGACGGGAGTGACGCCTTGCGGGGCCGGATGAGGCCAATCCAGCAGCAGGCGACCACATTGCTGGCCGTCAGGCAAGGGATGCACTCATCCATGCCAGATTCACGTAAGCTTACGCTTCAACCATAGGTGGCTGGCACATGGAGATGAATATAAGTCCGACATTCTCAAAACTCCAGGCATCATCTGTCCAATAAATGGTGGTTTGCGCTCAGTGTCACCACCAACCTTCTACATGGAAATCACCCTGAGCCCTCACTCTTGACCTTCCATTTCCCAGAACACAGAGGCCACACTTTAGGTGATCTCAGCAGATCATTAAACCTTTTTCCACACTGAACCCATGTGCGCCTGCACACAGACCTCGAGCTCACCTCCTCAGCAATTTGCAGCCAAGCTGCCTTGGTTTGCTGAGGAGGCCTCCTCCTTCCGTTTCCAGGGAAGAGGAGCTCCTGACGTCCTCTAACTCCCTCAACAAGAGCATGGAGAGAGCCCTCATTGAACCTGGGTGCAGCCTTAGTTATTGGGGCTGCCGTTCCTGCAGCTGCCAGCACCTTTAGAGAAAAAAACCATTAATATTACTAAGCTAATGATTGGAACAAATTTGACATCTTTTTCATTTCATAGTCAGATAATAAATTGATATATAAAAAAATCATAAATATCTTTCTGGAATAATATGACAGCAATATCATTCGTTAAATTTTGTTCAGAACAGGCGCTGTCAACTCCCCTTTCTATATAATACAGCACCAATCCATCCCTTTGACATTTTTTCCAAAGGGGACATGGCCCCTTTAAATTTTCATTCAAACAACGCGTCATCAGATGCGAAAAACTGACAGGCTCCAAGCAATTGCCTGGAGGACCCGCACGTCAGCCGTAACGAGGCCAATCAAGCCAAAATAGTAACTGATGGGAGGCAGCATCGGGGAGTGGGAAGGAAAGCCGCTGAGCAGCGGGCCCGCCCTCAACACGCCTCCATTAGTAACATTGAACCCAATGACTCTAATGAACAGACTTATCTCCTACTGAAACTGAATTATCCACATAAGAAGCTTATTTGAACATGTAGAAGAAAATAACATGTTTATATAACTTATGAAGTTTGCAAAATGCACAAAGTAGCTTATTCTCAATAGCTATTAAATTGTATTTAACATGTCCCTATGATGAAATGCGATCTATTTGCTCCCCTCTGTGTAAGGTATACAGTACTATAAAAGTGCTATAAATGTAGGATAACATAAAAACCACATTGCTTGTTTTGCAAATAGTTTCTGAAGCTCTCAATCAACTATTTAACTGGTCCCTTTTTGTTGTCTATCTCTAGCTATCCATATTCCAAAAGAGTTCTAGCAGAAATTATATGGCATAGCTACAGACTCAGTGATTCAATATAGCACAAAGAATTCATTCTACCTTGTTGAGAAATCACAGCTTCAGCAAGAATGGTGTAAACTAATGAGGCAGCTGGTCAGAACCATTGATGTCCCCCAGGTTTTAACCCCCTTGTCAGTCATGACATTAAATGAAGTGAAGCCTGTCTAAGCTTGAGCCTTGTTTTCTTATTTATCCTGGGACCAAATGCAAGGTCAGGAAGACAGCAACACAGAAACCGTGAAAGAAATATATTGGAAGGTATGCAGTGTCCCGATGAATGCAAGGAACGTGTCATCTGAAACCATGAAACTGTGATCTGGGTCGCATTTCATGACAGATGATACTCAGACTCAGATATTTTTACTTGTTACTGCTGATCTTGGAATCCAGCCAGAGACATCAGATAAAGGAATTTTCCCTTAACTCAAGTGAATGAAATCTGCTGGTGTAACAAGGCTCTTGTGTCTAATGTTGGCTACTTGCCAATGGCAATTAAAAAAAGATTAAAGTTTGTGCTTTTAAATAAAATAATTCCAGTGCATTGCATTGTAGTCCTATTCTGAACTCTATTGGGCAAATTTTCGCATTGCAACTGTCCTGTTTGGACTTGAATACGGACGGTAGCAGGGCCAAAATAGCATGGTCATAGAGTCATAACGGCACAGGAGGCCTTTCGACCCATTGAGTACGTGCCGGCTCTCTGTAGAGCAATCCAGTCAGTCCCATTCCCCCGCTCTATCCCTGTAGCCCTGCAAGTTTATTTCCCTCAAGTGCCTATCCAGCCTCCCCTTGAAAACATTGAGTGTCTCCGCTTCCACCACTTCCGTCGGCAGTGAGTTCCAGGTCCTCACCACTCGCTGCGTAAAAAAGTTTTTCCTCACATCCACCCTGTATCTCTTGCCCAAAACCTTAAATCTGTGTCCCCTAGTCCTTGTACCATCAACTAGTGGGAACAGCCTTTCCCCGTCTAGCCTATCCAAACCCGTCATAATCTTGTACACCTCTATCAAATCACCCCTCAACCTACTTTGCTCTAATGAAAACAAATCCAGCTTCTCCAACCTGTCCTTGTAGCTAAGATCCCCCATCCCCAGAACCATTCTGGTAAATCTCCTCTGCACCCTCTCAAAGGCCTTCACATCCTTCCTAAAGTGTGGTGACCAGAACTGGACACAATACTCCAGTTGTGGCCTAAACAGCGCTTTATAAAGGTTCAGCATAACTTTTCTACTTTTGTACTCAATATCTCTATTTATGAAGCCCAAGATCCCACATGCCTTGTTAACCACTCTCTCAATATGTCCTGCCACCTTCAGGGACCTATGTACAGGGAACTCTTTATTAACCGGCACCGACGGGACCGGCGTGGTGCCGGTTGATCAAAAAGTCCGGATTACAGAGAGGTATACTTACCAAGGTGCAGGAGCCCCGGTCACATTAAAGAATTTTCTTTTGAGTAGCCAGAATAAAATTTTAAACTACACAATTTTTGATTTAAAAAGTACTATGTACAAACCTTAACCTTTGGTCTCAAACAGTTACACGGCCACTAATATATAGTAAAACTTACCTGAACCTACTCCTGAATTTTGCCGATTAAGAGAGATTTCCGGATATTTAGGTGACGGTTAAAAGAGAGTTTCCTGTACATTAACTCCCAGGTCCCTCTGTCCCTGCACATTCTTTAAAACTGTGCCATTAAGTGTATATTGCCTCTCCCTGTTCCTTCTGCCAAAATGCATCACCTCACACTTCTCTGTATTAAATTCCATCTGCCACTTGTCTGCCCATTCTGCTAGCCTTTCTATGTCCTGTTGCAGTCGATTGGTATCATCCTCACTGTTTGCCACACCCCCAAGTTTGGTGTCATCGGCAAATTTAGAAATTCTACTCTGTATTCCAATATCCAGGTCATTTATATGTATCAAAAAAAGCAGTGGCCCCAGCACTGACCCTTGGGGAACACCACTGTCTACCATCCTCCAGTCTGAAAAACAGCCATTTACCACAACTTGCTGTTTTCTGTCCTTAAGCCAATTCCTTATCCAAGCTGCCACTGACCCACCTATTCCATGAGCCTCAATTTTGTTAACCAGCCTTCTATGTGGTACTTTGTCAAACGCCTTCCTAAAATCCATTTAGACAACATCCATTGCATTCCTTTCACCAATCCTCCCTGTTACTTCATCAAAAAATTCAATTAGATTAGTCAAACACGATCTGCCTTTTACAAATCCGTGTTGGCTCTCCTTAATTAGCTTAAATGGAAGCACCGAACCATTGTTTGGTTTCCGCCTGTTACAATGTTTGGGCGGACGTTGATCTAGACAGACGGAGCTTCGCTAGAAACAAGCAGGAGCTTCATTAATAAATGCAAATCAGAGTCAAATCACGTCATTACAACTCCTGACGCCACCTTGCTACTGCCATTTCCTGCTCCCGCCAACACAACATAGGCGGTATAAGTCAGGCGACGACCATTTCCAGCAATGTTTGAAGGGATCCTCGCCCTCCTAATAGAGTTTAAAGGCCCAGAACAACATAGCTGCAGTTTTCTGTGGAGCAGTGCATAAGGATCTTCGCCTTTTAAGGAGGCTGTGACAGAGTTGTGTCGTCTCTTGCAGCAAGACCTGCAACCAACTGTCACAGCTAGTGCTGCTTGCCTGTTGCAGCCAAGGACACTGCAGCCCTCATCTTCTCATTAGGGTTCTGACGAAAAGTCATCAACCTGAAACGTTAGCTCTGTTTCTCTCTCCCACAGATGCTGCCTGGCCTGCTGAGTAATGTTCCCTCTAATTTTGTTTGGCCCTACGCGGCCATTCAAAATACTGCAAGCCATCTGCTGGGGTTTCCTGGAGCACTACGCAGCCGCACAGCTTAAAGGGAACATTGCTGCTGAATATTTCCAGCATTTGCTGTTGTTACCTCAATTCTTTGCTTCTGGCTCCTCCCAGGCTTCCACAGGGGAGTCAGTAGCATCAGTCAATCTGCAATCCATGCTTGTATTAAGCAGGTGACTGATGCCTTGTTTGGGAAAGTAAACACTTGCATCACTTTCTCTGTGGACATCTGAAACCAGCAGGATATTCTAGGTTTGCACAGATTCTCCCAACTCCAGGGTGGCACTGCCTGCTCCCATGGCCCCCTGCAGGCTCCTTCAGAAGGCTCCCATTTCTTCATGAATCACAAGGGTTTCCACTCCAATGTGCAACTGGTGTGTGATCACCAGCAGTAAACCATCCCTGGCAGCTGCCATGATGCTTTTATATTGCAGCAATCCACCATCCCACCCATTCTTTGCCCCTGCACTGCAAATGAGAAGCTGGCTGCTTGGGCGCAAGGGCTACACACTTGGCTCAGGATTCCCCTCAGGAACCCACACACCATGGCTGAACTGCGTTACAATCAGAACTATGGGTCAATTAAAGTCCTCATCGAGCAGACCATTAATGATATCAATGCCTCGATAGGTCTGGTAATTTCCTGCAATGCAGCCCACAAAGACTGTCCCCTATGATAGTGTTTGGCTGTATACTGCATAACTTAGCTTTACAATGGGGACAGCATGTAGAGCAAGCATTGGATGAGGACCTTCGGCATAATGAGGGAGGTGACGGAGACTGGTGATGAAGTGCAAAGGCTCCAACACCTACCTGCGGCTAGAGCTTTTCAGCAGCAGCTCATTGAAGAGGGTTTCAGCTGAACGTTTTCTGCTCCCCTGCATTAATTCATGTCCAACGTCTCTCCCAGTCCTTTCTACCCTCGAATAAATTACATGAGTCTGAAGACCAGCAATGATATTCATGCCAACTAACATTGCCGGGTCACCAGCTACTACAGGAATACTCATTGCATACAAAGGATTATCATAATCCTGGCTTACACAAACACCTGCACACTAACTATCACACTGGTATGTGTCCCTAGTGCCTGTCTTAAGTGCTCCTTTATCTACTTAGCGCTTCTGCAGGCTGTATGGGAGGTGGAAGGCTGCTGTGGCTCAGTCAAGTGCTCGTGAGATGCTCGTTGTCAGCGACCTTGACAAGCCTGGCTGCAGACTCCAGCAACTTGGCATCTGCTGGAGTTAACTGGCCCCCCTGGCTTTCTGGCACCAGGGTGAGCATTACTGTCCTCAACATCTAACACTGTTCCAAAGAAGCTCAACATAAGCTCAAGAAACAGCACCTTACCTTTCGATTAGGAACTTTACAGCCTTCTAGACTCAACATCGAGTTCAACAATTTCAGACCATAACCTCTGCTCCTATTTTTTCAGATGGCAGCTGTTGATGATTCTGCTATTCCCATTTACACCTCTTCTAGACCCATGTTTTATTTCTTTACTTGTCCCATTACCATCTCCTTTTTTTTTGTACAATTATAACTTTTGTCATTTAATCACTCCTGCCTTCTACCCTATCACAGACCTTCCCTTTTGTTCTTTCCTCCCCATTTGACCAGAAACTTAACTGGACCAGCCACATAAATACTGTGGCAACAAGAGCAGGTCAGAGGCTAGGTATTCTGTGGCGAGTGTCTCACCTCCTGACTCCCCAAAGCCTTTCCACCATCTACAAGGCACAAGTAAGGAGTGTGATGGAATGCTCTCCACTTGCCTGGATGAGTGCAGCTCCAACAACACTCAAGAAGCTCGACACCATCCAGGACAAAGCAGCCCGCTTGATTGGCTCCCCATCCACCACCTTAAACATTCACTCCCTCCACCACCGGTGTACTGTGGCTGCAGTGTGTACCATCTACAAGATGCACTGCAGCAACTCGCCAAGGCTTCTTCAGCAGCACCTCCCAAACCCGCGACCTCTTCCACCTAGAAGGACAAGGGCAGCAGGCGCATGGGAACACCACCACCTCCAAGTTCCCCTCCAAGTCACACACCATCCTGACTTAGAAGTATATCGCCGATCCTTCATCGTCGCTGGGTCAAAATCCTGGAACTCCCTCCCTAACAGCACTGTGGGAGTACCTTTACCACATGGACTGCAGTGGTTCAAGAAGGCGGGTCACCACCACCTTCTCAAGGGCAATTAGGGATGGGCAATAAATGCTGGCCTTGCCAGAGATGCCCACATCCCATAAACGAATAAAAAAAAATAATAATAATCCTTGCACTTCAGAGGTGAAATACTTTGCATTGATTTCACAGCAAGGGTGGCTGCACAGGGACTGATTTTAATGAAATACAGGTTGTTAGTTTGATGGTTATCGGGACATCTTATGGAAAAAATGCAAATTGTACAGGTTCACATTTTAACTAACAGTTAAATTTAAAGTGGACGAGCAAAGACCTAGAACACCTTTTTATTTTCTACCTTAAATTGTGAGTGTTAATAGATTGACTTGGGCCATTTTATTTAAATAATTTAAAATAAACTCAACAAATTGTAATGATCTGGAAACTCAGCTATGTCAGTGGCATTTTGCAGACAGGCAGAGGGGAAAAGAGTGTGCAAGTTAGATCAGTATAATTACAATTAAATGTGATCACTATTTCTTGCACGTACTAAAATCTAATAAATATTGACTACTATCGGGGATTAGGAATGGATCGCAATCCTCTATTTCTGTTTCAGAGCATCATTTATACTGGGCGACGATAAGTAATTGACAGTTTCTTCCATTTAATAAACAATATCCACCTAATATTTGGTCGATGGAGATCTATTTGAAACAATAATTGAACTTCTTTTGTGCAAAATGGAAGTACTTTAACGTAAAAATACTGCCTGATATTAAAGATTCAGAATGGGAGACAATGAAATAATATAATTCAAATACAGACTTTTAGATCCTTGTAAAACAAGAAAAGAGAGCGGATTTTCAATTTTAACCTTCTTAGATTTCAGCTATTTCCTTAAACTTCTATTAACAAATGCTGAAAATACATGAATATATCCCAAAATATATATAGACTTTGATGAGAAAAATCACTTACTATTCACTTTAATGGTAATCATTTATATTCGTAACAGTTTTAAATTAATTTTAAATGAAGGTATCATGAATCATCAGTGGGGTGATGGAAAGTACAATGGCCATTGGCTGCGCCACTTCTGATTTGCTGCTTTTTCGCTGAGGTGTCTCCTAATTAGAAAACGAGGTAATTTTGAAGTAAGATAGTAACAGCGAGATTGGCGTGTAAAACGGCAACATTTACGGCATATGTCGCAGTTATCACCGTCGCAGGAAATTCTGGGCCATTAAGGATCTGATATTCTTGTAAACTGTACTTAGTGATTTCTTGATTGTGTTCTTTTTTTCCCCGCTGATTGGGATGAAAGATTTTAAACTAAAGCCACCCAAGATCATGTCAGGATAGCCACACTCTCTGGTGTGAAAGTAATTGGGAAATGATAAGGGACACTAGGTGGTTCCATGGGCTAGCTTTTTGGGTCTGCATTCAAATTTGATCCAAACGGATCAGACACAAGTTTTCTTTCCTTACTGTCTGGAAACATCCTCTGGGCAGTCTCAACTCTATTCCGAGCATGTGTAGCACACAAATTGTGGGAGAAATGGAATAGTTTATATTGGTGCAGTACAGGGTCTCCTCAGGCTGGAACAGAATAGAACTGAGACCGGACAAAACCTAGAGGTGAAATTTTCAGCTGAGAGGCATTTCCTGAAAAAATCACTTTAATTTTGGTTCTGTATTTCATCTATTCTCCTTTTTCAGCATTTTGTTGCTTCTCTTGGAATCTTTGGTTTTATTACGGCCCCAATATTTACTCGGGGCCAGGAAGTGAGCGGGTGGGGTGGCTGGGGGCGGCGGGAAGCATCTTCAGACGGGAAACCTGGAATTAAAGGTTTCCCACACGTTAATTTCCGCAGGACATCTTTTAAATTTTTTTCAACAGGTTTCCCGCCTGACAGCCAGATTGACAGGCTGGGTGCCTGTCGGGCGGGAAAGCAGGTGGGGAGCGGATGTCAGGTAAGTTGGACATCGCTGGCGGGGGGGGGAGGTCAGACACTGCGGGGCAGGGTCGGACATCGTGGAGGGGTGGGGGGAGGTCAATTGCATGGCGGTAAGCTTGTTGGGCCTGGGAGAAACACTCCTGTTCCTCCTGACCCACAAGCAGTGCAATAAAGGCACTTACCTCATTGATCCAGCCCTTCTCGCCTCCTTTTAGCTGTGGGATTCCAGAGGCCTCCATGAGTTTAAAATTAAGAATGCAGTTAAAATGGAGGCACGCAGCCTCCTTAAAAAAATTTAGTGATCAACTTGCCTCCTGACAGTGGATTGGTCACCTGTCCCCCGGCCTCCATTAAAACCGGAGGTAGTTGGGTTGGGGTCGGGTTTTGAGAATTTAAACATTTTTACCTTCCCTCCTGCCCCCAAATTCCCCCCTCTGTGTTTTTTCTGTCTTCGTGTCTCTGTGTATCAGCTTGAGCATACCTTTTCCCCCACATAATTACCTGTTCCCCAACACCTGTTCCCCAACCTCAGCCCACCTTTCTCATTTTAAATCATGTCCCTTCTTTGCTCCACCTTTAGTTGCTCTTTCCATTCTATTTTCTAATTTCAACATTCATAGACAAGACTAGGGGGCGAAATTCGGTTGCTTTGCGCCACCTGTTAGCGCCCCCGGGAGGCGCTAACGGGGAAAGCACCTAGCGCCCGGGTGCGGCGCCGCTAACGCCGCCCATGAAATTCAGTGGGAGGTTAGCGGCGCCGTGCGCAGCGCCCTGCTTGCACCCCGGCCGCAAACTTGGGTTGCGCACCCTGACCTATCGCCGGACGATATGTCCGACAGGGTCAGGGTGGCGTTTTTGCAGCCGCAGCGGCGGTATTTAGAGGGGCAGGTGTCGGGCGGCCATTTTTTTTTCTGGCCACCTGCCGGCACCTGCCCCCTTCCCCTCTTTTATTCGGGGTGCCGGCCGCGATCGACCAGCCTGGCACTCCTCTTGAGTGCAGGGCTGTTTTCCTGGCACCCCGCTCCCCGGTGGTCCAGCAGGGCCCTGGTGCACGCTGCGCTAGTCCCCTCCCCTTTAATCAGCGAGGGAGGTCTGCAATACCGCGGCGCTACATGCCGAAGCACGTGGCGCTGTTGCGCATAGCGCCGCAATATTGAATGGTTGCGCCCCAGGAAGGAGAGGGAGCGCTTCCAGTAGCGCCCCGCCTCCTGCTTGGGGCGCCACCACTGAATTTACGGCGCAGGGGTGCTAACTTTTTCGGGGTGCTAAAAGTAGCACCCCGGCGAAGTTAGCACTGGGGAACCAACATAAACCTTTCAGGTGGATAAGCAATGCTAGGCTTGGGAGATGCACTGAGTGGAGAGTCACAGGGATTTCTGAAGGAAACCTTGCAGTTTCTAATATATAGAAATCACCCAGATTCAGGAATGCAATACAAGTTGGTCAGATTCATAGATCAAATGAAATTAGGGGTCATTTGAGTTTGATAAAACAGCCAGAGAACAACAGAAGGATCGAGACAAAATTTACAAGCGGGCAGAATTGTACACATGACGTTCAAAATACATCAGTTTAAAATGTTACACACTGAGAGTAAAAGCATGGGGCATACTTGCTCAATAAATGGTGTTGAATGGACAAGGGGAGACTCTGAAAGAGATCCGGCAGTGATAGTAAAGTCATCACACAGCAGTAATCAATAAAGCAAACAGAATGTGGAGCTATGTTGCTAAATCAGTAGGGTATAAATCTGAGGTCATTGTGCTGAAGCTATAAAGTGCTCTGGTCACGCCACATCCTTGGTGCTGAACTGTAAACATTTACAGCACAGAAGGAGGCTGTCGTACATTTAGTTCTGTCATTGAGGGACAAAGGAAACATCAGCAACAACAACTTGTATTTATATAGCGACTTTAACGTAGTAAAACGTCCCAAGGCGCTGCACAGGAGTATTTTAAGACAAAAAATTTGACACTGAGCTACATAAGGATAAATTAGGGCAGGTGACCAAAAGCTTGGTCAAAGAGGTAGGTTTTAAGGAGCGTCTTAAAGGAGGAAAGAGAGGTAGCGAGGCGGAGAGGTTTAGGCAGGGAATTACACAGTTTAGGGCTTAGGCAACAGAAGGCACGGCCACCAAAGGTTGAGTGATTATAATCAGGGATGCTCAAGAGGGCAGAATTAGAGGAGTGCAGATATCTCGGAGGATTGTGGGGCTGGAGGAGATTACAGAGATAGGAAGGGGGCAAGGCCATGGAGGGATTTGAAAACAAGGATGAGAATTTTGAAATCGAGGCGCTGCTTAACCGGAGCCAATGTAGGTCAGCGAGCACAGGGGTGATGGGCAAACGGGACTTGATGTGAGTTAAAACCCTAGAAGCAGTTCAGAGAAGTGATATAAGGCAGAATAACAACAGAAAATGCTGGAAACACTCAGCAGGCCAGGCAGCATCCGTGGAGAGAGAAACAGAGTTAACGTTTCAGGTCTGTGACCCTTCGTCGTTCTAACAAAAGGTCACTGACCTGAAACGTTAACTCTGTTTCTCTCTCCACGGATGCTGCCTGGCCTGCTGAGTGTTTCCAGCATTTTCTGTTGTTATTTCAGATTTCCAGCATCCGCAGTATTTTGCTATTGATATAAGGCGGAACCCTGTGTCGGAGGACTGAATTATGAGGAAAAGTTAGAAAAACTAACTTAAAAGGAGGAAAATGAGGGGGCATTCTAGAAATATATATATTAAGTGGAATAGAAAAGGTTAGTCTGAAGTTTTATCATAGAATCATAGAAAGTTACAGCACGGAAGGAGGCCATTTCGGCCCATCGTGTCCATGCCGGCCAACAAAGAGCTATCCAGCCTAATCCCACTTCCCAGCTCTTGGTCCGTAGCCCTGCAGGTTAGAGCATCCCAAGTGTACATCCAAGTACTTTTTAAATGTGGTTAGGGTTCCTGCCTCTACCACCCTTTCAGGCAGTGAGTCCCAGACCCCCACAACCCTCTGGGTGAAGAAATTTCCCCTCAAATCCCCTCTAAACCTTCCCCCAATTACTTTAAATCTGTGCCCCCTGGTTTTTGACCCCTCTGCTAAGGGAAATCAATCATTTCTATCCACTTTATCTATGCCTCTCACAATTTTATACACCTCAATAAGGTCCCCCCTCAGCCTCCTCTGTTCCAAGGAAAACAGACCCAGCCTATCCAGTCTTTCCTCATAGCTAAGATTCTCTACTCCCAGCAACATCCTTGTAAATCTCCTCTGAACCCTCTCTAGTGCAATCACATCTTTCCTGTAATGTGGTGACCAGAACTGCATGCAGTATTCTAGCTGAGGCCTAATTAGTGTTTTATACAGTTGAAGCATAACCCCACTGCTCTGGTATTCTATGCCACGACTAATAAAGGCAAGCATTCCGTATACCTTCTTAACCACCTTATCTACTTGGCCTGCTACCTTCAGGGATCTGTGGACATGCACTCCAAGGTCCCTTTGTTCCTCTACACGACTCAGTGTCCTACCATTTAATGTGTATTCCCTTTCCTTGTTAGCCCTCCCCAAATGCATTACCTCACACTTCTCCGGATTGAATTCCATTTGCCACTGTTCTGTCCACCTGACCAATTTATTGATATCTTCCTGCAGTCTACAGTTTCCTTCTTCAGTATCAACCACACAGCCAATTTTAGTATCATCTGCAAACTTCTTAATCATACCCCCTATATTCAAGTCTAGATCATTGATATATACCACAAAAAGCAAGGGACCTAGTACTGAGCCCTGCAGAACCCCACTGGAAACAGCCTTCCAGTCACAAAAACACCCATCAACCATTACCCTCTGCTTCCTGTCTCCGAGCCAGTTTTGAATCCAACTTGACACTTTGCCCTGGATCCCATGGGCTTTTAACTTTGTGACCAGTCTGCCATGTGGAACCTTATCAAAAGCCTTGCTAAAGTCCATATACACTACATCAAACGCACTACCCTTATCTACCCTCCTTGTTACCTCCTCAAAAAATTCAATCAAGTTTGTCAGACACAACCTTCCCTTAGCAAATCCGTGCTGACTATCCTTGATTAATCCGTGTCTTTCTAAATGAAGATTTATCCTGTCCTTCAGAATTCTTTCCAATAATTTTCCCACCACCGAGGTTAGGCTGACTGGCCTGTAATTACTCGGTCTATCCTTTTCTCCCTTTTTAAACAAGGGTACCACATTAGCAGTCCTCCAGTCCTCCGGCACCACACCTGAAGCCAGAGAGGATTGAAAAATGATGGTCAGGGCTTCTGCTATTTCCTCTTTTGCTTTGCTTAACCGCCTGGGATACATTTCATCTGGGCCTGGGGATTTATCCACTTTTAAAGCTGCTAAACCCCTTAATACTTCCTCTCTCACTATGTTTATTTCATCTAATATTTCACATTCCTCCCCCCCTGATAGCAATGCCTGCTTCGACCCTCTCCTTTGTGAAAACAGACGCAAAGTATTCATTAAGAACCCTACCAACGTCTCCCGCCTCCACACACAGATTACCCTCTTGATCTCTAATAGGTCCTATCCTTTCTTTAGTTATCCTCTTACTCTTAATATATTTATAAAACATCTTTGGGTTTTCCTTGATTTTACTTGCCAAGAATTTTTCATGCTCTCTCTTTGCTTTCCTAATATCATTTTTAATTGCACCCCTGCACTTTCTGTACTCCTCTAAAGATTCTGGAGTATTTAGACCTTGGTATCTGTCATACATCTCCCTTTTTTTCTTTATTCTACCCTGCATCTGCCTAGACATCCAGGGGGCTTAAGTTAAGCTATGAGTTTTTTTTAAATTCGTTTATGGGATCAGGGCGTCGCTGGTAATGCTAGCATTTATTGCCCATTCCTAGTTGCCCTTGAGAAGGTGGTGGTGAGCCGCCTTCTTGAACCGCTGCAGTCCATGTGGTGAAGGTACTCCCACAGTGCTGTTAGGGAGGGAGTTCCAGGATTTTGTCCCAGCGACGATGGAAGGATCGGCGATATATTTCCAAGTCAGGATGGTGTGTGACTTGGAGGGGAACTTGGAGGTGGTGGTGTTCCCATGCGCCTGCTGCCCTTGTCCTTCTAGGTGGAAGAGGTCGCGGGTTTGGGAGCTGCTGCCGAAGAAGCCTTGGCGAGTTGCGGCAGAGCATCTTGTAGATGGTACACACTGCAGCCACGGTGCGCCGGTGGTGGAGGGAGTGAATGTTTAAGGTGGTGGATGGGGTGCCAATCAAGCGGGCTGTTTGTCCTGGATGGTATTGAGCTTCTTGAGTGTTGTTGGAGCTGCACTCATCCAGGCAAGTGGAGAGCATTCCATCACACTCCTGACTTGTGCCTTGTAGATGGTGGGAAGGTTGTAGAGGGAGTAAAGATATAAAGTGATAAAAGGCAAGATTTGGACTGAGGTCAGGAAGCATTTCTTTACACACAGTGACTAGTATCTGGAATAATCTTCCAGGTAGTGTAGTGGAGGCAAAAACCGTGGAATCATTCAAAAGGCAGCTGATTGTTGTGGTGGTGGACTAGGGAAGGACGAGCTGGATGGAAATGGCTTCCCTCATCTCTACTCATCTTTGTGATGTTTGAGCCATCAAAAAGACCCTGGTCACCCAGAAAATGGCCACTCAGAGCAAAGGGGATTTGGTACCATTTAGCCTTAGGAAATATGTGGTTAGAGTCTGAGGCCTAGAAATTGGATAAGGCCCGAAAATGGGCGTGGGAATCGTGATGCGCTATCAACCCATGCCCGTTCCTTCTGATGCAGCATGTTTGCAGCATGCAGCCCAGCGCTAAACGCGCTGCTGAGTGGCTGCGCACTCAGCAGGGGGCCCAAGTTCGTGCAAGGCTGGCATCAATTAAAGCTAGCCTACACTTCTTAAAGCCAGCCTACACCTTTTAAAGGGGAGGTGCAGTTTATGAGAGCAGGTGCTGGAAGTCATTACAGAAGGGAGTTTCACATGGGAAACGCAAAGGCATGACATGCTAGAGAGAGGGCTCCGAGGTTCTCTGACGCAGCACTGGAGGCCTTAGTGCAGGAGTTTGAAAGGAGGAGAGAGGTCTTGTATCTGCAGGGGGCCAGGAGGTTCTCCAGACAGACACTGCGAAGGCAGTGGAAGCAGATAGCAGTGGAGGTCAATGCCAGCAGTGTTGCCCCGAGGACCTGGACACAGTGCAGGAAGAAGTTTAATGATCTCACATGAGTTGTCAAGGGCAGTGAATGCATCTTCAAATGCTATATCCAACCAACTGCATCACTAGCCTCACATTCTGCTCTTTTAACCACACGCCGATTACTCACCAATCAACAATCTCTGTCAATCAGGACTCATACCTCACATTCATATGCTCCACCTCACCCTCACACACTTAGCACTGCTGCAAGCCTCACAATCACAGCTTGCACACACTGCCAGCTATTGAACCATGGCAGCCACATCACCCAAACAGATTGCACTACACTCACTGACACACTTCCCTTTCTCTTGCGGACAAGGCAGCGTACAATCGTAGACAGCTAACCGGAGGGGACAGGCGCACCTGCATATCCTTATCCCGATTGAGGAGACGGTGCTGGCCATTATTGGAGTGGCCGTCACTGAGGCCGCGGCCAGTGTCGGGGCTGAAACCATTGAAGATGACAATATGCTCATACCTAATCCTCCTTTGTACATCCCAATTCCTTCTCATCCCACAATCTCTTCAGATTTATAAGCTGCAGTTGGTGTAAGAACTCCAACCTGGGCAGGCAGTGGTGGAGGAGGAAGAGGAGAATGATGATAAAGATGAAACCCATCACTCGATCTCAAATTCGCAGCCACCAGCTCAGATATTGACAATGTGTGTACTTTAGAGGGTAGCATAGAGGCGGGATCTGCACGTGGTGAGATACCGGGCACGAGTGGCCTGCAGCCAGGGCAGGGGGTGAGGGTAGCGCAGGTGCCAGCTCCCCGGAGGGCGAGGTCGCACAAGGGTTTTGCTGCACAGGACTCAGATGAAGACTTCGATGGGGCGGTCTACAGAAGAAGGCTGATGGGTATGCACAATGAAATTCTTGGTGCATTGGCAGGTCCGCCAGAAAGCCTGAGTGCAATGTCAAGGAGCGTGGAGGAGTTCAGCACCAACCTTGCACAGGGCTTTGCCTAGAGCTTGGAGCCCATCCTTTCCAGTATGGAAGTGGTGGGCAGATCCATTAGCGCACTTGTAGACCCAACCATCATGCAGCGTCTGGTGGCCGATGTCTCAGCTTCCATTGCAGCACAAGCAGAAACCACCCAAAGTTTGAGTGCTGCAGTGGAAACTTCTGTCATGCAAGCTCAGCTTGTTGTGATGCAAGATCAGAGAACACGTAACAAAATTCAATGTGCAACATCAATCCAGAATAGGATGAGCAAAACTAAGAATAACTTGCAGGTATTATGGTGCCATCAAAGGATGCTATTGGCACAGCCCAACTGTGTAA
This sequence comes from Squalus acanthias, assembly GCA_030390025.1. Lineage (NCBI taxonomy): Eukaryota > Metazoa > Chordata > Chondrichthyes > Squaliformes > Squalidae > Squalus > Squalus acanthias. The sequence continues at coordinate 35,930,415 of CM059441.1, read as the reverse complement.
GGCTATCCAGACTTCTTTAGTTATTAAACTTCATCAGAAAAATCCTTCACTTTCATACCTGATGCAGTGTTTAACACTATACTATGCAATTACATATGTGTCCAGCAGGGGGCAACCTAGTCCCATGTAGTGCTTCCAATCATTGACATGGTAAGTTTCTGGCTGGAAAGTAGAACAACAATAATGGCCCAAAAATTCGTGAGGAAGCCTTCGTGCGAGGGTAAGGCCTCCCCGCGATCTCTCACTCCGCGTTGGCTTTTTCAGTTCCAGCTCGCACGAACTTGATGTTCTGGACAGCTGCTGTGCTGGGCTTGCGTATCCCACCGGCGTAGTTAATTCGTGCGAGCTGTGGGATCACGTGACTCAGTTAGAGCCAATGGCAGCACACCATCTTCCATTCATAACTTTCACATAAGTGCTGTGAAAGTTATGAATACTATAGCCCCCCAAAAGAACCGCTAAACCTCAATTAAATTTAAAAAAAAAACCATCACATTAATAAAATAAGTATAGTTAAATAAATTAACCATTTTAAATAAAAAATTAAATTTTTGAAAAAATTTAAAATCTTTTAAAAAGTTATAAAAATAAACTTACCTGTCTTTAAAGTCTCTAAAAAAGATATACCTGTTAAAAAAAATTCAAAATAATGCTTAATTCACTACTTACCTTGTTAAAAGTGGGTCTTACTCCTTTTTTTATGTCTAGAATCTTCCGTACTTACCTGCGCGTTGAAACCACTAAGTGCACAGCGTGCGCGCAGCCTGTAGCGCGCACGCAGTGCACCTAGGACCCGCCCCCTTTTCCATTCACCAAGTGCCGGTTTTCAGCGCATGCGCAGTGCATGCAGAAAACCGGCAATTGGAGACAGAATACGCGAGAGTACACAGTGCGTACTCTCGCGTAGCAAGACTAATTTTTGGGCCATTATAGCTGCCAAATAAAGATACAGAAATGGTGGGTGTGAAAGGAGTGGGTTGTCTTTAATTTCATTAGAAGCCACTACCTCACACACAGCAGGTAGATAGATGAGCCAACAGTCTGTTTTCAATGGAAACGGTAGCATACTGGTTATGTTACTGGAGTAATAATCCAGAGGGCTAATGATCTGGAAACATAGTAGTTCAAATCTCACCATGGCAGCTGGGGAAATTAAATTCAGTAAATTAAATAAATCTGGAATAAAAAGCAACTACAGTGACTATGAAACTATTGCTGTAAAAATCCATCTGGTGCACTAATGTCCTTTAGGGAAGAAAACCTGCTGGCCTTTATGTGACTCCAGACCTACAGCAATGTGATTGACTCTTAACTGCCCTCTGAAATGGCCCAGCAAGACTCACAGTTGTAAAAAAAATAAGAATAAAACTTGGCACCGGCTATGGACACGACAACGGCACACACAGCACAGTCGATCCTGCAAAGTCCTCCTCACCCAACATATGGGGATTGTGCCAAATATTGGGAGAGCTGTCCCACAGACTAGTCAAGCAACAGCCTGACATAGTCATACTCACAGAATCATACCTTTCAACCAATGTTCCCAAACTCCTCCATCACCATCCCTGGGTATGTCCTGTCCCACCGGCAGGACAGACCCACCAGGGGTGGCAGCACAGTGGTATACAGTCAGGAGGGAGTGGCCCTGGGAGTCCTCAACATTAATTTTGGACCCCATGAAGTATCATGGCTTCAGGTCAAGCACGAGTAAGGAAACCTCCTGCTGATTACCACCTACTGCCCTCCCTCAGCAGATGAATCAGTACTCCTCCATGTTGAACAGCACTGGAATTGCTCCATGTACCCAGTTCGTGCTGGCCGAGCGACGCTTATGAATTTCTACCCATTATTTACTTCTTTCTGCAGGTCTTCACTTAGGCCCCCTGCTCAGGTTTCCTATTTTTTATTAATATATTGTCAGCAATTGCCTTGGGCCTCTGTATTATCTGTTCTGGTGCCTGACTTCCCCGTCATCTCCCCCTACCTTCTTCAGCAATATCCCAAAATTCAATGTCCATCACCAAGAGTGGCTCGGTAGCACCACTACTGACCGAGCTGGCCAAGTCCTGAAGGACATAGCTGCCAGTCTGGGCCTGCGACAGGTGGTGAGAGAACCAACACGAGGGAAAAATCTACTTGACCTCGTCCTCATCAATCTACCTGTCGCAGATGCATCTGTCCATGACAGTATTGGTAGCAGAGACCACCGCAGAGTCATTGTGGAGACGAAGTCCCGTCTTCACACTGAGGACACCCTCCATCGTGTTGTGTGGCACTACCATCGTGCTAAATGGGATAGATTCAGAACAGATCTAGCAGCTCAAAACTGGGTATCCATGAGGCGCTGTGGGCCATCAGCAGTAGAAGAATTGTATTCCACCACAATCTGTAACCTCATGGCCCGGCATATCCCTCACTCCACCATTACCATCAAGCCAGGAGACCAACCTTGGTTCAATAAGGAGTGTAGAAGAGCATGCCAGGAGCAGCACCAGACGTACCTAAAAATGAGGTGCCAACCTGGGGAAGCTGCAACACAGGACTACAAGCATACTAAAAAGCGGAAGCAGCATGCTATAGACAGGGCTAAGCGATACCACAATCAACGGATTGGATCAAAAGCTCTGCAGTCCTGTCACATCCAGTCGTGAATGGTGGTGGACCAATAACAACTAACGGGAGGAGGAGGCTCCATGAATATCCCCATCCTCAATGATGGTAGAGCCCAGTACGTGAGTGCAAAAGACAAGGCTGAAGCGTTTGTAACTAATTTCAGCCAGAAGTGCCGAGTGGATGATCCATAGCGGCCTCCTCCTGAGGTCCCCACCACCACAGAAGCCAGTCTTCAGCCAATTCGATTCACTCCACGTGATATCAAGATACAACAAAGGCTGTGGGCCCCGACAACATCCCGGCTGTCGTGCTGAAGACTTGTGCTCCAGAACTAGCCACGCCTCTAGCCAAGCTGTTCCAGTACAGCTACAACACTGGCATCTATCCAGCAATGTGGAAAATTGCCCAGGTATGTCCTGTCCACAAAAAGCAGGAGAAATCCAACCTGGCCAATTACCGCCCCATCAATCTACTCTCAATCATCGGCAAAGTGATGGAAGGTGTCGTTGACAGTGCTATCAAAAGAAAGAAAGAAAGACTTGCATTTATATAATGCCTTTCACGACCACTGGATGTCTCAAACCGCTTTACAGCCAATGAAGTACTTTTGAAGTGGAGTCACTGTTGTAATGTGGGAAACGCAGCAGCCAATTTGCGCACAGCAAGCTCCCACAAACAGCAACATGATAATGACCAGATAATCTGTTTTTTTGTGATGTTGGTTGAGGGATAAATATTGGCCAGGACACCGGGGATAATGCCTCTGCTCTTCTTCGAAATAGTGCCATGGGGTCTTTTATATCCACCTGAGAGAGCAGACGGGGCCTCGGTTTAACATCTCATCCGAAAGACGGCACCTCCAACAGTGCAGCACTCCCTCAGCACTGCATTGGAGTGTTAGCCTAGCTTTATGTTTTCAAGTCCTTGGATTGGATCTTGAACCCACAACCTTCTGACTCAGAGGCGAGTGTGCTACCAACTGAGCCACAGCTGACAACTGACATCAAGCAGCACTTACTCACCAATAACCTGCTCACTGATGCCCAGTTTGGGTTCCGCCAGGACCACTCGGCTCCAGACCTCATTACAGCCTTGATCCAAACATGGACAAAGGAGCTGAATCCAGACGTGAAGCGAGAGTGACTGCCCTTGACATCAAGGCAGCATTTGACCGAGTGTGGCATCAAGGAGCCCTAGTAAAATTGAAGTCAATGGGAATGTGGGGGAAAACTCTCCACTGGCTGGAGTCATACCTAGCACAAAGGAAGATGGTTGTGGTGGTTGGAAGTCAATCATCACAGCCCCAGGACATCGCTGCAGGAGTTCCTCAGGGCAGTGTCCTAGGCCCAACCATCTTCAGCTGCTTCATCAATGAACTTCCCTCCATCATAAGGTCAGAAGTGGGGATGTTCGCTGATGACTGCACAGTGTTCAGTGCCATTCGCAACTCCTCAGATAATGAAGCAGTCCATGTCACATGTAACAAGACCTGGATGACATTCAGGCTTGGGCTGATATGTGGCAGGTAACATTTGTGCCACACAAGTGCCAGGCAATGACTATCTCCAACAAGTGAGCGTCTAACCACCGCCCCTTGACATTCAACGGCATTATCATCACCGACTCCCCCACCATCAATATCCTGGGGGTCACCATTAACCAGAAACTTAACTGGACCAGCCACATAAATACTGTGGCAGCAAGAGCAGGTCAGAGGCTAGGTATTCTGCGACGAGTGTCTCACCTCCTGCGTCCCCAAAGCCTTTCTACCATCTACAAGGCACAAGTCAGGAGTGTGATAGAATACTCTCCACTTACCTGGATGAGTGCAGCTCCAACAACACTCAAGAAGCTCGACACCATCCAGGACAAAGCAGCCCACTTGATTGGCACCCCATCCACCATCTTAAACATTCATTGCCTCTGCCACTGGCGTACCGTGGCTGCAGTGTGTACCATCTACAAGATGTACTGCAGCAATTCACCAAGGCTTCTTCGGCAGCACCTCCCAAACCCGCGACCTCGTCCACCCAGAAGGACAAGTGAAGCAGGCGCATGGGAACACCACCACCTCCAAGTTTCCCTCCAAGTCACACACCATCCTGACTTGGAAGTATGTCGCCGTTCCTTCAATGTCGCTGGGTCAAAATCCTGGAACTCCCTCCTTAACAGCACTGTGGGAGCACCTTCACCACACGGACTGCAGCGGTTCAAGGAGGTGGCTCACCATCACCTTCTCAAGGGCAACTAGGGATGGGCAATAAATGCTGGCCTTGCCAGTGACGCCCACATCCCATGAACGAATAAAAAAAATCAATCCTTATAAAGTCAAGCAAAACTGTTGATCACAAATACAAAGCCTATTTTAGAAGGCCTGAGCCCTTACTGCTCATGTGTTATGTAACCCTTCAACTGCCTTAGCCCAGATTTAGTGTCTTTACTCAGACCTATTTATGGGTTAAGTAGCCAATGATTATCCACTTTAAATGATCTCCAGCAACTACAATACTTTTTTTTAAAGATCAAAGCAGAGGAATGTTGCAATCTCAAAAAACTGGACCACAGCCAAAACTATAGAAACATAGAAACATAGCAGCAGGAGTAGGCCATTCAGCCATTCGAGCCTGCTCCGCCATTCAATATGATCATAGCTGATCCTCTATCTCAATACCATATTCCCCCTCTCTCCCCATACCCCTTGATGCCTTTTGTGTCTAGAAATCTATCTATCTCCTTCTTAAATATATTCAGTGACTTGGCCTCCACAGCCTTCTGTGGTACAGAATTCCACAGGTTCACCACCCTCTGAGTGAAGAAATTTCTCCTCATCTCAGTCCTAAATGTCCTACCCCATATCCTGAGACTGTGACCTCTCGTTCTAGAAACCCCCAGCCAAGGGAAACATCCTCCCTGCATCCAGTCTGTCTAGCCCTGTCAGAATTTTGTACGTTTCAATGAGATCCCCTCTCATTCTTCTAAACTATAGTGAATACAGGCCTAGTCTCCTCAATCTCATACGACAGTCCTGCCATCCCAGGAATCATTCTGGTGAACCTTTGCTGCACTCCCTCTATGGCAAGTATATCCTTTCTTAGGTAAGGAGACCAAAACTGCACACAGTAGTCCAGGTGTGGTCTCACCAAGGCCCTGTATAACTGTAGTAAGACATCCTTGCTCCTGTACTCAAATCCTCTTGCAATGAAGGCCAACATACCATTTGCCTTCCTAACTGCTTGCTGCACCTGTATGTTTGCTTTCAGTGTCCCTCTGTACATCAACATTTCCCAATCTATCACCATTTAAATAATACCCTGCCTTTCTGTTTTTCCTACCGAAGTGGATAACTTCACATTTATCCACGTTATACTGATCTGCCATGTATTTGCCCACGCACTCAACTTGTCTAAATCACCTTGAAGCCTCTTTGCCTCCTCCTCACAACTCACAACCCCACCTAGTTTTGTATCATCAGCAAACTTGGAAATATTACATTTGGTTCCCTCATCCAAATCATTGATATATATTGTGAATAGCTGGGGCCCAAGCACTGATCCCTGCAGTACCCCACTAGTCACCGCCTGCCACCCCGAAAAAGACCCATTTATTCCTACTCTCTGTTCCCTGTCTGTTAATCAATTTTCAATCCATGCCAGTATATTACCCCCAATCTCATGCGCTTTAATTTTGCACACTAACCTCTTATGTGGGACTTTATCAAAGGCCTTCTGAAAATCCAAATACACCACATCCACTGGTTCTCCCTTATCTATTATACCAGCTACATCCTCAAAAAAACTCCAGTAGGTTTGTCAAACACGATTTCCCTTTCATAAATCCATGTTGACTTTGTCTAATCCCATTGATATTTTCTAAGTGTCCAGTTATCACATCCTTTATAATAGACTCTAGCATTTTCCCTACTACTGATGTTAGGCTAACCGGTCTGTAGTTCCCTGTTTTCTCTCTCCCTCCTTTTTTAAATAGTGGGGTTACATTTGCCACCCTCCAATCTGCAGGAACTGTTCCATAATCTATAGAATTTTGGAAGATGACAACCAATGCATCCACTATTTCCATGGCTACCTCTTTTAATACTCTAGGATGCAGATTATCAGGCCCTGGGGATTTATCGGCTTTCAGTCCCATTAATTTCTCCAGCACTATTTTTTTACTAATACTAATTTCCTTTAATTCCTCCTTCTCACTAGGCCCTTGGTTCCCTATCATTTCAGGGAAGTTATTTGTGTCCTCTTCCGTGAAGACAGAACCAAAGTATTTGTTTAATTGCTCAGCCATTTCCTTGTTCCCCATTATAAATTCTCCCGTTTCTGACTGTAAGGGACCTACATTTGTTTTCACTAATCTATTTCTTTTTACATACGTGTAAAAGCTTTTTCAATCCGCTTTTATGTTCCTTGCAAGTTTACTCTCATACTCTATTTTTCCCCTCTTAGTCAAGCTCTTGGTCCTTTTTTTGCTGAACTCTAAACTGCTCCCAATCCTCAGGCTTGCTAATTTTTCTGGCAACTTTATATGACTCCTCTTTGGATCTAATACTATCCTTAATTTCTTTTGTTAGCCATGGTTGGGCCGCTTTTCCTTTAGTGTTTTTGCGCCAGTAAGGAATGTATAACTGTAGCAATTCATGCATTCGTTCCTTAAATGTTAGCCATTGCCGATCCACCGTCATGCCTTTTAATGAAGCTCCCCAATCTATCATAGCCAACTCACTCCTCATACCTTCGTAATTTCCTTTGTTTAGATTTAGGACCCTAGTTTCGGATTGGACTTCTTCACTTTCCATCTTAAATGAAGAATTCTATCATGTTATGGTCACTCTTCCCTAAAGGACCTCGCACAACAAGATTATTAATTAACCCCTTCTCATTGCACAATACCCAATCTAGGATAGCCTGTCCCTTAGTTGGCTCCTCAACATACTGGTCTAAAAAACCATCTCGTACACACTCCAGGAATTCATCCTCCACAGCATTATTGCTAATTTGGTTTGGCCAGTCTACATGTAGATTAAAGTCACCCATGATTACTGTAGTACCCTTGTTACAAACATCTCTAATTTCCTGTTTGATGCCATCCCCTACATTACCATTACTGTTTGGAGGCCTAAAGACAACTCCCACCGATGTTTTCTGCCCCTTGGTGCTTCTTAGCTCCACCCAGACTGATTCTACATCTTGATTTTCTGAGCCAATATCCTTTCTCACTATTGCTCTGATTTTATCCTTTACTAACAACGCCACCCCACCTCCTTTTCCTTTTTGCCTGTCCTTCCTAAATATTGAATATCCTTGGATATTCAGCTCCCAGCCTTGGTCACCCTGCAGCCATGTCTCCGTAATTGCAATTTACATCTATTTGGGCTGTTAATTTGTCTACCTTATTGCGATTGCTTCGTGCATTCAGATACAGTGCCTTTAAATTTGTCTTTTTAACATTTTTAGACATCTTAACATTTTTTTGTACTATGGCCCTATTTGTCTTATTACCATTTTTTCTTACCCGGACCCTATTTGTTAGTGCACTCTTTTGTTTGTACACTCTTTCCCTTCCTAAAACAATCTGGTTATCTTTACCCCAATCACTTTCCTGCACTGCTTCCTTGTCTTTTCTCTTTAGCATTCTAGATTTCTCTACACCAGGACCCTCCCCCCACCGCCCCCCCCCTTATTTAGTTTATAGCTCTATCTACCTCCCTAGTTATTCGATTCGCTAGAACTCTGGTCCCAGCATGGTTCAGGTGTAGTCTGTCCCAACGGAACAGCTCTTCTTTCCCCAGTACTGGTGCCAGTGCCCCATGAATCGAAACCCACTTCTCCCACACCAATCTTTGAGCCACACATTCATCTCCCTGATCCTATTGACCCTATGCCAATTTGCTCGTGGCTCAGGTAATAATCCAGAGATTATGACCTTTGTGGTTCTGCTTTTTAATTTAGTCCCTAGCTGCTCAAACTCTCTCAGAACCTCTTTCTTTGTCCTACCTATGTCATTGGTACCTACGTGGACCACGACAACTGGATCCTCCCCCATCTGGACTTCCTGGTTTAAGAATACACTCCCCTCAGCATTTGCTGGTTCTGTAACTTTCTCCAGTAATCCTTACCAAATTTATCAAAAATTATATTTGCAAGTATAATTTTGCATTGTATTCAAACAGTCATTTATATTTTGTCCCCACAAATATCGGCACTGGTAAATTTTATTTTTAAAGCCAAGTTTTAAAGTCTTTGAATTAGGAAAAATGTTGTATTTGTTTTGGCAAATTCGAGAGAATTAGCCCAATTCAGGTTGCTGTGGGTTTGAATTTACTTTGGTATCTGTCCCTATTCCCAGTTAGAAGACATTAAATGCCATTCATCAGAGCTCCTCCAGTGATATTGCCTGGAGTAGTAGCTGTTAAAACCAGGAGGCCCCAGCTCTAATTCCCAGGCAGTTGAGTTGACTTCGGTTGGGGTGCTTTCATTGCTGTGGTGTCCCTGATCGAGGGAAGGGAAAAGTCACCCAGGGTTCCTGCTCTGGATCACCGTCCAGCGAGATGGACTGAAGAAAGTGTGTGTGGCTGAGGACGGTCTCAGGCTTGGCTTTGAATGCCCTTCGCAGTTGAACAGCCTGAAAACTTGCTGTCTGATCTTAAAATTACAGATGAAGAATGAAGACTTGGATGCTAGGGCATTTGGAACGGTATCCGAGCATGAGTCAAGGGAAAAGGGGGACGAAAGAAAGTAATAATCTTGGATTCGTTAGGACTTAAAGCTTTTCTGACAAGACTTGGAAGCTAAAAGTATTGAATAAAAGGGAAAAATGCTGCTTTCAAGTGGAAAAGAACTGTTATTAAACTGATTGATAGGAAGTTGAGAGAGTGTGAAAAATGATCAATTCACCCATCATTGATGGAAATAGATTTGCTAAAAAAAAACAACCTCAATGATATGAGATTTACTGCAGGCTGGCTCAGTAATGTAGCAAAGGAATGAAAAAAAATGAAAAAATAAACCTTCAATCCAATGGTCATTACGGTAATTGTGCTCGGTTTAAAATTGCCCCCATCTATCACACTCTGAATTGCAATCTAATAATGCTAATTTAAGTTTAAGGGGTTCTTTTGAACAATACAATAAAACATCCTGTGATATTGTGTATGATGTTCTGCCTCTTGGTATCTGCTGTATTAAACAAAGAAGACCACTAACCTTTCAAATCATCGATTTATCCTCAGGTTGATATTTCCTGTTTGACAAATAAACAGCTGGCAACAACTCACTAGAAAAGGCTGGCTTCCCTGAAATCGCAACATGGTTAAAGAAAGAACCTGCATTTATATAGCGCCGTTCACAACCTCAGCACGTCCCAAAGCGCATTACAGCCAATAAGGTACTTTTGGAGTGTAATCACTGTTGTAATGTAGGAAACGCGGCAGCCAATTTGTGCACAGCAAGCTCCCACAAACAGCAATGAGATAATGACCAGAGAATCTGTTTTAGTAATATTGGTTGAGGGATAAATGTTGCAGGCACGGCGGAGAACTCTCCTGCTCTTCTTCGAAATAGTGCCATGGGATCTTTTATGTCCACCCGAGAGGGCAGACTGGGCCTGGGTTTTAATGTCTCATTCGAAAGACGGCACCTCCGACAGTGCGGCACTCTCTCAGTACTGCACTAAAGTGTCAACCTAGATTATACGCTCAAGTTTCTGGAGTGGGATTTGAACCCACAACCGTCAGACGCGAGAGTGCTACCAACTGAGCCATAGCTGACACTGTGAGTTAGTTTAATATCGGCAGTTGGAATCTGAACTTGAAATCTTATGGACAGTGACTGCTTTCGGTTATTTTCATAAGCCTACTTGTATGCAATTTGAATTAATACATCCCAGATATTGTGCAAGGTTCTTCCATATACACTCATTATTAGAAAGATTGAAGGTGGCAGAACAGCACAACACATTGGTGCTTTATAACAAGATAGGATGTGAGCCTGATTCTCACACAATGGGGGGAATTGTAACTCCCAAAAATGAGTGGGTTTGGGTCGGGTGGGATGTTAAAATGTTAAAAATCTCAAACCCGAACTCAGCACACCTTGAATCAGCTCCCTTTCGGTTTTAACAGAGGTGGGACAGGGGGTGGTTGACCGACTCCCAAGAGTTGGGTCCCTCAATTAAATATTTTAAAGAGCTGCGTGCCACAAATTTTACCTCCATTTTAAATGTAAACCTGGCAGATGAATGGAGGCAAGGACTGCTAGATCCAGCAGATAAGTGCCATTCCAGCACTGCTTGTGAGCCAGGAGAAGCAGGAGTGCTTCCTCCCGGCCCACCGAGCTAAGCTGCTTCCCTCCCCACCCCCCAGTGATCGGAGCCCCTCTCCCCCCCATGACCCCCGATCCGATCTTCCTCCCCAAGCCGAGAATGACCAGATTATGAGTTAAGGAGTGAGAAGAGGCCTTTCTGTCCATCCACTTCGTCCCATCAGCTAGGTCCTCCTCCAGATCCTAACATGATCATCTGTTCTTTTTTTCTGTTCTCAGCCCATATCCATCACGTCGGGTGGATGGGGTTAATATCCGGGCTTTGAAGTGAAAATCCCATTTTGTGCAGTTGGCCTAAAGAGTACTATTGACAGCAGTTGTAGAAAGGTGGCGGATTAGGTTGGCGCATCCTACTATCTGCTGGAGGATACACGGCGGAGGATTGCATGCAGAAGGATTCTAATAAATATTCTGATTGTGATGTAACTTCAACTTTTCCCAGTACAATAACCAGCACAATTTCGGTATCACACTGCAGATATCTGGCAAAAATATCAGGGCACATTTCTTTTTGACGTACAATTCCCAGACAGATATTTTTGTGCAGCTGCGCTATCTGATTTGGTGGAGCTTTCTTTGCGGTCATTGAAAGCTGATGCAGCATTATTTGCAGTTTCCAATTTTCTGTTCCACTGTGACCCAGTCATCAAATTGCAAAACAGAGCCTCTAATGCAAAGATAACTATAATCAGTTTTTCCGCTTGCGTCTAAATGAGAGATAAATGCAGTCGTCATTTTTCCCACCCTATAATCATATGTAGAAATCAATATAGAAGCAACCTCAAAGTGTGTTCTAATGCTCAAAGTCAAAGTTCAGATTGCTCCAGTGTTATTTTGTTGTTGTTGAGGCCTGAACATTCTTGCATACCAACAGACCTCCTGTGCCACTGCTCATGGTAAGTCAAAAGGATATGTTGTTGTATGAGGAGAAGAAGATCAGACAATGTAATGGAGAATGTATTATCCTGCTACTACAGTGGAGGTATGTTTAAAGTGCCTTGTGCTGTTCAGGCCATGAAATCGAATTGCTATGAACATGAACATCCGGGGGTCATTTACAGTCTAATTATTTTCTTTGTTTTTTTATACATTTTAGATTACATAACTCCTCAGTCTGATTTGTTGTGCTTTTATGAATATTATTTGAACCAATGAAGTGCAACTATGACGCAGGCGTTGCATGTGTGCCACTTACAAATGTAACCAACATGCTAGGAGCAAGACTTCTTTCTGCATATAATAGTCAATCTCCCATGAGATTGCAGACAAAGGAGGGGCGGGGGAGGGGCGATTTTAACTTGCGGACAGTCGACCGGCACTGTTGGTCAGCCGGCCATTCTGGCAACAAAGGTGCCGGAGCCATTTTGAGGCCCAGGCCTCATTTAAGTAGAACCAGTGAGTTGCCCGCCCCAAACGGGCGTCCCGGTGCAGCTCGCTGGATTCAGACGCTGCGGAGCTGTCTATCTGGCAACAAGGTACATTTGGGAGGGGAGGAAAGGGGAGCCCGGGGTGGCAGCGGCCCAGATTATGTCTATGGGGGGGGGGGGGGGGGTCGGGGAAGCACTCCTGTTCCTTCTCTCCCCACAAAAATAATTTCAGACTTACCTTTTTGAGGATTCTTCGGCTGCACCGCCAGTAAAACTGGTTGGAGTGTGCACGGCACACGTTCTAACCAAATCTAACCTAAAATGACAATGGGGTCCTATGCAATGTTCCCTATAAGCTGCACAGTTGCCAGGGATACCGCGCAGCCGGGTTGCCGGCTTTTCAATGCAAAAACCGCGCATGTGCTCTATTTTGAATGGCCCTTAAAGGGGCTGCGTGGTGCCAAAAAATATTACAGGGAATATTGATCCTATGTATGTCATGGGAACAGGATTTGCATATTTAAAGGGGACTACCGCCTACAACAGGCAGGTGTTTTGGCGGCCCAGTGGTAGGCCCCTTTCAAAGTGGAACGTCGCTGTTAGCGGGACGGCAAGTCTACCGACCGCATTTTGAGGATGTTAGAGTCATGTTAACATTGATTTCAGCAAGTTAAAATTGGCCCCCAAAAAATCAAGAGCAAGTGTAGTTTTCAGGTGAAGCAGGGTGAGAGAACAATTGGACCAGAATTCAATACCCATTTTTAAGTCATACTTTTTGTCCTTAGTTGTGTTTAATTCTTTGATTTTTATATTATTATTTATAGTCGAATAGCAAAACACATGGGAAGTAGAGAATCAGAGTTGATTGAAGCATTGGAGCTTCTCTGCAATATAGGCTGAGGAGCTGGAAGATACAAAATTGAGGAACTACAGTGCCACCACTGGTGGAAGCATAGAATTACAGCATGACATGTTTACATAGGCAGTTTTCATTACAAACGTAGGCACTGGAATTTATAATGAAAAAACTGACATAAAAGTGTAACAAAAAAGATGAAAACAGCAAGTAAGATTTTGTAGATAGGTAGTTCATACAGATGTAAGATGTTTTTATTATAGAGTAAAAATAGGGCCAATTGAAATTATTTATTTACCTCATTTTGGTGCCATATTTACCAGTTGCAATATTTCTAGGATCATTTTGAATTGAGGGGGTTATTTTAATTGGTGTTGAAATCCATTTAAATCCTTTGGCCTTTCTGACATTATAACAACACCATGGCCTAGAAATTGGGTACCTTAACGTCTCCTGTTAGCGTCTCCGGGGGGCGCTAACAGGGCGCAAATGGCTTTCCACCCGGGCGCGGCACCGCTAACAACTCCCGCTAAATTCAGCGGGAGTTTAGCGGCGGCGGTAACCGGTAGCGCCCCGCTCTGCTGCGCAGGCGATGATGACGTAATCACCGTGCGCAGCACCCCGTTTTTGCCCCGCCTGCAAAATTGGCCCACGCCCCCTGAATCTGTGCCGGGCGATGACAGTGACCGATTCAGGGGGCGGGAACGGAGCGGCAGGAGGCCTGTAAGGAAAGGGGAGGTGGCGGGCGGGGAAAAACAAATCGTCCGATTTACTTGTCGCGGCCCGTTGCGTCTTTGAATGCGGGGTCCGTGCCGCGATCTGGCAGCCCGGCACTCCTCTTGAGTGCCAGGCTGCTGGCACGGCACCCCGCCCTGGTGGTCCAGGTAGGATCCCGGAAGAGTTTTGGGCTTGGGCCCTCCCCTTTAATGAGGGGAAGAGCTCTTCCATGCGGCAGCGCTACATGGCCCAGTGCGTAGCACTACAGAACGCACCGCCCCGATATTCGGGGTTAGCGCTCGAAGAAGGAAGTAGAGTGTTTAGCAATCCACCTCTCTCTTGGGGCGATAAAACTGAATTTCGCAGTCGCCGGTGCTAAAGTTAGCGCCCAGGCGATGTTAGCGCCCCAAAATGGTCGATACCGAATTTTTCCTCCCATATTTCTTGTAACCAGCTGCTTAAGTAGCAGGAATTATACTAGTAAAAGAAGAGTTTTAATCTACCATTATTCCAAATTGGTTTTATCAGTTTGTTAATAAAATGTTTGTACCACGTGTTCAATGGGAAGTGTTAAGTCCATCTACAACTCTGCACTTTTGACCCAAACTGAACAAGACATCATTTACACTGCAGTCTATGGGCTGCTGTTTGGGTGTGAAACTCCTGGCTGTTGGTGTTTCACTACCATGGCTGTATAAACAGCCCAAATTACACCTTGCATCATATTCTGTATGACTGCTGTGATACTTTTCATGATGCGGAGATGCTGGTGTTGGACTGGGGTGGACAAAAATGAGAAGTCGCACAACACCAGGTTATAGTCCAACAGGTTTATTTAAAATTACGAGCTTTCAGAGCTCTGCTCCTTCTTCAGGTACAGGTACAGTGAGGGGATACAAATCGATTACACAGTGTATATATATACAGAGAACAATGTGTCTGCAGAGATACAATCTGTTAGGGAGGCATTACATCAAAGACACATCAGAGTACAGCTAAGACAATGAGGTGGGTCACAGGGGGTCCAACGTGTCAAATGCTGCCGTCTGCAGTTAAGCTTTCAACTTTTTTTAAAAAAACTGGGAAAACAGACAACGATGTTGAGTCACGTTCTGTAGCATGACATGAACCCGAGATCCCTGTTGAGGCTGTCCTCATGGGTGCGAACTTGGCTATCAGTTTCTGCTCGATGATTTTGCATTGTCGTGTGTCTCGAAGGCCGCCTTGGAGAACGCTAACCCGCAGATCCGAGGCTGAATGTCCTTGACTGCTGAAGTGTTCCCCGACTGGGAGGTAACAATCCTGCCTGGCGATTGTTGCGCGGTGTCCGTTCATACGTTGTCTCAGTGTCTGCATGGTCTCGCCAATGTACCATGCCGCAGTGCATTCTTTCCTGCAACGTATGAGGTAGACAACGTTGGCTGAGTCACATGAGTATGTACCATGTACCTGGTGGGTAGTGTCCTCACGTGTGATGATGGTATCTGTGTTGATGATCTGGCATGTCTTGCAGAGGTTGCCGTGGCAGGGTTGTGTGGTGTCGTGGTCGCTGTTCTCCTGACAGCTGGGTAATTTGCTGCGAACGATGGTACTTTTGAGGTTAGGCGGCTGCTTGAAGGCGAGTAGTGGAGGCGTGGGGATGGCCTTAGCAAGGTGTTCGTCGTCATCGATGACATGTTGGAGGCTGCGAAGAACATGGTGTAGTTTCTCCGCTCCGGGGAAGTACTGGACGACGTAGGGTACTCTGTTGGTTGTGTCCCGTGTTCGCCTTCTGAGGAGGTCTATGCGATTTTTCGCTGTGGCCCGTCGGAACTGTCGGATCGACGAGTCAAGCGTCATATCCCGTTCTTACGAGGGCGTCTTTCAGCGTCCGTAGGTATCCATCGCGTTCCTCCTCGTCTGAGCAGATCCTGTGTATTCGCAGGGCTTGTCCATAGGGGATGGCTTCTTTAACGTGGTTAGGGTGGAAGCTGGAGAAGTGGAGCATCGTGAGGTTGTCCGTAGGCTTGCGGTAGAGTGAAGTGCTGAGGTGTCCGTCTTTGATGGAGATTCGTGTGTCCAAGAATGAAACCGATTCTGAGGAGTAGTCCATGGTGAGTTTGATGGTGGGATGGAACCTGTTGATGTTATCGTGTAGTCCTTTCAGTGATCCTTCGCCGTGGGTCCAAAGGAAGAAGATACTTTTAAACATCTACCCGAGATAACAGCGAACAGTTTTAGAAATCTGATCACAACAGGGTGTCAAATACATGCACATTAATTTGGATAAAATTAACATAAAGAGATCTTTGTAATATTTAGTGAGTCTAATGATGTGACAGGGATTCTTGTACAAATTATCCTTTAAGCATTACAAAGATGTTAATGTAACCAATTAAGCTATCATTAGAGATGGTTTACCCTTCATATCCTGTTGTTCAGTCCAACCCAAACATGATTAAAGGCATCACTGTAACTCTGCACATTCTGGGTACTCAGAGCAACTGATTTATTTTATTCTGGGTATTGTCAAAATAAGTTGTGGCATCCTTTCTACACCCACAGTGCTCCTGCAGGTGTCTCAGCGCGCGACTAGTTTCCAGGAGACCCTTTGAAGTTGATGGAATAACTATTCCAGTATTGCATTAGGAAAGTGTTCAGATGCAAGGAAAGCTGGTCCTGATCCCTGCTGCATCAGTGTACCCGGGCATGAGGGATTATTTCACTTGGACGAAAAATATTGCCACGGCTTGCACTGGATATTTCAAAATGAACCAAGTGTAAAGATTGTTCTCTTCAGCTCTCTCTAATGGACTTCTCTAATATAACTTCTGGCAGTTTCCCGGTTCCCATCCAGTATTCGTTCTATCATCTTGAAGCAAGTATAAATAC
Organism: Squalus acanthias; assembly: GCA_030390025.1. NCBI lineage: Eukaryota > Metazoa > Chordata > Chondrichthyes > Squaliformes > Squalidae > Squalus > Squalus acanthias. The sequence goes on along the minus strand of CM059441.1, from coordinate 35,913,664 downwards.
ACGTCAAAAGAATAGCATCTCTCCACCACTAGGCTATGGAGGATAGATGGGCAGCTATTGAGGAGAGACACCAGAGGTACATGGACGTCGCTGTTATGAGGACTGTCAGTACAGAGACGGGTCCTCATGGCCCCACTGATGTGCAGCAAGGTGCTCTCCAGCTACTTGCTAGCAGTGAAATGCAGGCGACCCATGAGAGGGATGTTGGTGGTCAACAACAAGGAAGTGTGGGCTCCTCTCCATGCGCTCACACGACCATGCCACTGCGGAGCCCTCGGTCAGAGACCCAGATTCCTCACCCAACTGAGATGGCCGTCTCAGCCCCTGCACAGCTGTAGGAGGAGCAGACTGTTGCCGAGCCCTCCCAGGCTCCCAAACCCAGAGGACGCCCGCCAAAGGTGTCGAAGCAGGAGCAGCATGAAAGTGAGTAAGGTGCTTCAACATCTGCTGAAGCCACAGGGGAAGCACCACGCAGAAGCACGTGCAAGAGAAAATTAACACACAAATAGTCACAAGGGTAGTCACTTGGGTGTTTTGATGTAATACAAATTGAAGATTATCATCGTTATTTCAACTGTAATAAAGAAATGCGATGGCAAAGATTCAAAGAGTTGGCCTTTGTGTGCTCAGAAATGGAAGTGTCACAGTGAGGTGTTAGGGCACCTTTCATCTGTAATGTGTAATCCAAAAATGTGCGGGTTAGGTTGATTTGGCTATGATAAATTGACCCTTAGTGTTAGGGGGGGATTAAATATGTGGGGTTACAGGGATAGGATGGGATATGTTAGGGGGAATTAAATACGTGGGGATAGGGTGAGATATGTGTCGGTGCAGGCTCGATGGGGATTCTGTGTGAGAAAGCAGGGACAGGGTACTGGATTTGGATGATCAGCCATGATCGTATTGAATGGTGGAGCAGGCTCGACGGGCCGAATGGCCTACTCCTGCTCCTAGTTTCTATGTTTCTAGTTTCTATGTTTCTATGTAATGATGGTGGGGAGAGTGATAGGAACCCACAGTTTATTGTACAGATGCTGTATGGTGTGATAAGAAGGTCGAACAGACACTCATTTCCATGTGGCAGCCACATGTGTTTGCTTCATAAACTTAAGCGAATCTGGCATGGATTAGTGCATCCCTTGCCTCTCGGCCAGCAACGTGCTCGCGTGCTGGTGGAACTGGCACATCTGCCTCCGCAAGGTCTTCCTCCTCCTCCTCCTCCTCCTCCAACTCTGAGGAGGAGGAGGAGGCTATGCGCTGAGCCACTTGTTCCTCAGGCAGTGGTAAGCCACGCTGCTGTGCGATGTTGTGCAGGGCACAGCAGACCACGATGATTCTGGAGACCCTGGCTGGTGAGTACTGTAGGGCTCCACCTGATCTGTCGAGGCATCTGAATCGCATTTTGAGCAAGCCGATGGTTTGCTTGATGATGCCTCTGGTGGAAATGTGGCTCACATTGTAGGAGGTTGGCGCTCCTGTTGTTGCTGCAGCTTTTGTGACCGGTTCTGCTGCTGCCGTGGCTGCTCTTCCTCCGATTCTGAGGACCAGCATGAGAGGGTATAAATGGTTCCCATTCCGCTGGTATATATCTCAGTTGAGGAATAGATGTTACAAGCGCTCAGTCAATGTGGGGAGAGGGTTTTCCAAGGAGGTCACAGTGCATACGGATCTCAGCTTAAACACTCACAAGCTCAATAGACCTGCAAAATGTGTTCCAACACCTCAAAACACAAAGTTCTGCCATCTGAAAGTCAGCCATGTTACAGGTCCGCTTTTATGCTGCAGGTGCAGCTGTCAAGAATTCAGCTAGTTGCTGAACCCGGCACAATCAGCTGGCATGTTTGGCGAATGACGTGGAACACGCTGAAAATGTCGTAAAATGGGAGGAGCCTGGTAAAATGGGATGATTAATCTACTGAGAAAGGAAAACTGTATAAAAGACAGTGACTAAAAAAATTGGCACTGCAGTCAAAAGGTGAAGAGCTACTGCAGTCAGAAGGAGGGGCCTGGCCGATCATTTCATCTCGAAGAGCTGCAGTCGGAAGGAGGTGGCCTGGCCAGCCATCTCGCCTATGAGGACATACAATCAACACTGGACTGATCATCTGCGGGTGGTTCTATGTATAATTTCTTGTGACATTATTGGTGGACTGCTCGAATAGTGGTTGGGGTTTTGAATCTGTCTTAGGAACATAAAAGGTTAAAAGCAGAACCCGTGTGTCTGGTGTAATTTCTCATAAGTCTCAAGTCCGAACTCTATAACCTGTTGGATGGTTGAGGGGTAATTCCGCACGTCTACACTATTTTTCATTAGTGGTGTATTTAAGTAAAGGAAATAAATTACAGATGTACGTGTTAGACTGTATAGAGCAATCCCAGAACACTCTTAAAGCAACGTAACCAATATGTTGAACATTACATAAAGATCCTAATTTGACCTCTCTCAGATTGACTCAGACCATAGTTAGCATTCTTACATAGCACAACCCAGTCCAAAAATGGCACAATGTTGCAACCTCACACAAACCATAGAAATAGTTGTGGAATTTGTAAATATTATACTGGTATACTGTAGGGGTCTCTCTGAATTTGGGGCTAAAGCACATTACTGGGGCAGTATTTCCACATTACATTATGTTTCCATCCATTACAACAGTGACTACACTTCAAAACTACTTAATTGGCTGTAAAGCGCTTTGGAACGTCCTGAGGTAGTGGAAGGCGCTATACAAATGCAAGTCTTTCTTTAGTATTGAACAAGTTTTAGTTTGTATCTGTTTTGTCTTACTCATGACATAGGAGACAATTGAGCCTGTTCCGACATTCAATGACATCATGGCTGATCTGTGACCTAACTCCATATACTCGCCTTTGCCCCATATCCCTTAATACCTTTGGTTAACAAAAATCTATCAATCGCAAATAACAATTGGTGCAAGATGTAAAATATTGTTGTAATCATCAGCACTCATGTCCCTCCCCATGATAAAAACAAAACCACAAAAAACAATTAAATGTTGAACTAACATTTATTTTCAATGTTTGGCTTTAATTATGCAATAATACAATTGAGCTATTAGTTCATTCCCTTTTTGCTTGCTCCCTTAACCTAGGAATTTTTGGCAGATGCTCCCCTCCCTCACCAAGGTTTTTGGAATTCCAAGTATACACTGTGTCTGCACATCAGATGAACCAACTGGCAGGCAAGAGGTGACCTTGTGACAAGACGGAACAGATAGAAGTGGAAAAATGTTGCACCAGAATGATTGGCATTGATTGGATCCAATCACAGGGCAGGAATTGAGAAGACACAATGGGCCAAATTTTGCTGTGGCAGGACATCTAACGGCATCTGCCATTAGTTAGACTTGCCCTTGCATGTTTAGGTTTTTACATTGTTTGCATGGCAAGTTCCTGAAAGTACAAGCTAATAACATCGCAGCGAGGGAAACAGGGAATCTGGGACCTAAGTGAACAGGGAAAGCAACTGTGTATCTCCTTAACCAATCAGATTGAAGGATTGTGAAATTAATAGTGCAAGGACTGAGAAGGAAGTGTAAATTAAAGTGTTACATAGTTACATAGACATACATAACGTATACAGCACAGAAACAGGCCATTCAGCCTAACTGGTCTATGCCAGCATTTATGCTCCACATGAGCCTCCTCCCACCCTACTTCAATGAACCCTATCAGCATAGCCTTCTCTTTCTTTCTCCCTCATGTGCTTATCTAGTTTCCCCTTAACTGCATCTATGCTATTCTCCTAAACTACTCCTTGTGGTAGCAAGTTCCACTCTTTGGGTAAAGAAGTTTCTCCTGAATTCCCTATTCGATTTATTAGTGACTGTCTTGTATTTCCGCTGGTTGGGGAGTCTAGGACTAGGGACATAGACTAAAAATTAGAGCCAGATCTTTCAGGAGTGAAGTTAGGAAACACTTCTACACACAAAGGGTGGTAGAAGTTTGGAACTCTCTTCCGCAAACAACAGTTGAGCAAGGTCAATTGTTAATTTTAAATCTGAGATTGATAGATTTTTGTTAACCGAAGGTATTAAGGGATATGGGGCAAAGGCGAGTATATGGAGTTAGGTCACAGATCAGCCATGATGTAATTGAATGCCGGAATAGGCTCAAGGGGCTAAATGGCCTAGTCCTGCTCCTATGTTCCTATTTATGACCTCTAGTTATGGACTCCTCCACAAGTGGAAACGTTTTCTCTACATCTACCCTATCAAACCCTTTCATAATCTTAAAGACCTCTATTAGGTCACTCCTCAGCCTTCTCTTTTCTAGAAAAAAGAACCCCAGCCAGTTCAGCCTTCCCTGATGAGTATATCCTCTCAGTTATGGTATCATCCTTGTGAATCTTTTTTGCACCTTCTCAAGTGCCTCTATATTCTTTTAATGATATGGGGACCAGAACTCGGCACAGTACTCAGTCTGGTCTAACCAAGGTTCTATACAAGTTTAACAGAACTTCTCTGCTTTTCATCTCTATCCCACTAGAAATAAACCCCAGTGCATGATTTGCTTTTTTTATGGCCTTATGGCTTTATTAACTGTTGCTGCTACTTTTAGTGATTTGTGTATCTGTAGCCACAGATCCGTTGGCTCCTCGACCCCATTTAGACTCTCATTGTCCAAGCAGTATGGGGCCTCCTTATTCTTCCTTCCAAATGCATCATCTCACAATTATCTATATTGAAATTCATTTGCCAATTACACGCCCATTCTGCAAGTTTATTAATGTCTTCTTGTATTCTTCCTCAGTATTAACTATATCCTCAAATCGGTGTTAACCGCAAATTTTGAAATTGTACTTCCAATTCTCGAGTCCAAATCGTTTCTATAAATTGTGAACAACAACGGTCCCAGTACCAATCCCTGTGGGACACCACTTCCCACCTTTTCCCAGTCAGAGTAGGTGGGTGAATTCAATGTCAAATCAGGTACACAAAGAGAAATAAAGTGAGGGAAAGAAAGACTGAATTAAGAGAGAAAGAGAAAAAAAAGAAACAGGAAAATTAAAAAAATTTAACATTTCACATTTTTAAATCTCCAACAAGTAAAACCTGAAGGAGCGAGACTCCACACGTGACCCTCTATCTGGCTGTGTATACCTGGCCTAGAGTGTGATTGATACTTACAGTGAGTGCCGGAAATAGAAAGAGTTCCATTCTCCAGCATTAACACCTGGAGCACAAGACTTATAACAAATGTAAAATACAATTATTCAAATTCAGTGAGGGATCAAGCTCTTATTGTTTGTCCAGTCAACAGGAACCAGCAGATCCAAAATTCAACATGTCTCCTGACATGATTGGCCAAACAGGACAAGCACTTCTCCCTCATTGAAAGTAACGCATCAGCTTGACCTGAGAAATACAGGGTGCTTGAGAGTTGTGGAAGTCTGTGTAGGTAGTGAGCTGTGTAAACTACAACAGATGGTATTTCAGAGCAGGGCAAATTGTGTTGCTGATCAAACTTGTCATCATCTCCCGTCTCTCTCAGAATACCCTGTTTGAATCTCTTCAGTCCACCAGTTAACAACGATGTGTCTGTTCTGGTCAAAGTCCTCTGTGATTGTGACTGTGGTGTGTTATCCTTCCTTGACATCTTTGATGGGCTTGATATGGTCGACCATATACATCTTTCATATCTGGATGAGTTCCTAAGTGTGGCTGACATACCTACATTTAGAAGATAGGTGGGCACTGGGCGATGTATTGTCCAGTCACTACGGACTCCTGAAACTTGCCTTCAGTGTCAGAGGGCAATTTCCCAGAGTTTTTCCTAATTGGCATAAGGTTTTTTTCTCTGTTTCAGTTACCTCTCCCGGAGATTGTGCAGCTGCTATTTATTTTTATTTTTAGGAGGGGGTCGGCGGGGTGGCGGGGGCGGATAGTGGGGGGGGCGGGGTGGAATGGAGGCAGATGGAGGTCATCCTGTTATCCTGTGCATAAATTATATCATGACAGTATGGAACAGGCTTGATGGACCAGCTAGTCTTTTTCTATACATCGTTGTCATATGTTCTCGATCTTCTCATCGTTATTGTTCAGCTTCTTGGGATTGCCTTTGCATGGTTCCATGTGAAATCATGCAAAAAGTGGAAATCCAGCAGACTGGGAGAGATATAAAAAGCAACGAAGGGATAGAAAGAAAGTAATAAGAGGTGCAAAATGGGAGTCTGAGAAGTAACTGGTAGGGAATCCAGAACAAGGGGGTACAATCTTAAAATTAGAAGCAAGACTTTTAGGACTAAAACGAAACCTCCACCACCTAGAAGGACAAGGACAGTAGGTACATGGGAACACCATCACCTCCAAGTCACACACCATCCTAGCTTGGACATATATCACTGTTCCTTCATTATTGCTGAGTTAAAATCCTGGAACTCCTTACTTAACAGCATTGTGGTAATAACTTTAACACATTGACTGCAGCGATTCAAGCAGATGGCCCACCACTACCTTCTAAGTGGCAACTAGGGATGGGCAATAAATACCGGTCTTGCCAGTGACGTCCATATCCCAAAGAATGATAAAACACAAATCAGAAAGCACTTTTTCACACAAAGGGTAATGGAAATCTGGAACTCAAGTGGCTGTGGAAATTTTCAAGACTGCGATCGATAGATTTTTATTCGGTAAGGGCTTCAGAGGATATTGGGCAAAGGCGGGTAAATGGAGTTGAGGTACAGATCAGTCATGATCTAATTGAATGGCGGAACAGGCTCGAGGGGCTGAACTGGCCTACTGCTGTTCTTATGTTCCCAAGAGTGTGTCAATATTTGCATGCAGTTCCTGGGAGGGTGTCATTATTCACAGGAGGTTCCAGGAGTGTGTTAGTATTCGCAGGGTGTGTCAATGTGTACAGGGAATCCCCCGCATTACAGGAAAGTTTGAAAAGAACTGCTCTGTAATACAGATCTGTATTTACTTTTACTTGGTGCGGACATTATAAATATGGACAGAGGATTTTATAGCAAAGCGTTATATTATTAATTTTTAAATAATACTTTTATATATTGGCCCAGAAATTGGACTTCGATGGTTGCCGCGGGGGTAAGGATCCCCCGCGATATCACACTCCGCGCCCGCCTTTATGGTTTTGGCCCACACGAACTTCAGTTCCTGGGCCTCTCCCTGGTGCCGGCGCGCAGTGTGTGCGTGTCCCTGAGGCGCAGTTAGTTCGATGCGACCTCTGGGATCACGTGGGCCAGTTAGAGCCAATGGCAGCACACCATCTTTCATTCATAGTTTTGACAGGAAGAGCTGTCAAAGCTATGAATACAACTTGCCCCCAAAAGAACAGCTAAACCTCAATAAAAAAAATTTTTAAACCCATCACATTAATAAAATAACTATAGTTAAATAAATTAACCACTTTAAACAAAAATTTAAATTTTTGAAAAAATTTAAATTCTTTTTAAAAGTTATAAAAATAAACTTACCTTTCTTTAAAGTCTCTAAATAAGATAAACCTGTTGAAAAAAATTTAAAATAATACTTAATTAACTACTTACCTTGTTAAAAGGGGGTCTTACGCCTCCTTTCTTCATGTGTAAAATCTTCAACACTTACCTTCGCGTTGAAACCTGAAAAAAAAACTAAGTGTGCTGCGTGCGCACAGCCTGTAGTGCGCACGCGGTTCACTTAGGAACCGCCCCCTTCGCCATATCGGAAGTGCCGGTTTCCCGCGCATGCGCAGTGCATGCAGGAAACCGGCACTTCGGGACCGAATACGCGAGAGTACACAGTGCGAAATCTCCCGTATTCGGACGAATTTCTGGGCCATTATCATATCTACTTATATTCCTATGTAAACTAATCTCACCAGTGATGGCGCAGTGAGTACATCTCCCTATTCCCTCAGCCTGTACTCCAGAGGAACCCTTGTGCTTCAACCAGCTCTGCTTCCCAAATTGACTTAAGCTTTGGTTTTTAATTATAAATAATCATATAAAATATTATTTCAAAATAAAGATAAACTGTACAATTTTAAAATGGGGACTAAATTACGTCTGTGTGCCCCGGTCCAGCTGTCCCTGTCCTGTAACCGCGCTTCATCTAAAGACTGTACTTGGTCTTAACTCCCTGTTTGTAACACCGTTTGTATTTTATATTATTATTACTAGATTGACTAGTTATCTGGACAACAGCAGTTCAAAAATGGCAACAGCATTAATTGCTGCAGCTGAACTGGTCCTTTTGGGAAACAATGGATTCGGGTTCCTTTCACTGCCCTATGATAGTATAATTCTTCACTTCTACCCAACGAACCGTAGCGCTGGCTGTCTAATGTCTCACAGTTTACAGCTTAAAAAGACGCTATCATTGAGAAAATAAAACCAGCTGCCTCACTTAAAACAAGAAGACAAAAATATATGTGTATGTGAAATGAAAAGCAGACGATTATGGTGAGTGCTCGTGTTTTTTGGGCCTTAGCTGTTAAATAAGCTGCCTGCAGTGCAAACCGCTTTGATTTAATATAAGCTTGAGTCCTGGCTTGCACACTGATGAATGAATCAAATAATTTAGATGTCAACTAAGATTATTAAAGTCAGTGAACTACAGTAAAGTTACTTTTAGTCTGCGTAATGTCAGATAAATAATCCTGACCAAGGAATGTGCAATTGCTAATGCGTTTCTAGTATACTTTATACTGTTATTCATACTCCAACATACAAACACAGTGGTGCCTAATGTCATAGTTGTAGCGAAATTTGATTTTATGAGATTTTAAAATTAGGCCAGTGTCTATTGCAAATGGCTTCTAGGACATGTGAGAGGGACACTGCTTGACTCGCTCCCCAAATCTCCCTCTCCCTGTGGGAATGAAGCATCAACTTTACTTGGCCTCTCACTCTTGACAGCTGGGCTAAGATTGGAATTCACCACGGGGGAAATCGTGCACTTATTTTCATACCCCAGGGTGCCAAGTGTCGGTGCGCTACTTGTTATATCAACAAATCCTATCTATTTTCTTCATCCCTTTGTTCCTCTTCTTTTTGTGTTAATTTCTGTCTGGAAAAGTGAACCAGATGAAATCACTATAGATTCTTTTCCATCACTGCTGATGCTTTGAAACAAGTGCTCAAAACAAATGTTTTAACATTTTTCACTGGACAATGAATAGGACCTTTTTTGAAATGCACTAAGTCATCTTAAGGAGATGGGACAGGTGCTATGGGAACCCCTTGCCCATATCTTTAATAGTTTGCTGGGGTTGGGGGCTGTTCCCTCAGACTGGAAGGAGGCTAATGTAGTTCCAATTTTTAAAAAGGGGGATAAGGTAACTTATAGGCCCATTAGCTTTACGTCAGTAATAAGATGCTCGAGGGAACTTTTAGGGATGTAATATATGTCTGCTTAGACAGAAAAGGTCATATTAGGGACACAGCCTCTGGAAAAGAAGATCTTGGGGGAGAAATTCATGAAATTCGGAATCGCCCCACTTTTGAAAGCTGGAAAAATTAGTGCCAGGCGCTAATGATTCCCAGCTTTAAGTAAATTTGGTGTTAGCGCTCCAGGAAGGAAGTGGCGCACCAAATCAAGTGCTCCACTTCCTTCCTGGTGCGCTAAAGGACGCAGGCGGGGCGGTATTGGTGCAGCGCTGCACAATGGGCCATGCAGCACTACCGCGATCCGAGGCACCTTCCCTCCCTTAAAGGGAAGGGCCATCGCTGCAGGCTCTGCATTGGGACCAGTTAGCTGGTCCCCGACGGCAGCTGTGATCCGGCCTGATCAGCCCCATGCATTCCAGCAGAGTGCCGGGCTGATCGATCGCGGCCGAAGGAAAATGCAAAAAATTCAAATACTGCGTTGCAACAATTTTAGTACTTACTGCGCCAACAGCCCCTTTAACTTGCGCCCCCGAAACGCCCGGGCTCCCGAACAACGCCTCCTGCAGCTGTCGGTGTTGTCGCCCGGCAAAGCTGAAGGCGGCGGAACCGAAGTTTGGGTGCTACCGGGGCGATGCGCAAGACAATGACATCATGATCTCCAGGCGCAGGAGATCGTGGCGCAATGTGTTACCACCGCCGCAAGCCTCTCGGCCAATTTAGTGGGAGTCGTTCATTTCGCCGGGCCCGGTCGGTAAGTCGTTAACACCCACCCCCCGGAGACGATAACAGGAGGCGCTAAGGAGGCCAATTTCTAGCCCCTTGACTTACCAATTTGATTAAATTTTTTGAAGAAGTCACCAGGTTAGTGGATGAGAGTAATCGGTAGACATTGTCTACCTGGACTCTCAGAAAGCTTTTGATAAGAGGCGTCGCTACAAGAAAGAAGCTTGTGGAATTAGTGGTAATCTGCTGCGGTGGATTGAGAGCTGGCTGAATGCCTGTCGGCAGAAAGTGTTTGTTGATGGACTTGGATCTGCTTGGAGACCTGTGGTGCTCTGCAGGGATCGGTGTTTGCTATTTACTATTTTCATGAATGATCTAGATGTAGGTGTTGGGGGAATAATCCACAAGTTTGCAGATGATACCAAGATATGTGCGAGAGTTAAGACTGTAGAGGATGTTCAACTATTACAAGCAGATCTAGAGGTGCTCAGGGATTGGTCCTGTGTTTGCCAAATGATGTTTAACTTAGAAAATTGTAGTGGTATGCAGGTGAGCAGGTCAAATGCTAAACATATATACACCCTACAGGGAAAAGAATTACAGCTGGTGGTGAACGAGAGCTGTGTGTTTTAGTGCATCAATCGCTAAAGGACCATGACCAATGCCATGAATCTATCCCTAAAGTGAACAGGGTTCTAAGGTGTATTCACAGGATAATTCACTATAAAATAGCCTATCATTTTGTCCTTGTACAAGACCTTGGTTTCAGTCCCGCCCCCAATGACGTCCGGCCAACCCATGCTATTTTCCCTTGATTAAGGTTCTCCAACATTCCTCGCTGAGTTTCGATGGCCGAGAAAAACCTTGAGCTTCCGTGACACCAGGTTCCTCAAAACAGCAGCAACAGCAGCTGTACATTTTCAGAACAAAACCAGAGAATCCAGGTGGCTTTATTCATGGAAATCTTTTAATTGTTAAGCCTGCCCTCCGGTGACAGAGGATATCAGCGTATGACGTTTCATCTGTCAAAACTTTTTGACAGATGAATTGCCAGCGTTTGACAGCTTTGAGAAGCTGTCAAATACTGACAATCTCTGTTCTTTGGTGAGTCCTTGTACTCAAGACTCACCAAACCTCTTTCCTGAGCAGAAATCAGATGGCTGTTGCATCTGAGAATACAGCAGCCATTCTGTCATCTCTGCCGTGGACATGAGGAGCCTTCGGATCCCCAAGGGTTGAAGCCTGCAGGAAGAAACAAAGGTGAGGAAAGTTTTCTAACACTTTTCACTCACCTCCCATACTTACCTCTCCACACTTGCACCCATCACTCACCTCCACAGTGCACTTTTGGATCCCTCTCACCCCCGTAGACCCACTGCTCGCCTCGCTGACCCTGGCGGGTTTCGGAGCCTTCGGGAAGCTCGCACTTTTGTTGGTAAAATGGGGATAAGCCTCTTAAATGCCTGTTAACAGGCAGTTAGGTGGCTGTAATCCCCTTCCCGCTTTGAGGAGACGGGTCCCTGCGCGAGTCGGGGACCCGCCTCCCGGGTAAATGTCACGGAGGCGGGTTGGGAGCGGGTTCGGTACCTGCTCCCAGTTTCTGCCATTTTCCCGGCAGTCCCGCCTCCATACCCGCCTCCCCAGGGCTGGCAAAAATCCCCCCTATGTAACTATTTTCCCAAACTGTTCAACTATAACAAAATTAACTTGAAGGGGATATTCAATGAGATTCAGGTCCTTCTCACCTGAGAAGCAATGGTAGGCAAAATGCGTCAGATCCTATCACATCACTGAAGGTTCAAGTTATGAGCTTCTTCACGGCATTGTTGTAGCAGGAATGGCATCCAGGTCCAGGAATAAGCTTCGATCAGCAGATCAGGCTAACAGATATCTCGGTGACACCACACTAACTCAGACCGCTTCCTTCAATCCTCCTCTGTATCCTTACTTCACATTTGCTTGTCAGAGTCGACCAGAGCTTTGGTTTGACTGGACGATAGCCAACAAACCTGGCTCAGCAACTTATAATGGAATCTGCCAAAACAATTGCAGACCAAGTAGTGAATCCTGCTTGTGGATGGATTGAGTCACTGTTTTTCAATCAATAAGATGTAGATGGTGAAACAGCAGGCCAAACAGAGTTTATTTTAGCTTTAAAAGCTTACCTTCTTTTGGCAAAGTGACAGTACAATTCCAGTGTCAGGGACCAACCTTACTCCGGAAAGGCAGTCAGAGACCCCGCGGTGAAGATTCTCTTACACCCCTTCAGTTTTCCACCACCATTGCATTGTCAAGCCTCCTTTAAAAAGTGTTGGGGGAGAGGATTCGACTTCCTGGACACTTTATGAACTCAAGCAATGCTGATTTCAATGTTCTGAGTGTGAATTCTCCCCTTCCCACTCAACATTCTCGGTGCATTTAAAATGTACTACCCGGGAATGGACTTCTGCGCCTGCGAGTATGCACAAATGTACAGAGCTTTCTTCTGGCCCAGGGAGTCAGATTCACAGGCAGACCGTGTAACTGAGCCACTGTGAATCTGCTTCCACTCTTGAGACTGTTAGCTAACGTGTAACTGCAGCCTTTGATCTCTGTTTCTAAACAGAATAATCTTAATTGCCTAAATTTATAATCACAACCCATGAACCTGAGCCAGAAATCCTGTGAGTCGGTCCCTCGGATTAACGCAGTACCAGAAAGCCCAAACAGAAAGCAGGCATAAATTGAATCTGAGGCACCAGGAATCATAAAATGCGGAAAACTTCTTGATTTTCTATGTTGCTGACCAATCTGATTCTGATGGCCTGATACCAAACGGAAACTGAAGTTACCAGCTCATTTTGCCACTCTTGCTCAATGCTGCCTGAGGATGGTCCGTGCTTGACGTATTAAAATTTGAAGCCGAGGGGTTGCTCACTATCCCATAAACTTGTGGTCACCATGGTTTCTCATCTATTAAATATGTTGATATAATCAGTTAGTTTGTAGATTGTAACACAGGATCTGACAACTACAATGTACAGCACCAGAGGGCACTCATGCCCTCTGTATATTTAGTCCCTCAAGATCAAAGGATCTGCTTTAGTGCGACTGCTTCATTTTTAGATTAGCACTTACTTTCAGTGCAGAATATATTATACTTTTTTTTAAAAACAGTTTTGTTTTTTGTTTTGTTATAGCCAAAAGGAATGTAGGAAATTATAAGCTAAGGTAGTGAGTATATGTCTTTCTCTGTCTCTCCCTTGTGTCCTGCTGTATGGTGATTGCAGAGGGTAAACCCAATATACAGAGTTTTTCATACCTTGGAATCTATTGCTGTGTAATTTCTATTTTGCAAGAGGGAATATGTATTTAAATGACCACTGTCTGGCCTATTTCTGGATGAAATAACCATGGCTTAATTATGTATTAAACTAACTCATTCGCAGCTGGCATTCTGCAGATTTGGTGATGATTTTGTTTTGGTTTATACCCAGCTAGTCAGCCCAGTTTACTACATCACAAGGCATTTCACAATGTATGCACTCCAACATCTCCATCTATTTGCTTAGGTAGAAAAGTAGGGTGCGAAATTCGGTTCCGCTCTGTTTGGGGGCAGTAACCAAATTAGCGCCCGGCGCGGAAGTACTGCCCCAGCTGCTAAATTCGGCATACTGCCCCGGAGAGGAAGGGGAGCGTTATCTCAGGCGCTCTGCTTCCTCTCAGAGCAGTGTCGGGGGCGCAAAGTGCTCGAACGCCGGAGTGCTACGCGGCCGCTCCGCGTAGCACTGACACATTTCACTGCCCCTCCCTTTCCGATAAAGGGGAGGGATGCTGCGAGCTCTGCAGGGCTTCCGATGGCCCACACTAGGCCACCAGGATGGCATGATGGCGGCCACAGACCACACCAAGGGCCGCCACGAAGGGCCGACCTGAAGGTCGGCCAAAAGAAGATAATGGTGGCACGGGTTGCAGACACACCTCCCCTTTAAATACCGCCCCGCGAGCGGAGGCCGGCCCAGCTCGCGACCCGCGAGGCTGGTGCTGAAATTGCCTGCGGCAGCCTCACAGGGCACGACTGAATTCTGCTGCGGGACGGTAAGGGGCCGCGGCGGGGCGCTAAGGGGTTGGCACGCATGATGATGACGTCATCGCCGGCAGCACAGCGGCCCGGGGCGCTACTGGCGGGGGGGTGCCGCTATCGGGTAGCGCCTCAGCAACGCCCTGCCGAATTTCGCGGGAGGCGCTTTCTCCCCCCCCCCGGACAATAACCCCTTTGCGCCCCATTAGCGCCCCACAGAGGCGTTAACGGCAGGCGCTAAGGAGCCGAATTTCGCCCCCGTAATGTGCATTTGACATTATTTGCACAATGTTTTTGCATTCTGCATCAATCTTCACACCATCTTGCAGTGGAATAACTAATGAGGCAGAACCAAAATAGCTGCCAGCTTTGGAATTTACTGCTGATACCAAATGGATGGTGGCTGCTGAAGGGACAGGTAAATTCGAATTCAAAAACTCCGACAATCGCTTCCCTCAGGATTTACAAATATTGTAACTCTATCAGTTTGTGTGCACAAGAATTTAGAGACTTTCCCTTCGCACCAATAAGAGATTTATCTGTGCTTCATCCTGGCAGGAGTGTCAATCTGCAGGACAGAGTTTGGAAGCTTGCAATATGTCATGGAATATTACTGTGTCTAAATTTGTTTTCAATCATAAAAAATATTCTTTATTTAATGCTGCATGTTTTGGGGAGTCTTAAAAAAACAATCTAATATCAGATCACGACCGTTATCTTGCAGGTTTTGCATCATTGCCGAACTAAAACCGCTTCAAAGCAATACAAGTCATACAAATAATGGTCTCAGGGCAAGTTTCTATGTTAAGTGCGAGAACAGCTTGAGGAGGTTTCATACCAGCTGCAATTGGCGTGAAGCAATCCTTTCAAATTTTAAAATGGAAGGACCATTGGTTCTTCTCACGCACCTGATTTCTCCCAATCTGACAGTGGTGAGGAGTTGGCAGTATAACTCAGTACTGTCAGTTCACATTACTGTAAGGCAGGTACATTTATCAAACTGGTACCTACATTATAACATTATATTGGGAACTGCTTTCTTCCAGCTAGCACTCCCACCGCTGCAGAAGCTCCTGGATGTATCTTGCATGGTGATTTCTATAGCAGCCACACGCACTTTAAAACATGTGGCAGTGCATAAGCTTGCACAGATACAGCTGTTTTAAAGTTGCAAGGAGAGTTTTTATCACTGGAGCCAACACCTTCCCCAGTGCCTGTAGAAGGTCCGTAAAGACTAGGGTTGCCAACCCTCCAAGATGGGCCTGGAGTCTTCAGGAATTAAAGATGAATCTCCAGGACTCTGCTGCGAGCAACCCAGGAGAAAAATCAAAAAGGCTTTAAAAAAGTTTTTTTTTTTCCTATTTTCTTTGAACACTTTTGTTTGTTAGTTATAAAAACATTGGGGATGGGTAAAAAGGGCTGTTTGACTGACAGTCAATCGAGTTAGATTAGGGTTGGAGGAGGCTCGAGTGGAGCATTAACACCGGCATGGACCAATTGGGCCGAATGGCTGTTTCTGTGCTGCACATTCTGGGTAAGTCTGTTTGAGAGAGTGGTTAGCAAAGAATATGGGATCTTGGGTTTCATAAATAGAGGTATTGAGTACAAAAGTAGAGAAGTTATGCTGAACCTTTATAAAGCTCTGGTTCGGCCACAACTGCAGTACTGCGTCCAGTTCTGGTCACCACACTTTAGGAAGGATGTGAAGGCCCTTGAGAGGGTGCCACCTTCCAATTGGCGCAGGAATACAGTGCCCTGTGAGGATGGAGGTGTAGGATGACCAATGCCAGGGGCATGGGGGGCGGGAGCTCATGCGATGAAACCTCCAGGAACATGTCCAACCAGTGTTGAAACCCTAGTGCAGATGAGCAGGAACAAACTGTTCCACTGAGGCGGGCGAGGTGGAGAACTCCAGCTGATCAGCCTGCTGGCAGTCACACCTTTTGGCTGCTCTGCTCCTGCCTGCAGTACTTACATCAACTTCTTCACTCTCGTTTGCTGCTGAAAGTCACCCACTGTGGTGGTGCCCACTGCCCCTGATGGCAGGAACGTTGGCCGCAATTTTCTCATTGGTGGCGGGTTGGGTGGTCGGCGGGTTCCGGTCCCGCCGCCGCTTTCAGCTGGTCAGAAATTGAATATTTGTCCTAATTGGCCTATTGAATCCCTGCATGCACGCTCCCCGGCACAATTAGTGGTTTTGGGTCTGCTGCTCGCCTCTGCTGACGTCTGTCAGCCAGCTGCATTTAAGCAGCCCACGCAGCCTTGTTTCATTCTCTCATTATTTGATGCTGGATTTCGTGCTACCAACTGCTGCCATGAATGCTGCAAGGGCCAAGGCCTCACCCTGTTTTGATGATGACTCCCTCCATGCGCTTGCGGAGGGAGTCAGAGGGTGCAAGGAGTAACTCTTCCCATCCTCTGGACGGAGGAAGCCTCCACAGCAAAGCAAAGCAGCCTGGCTGCAAATTGCCCAGGAGGTCAGCTCCAGATCGTTGTGCACTCGATCCTGGGTCCAGTGCAGGAAAGGTTTAATGTCATGGTACGCTCAGGAAATGTGAGTATAACATCACACTTACCATCAATCTCCTCTCATCACCAGCACTCTGCATTGTCAACCTACTCCTGCACATCCCACTTTACCCTAACATCCCTTGCACCTTTAACCATCCCTCTCTCTCTATGTACACAATCACTTCACTATTCGACACTCGCTCTCACTGTTATGCAATGCCAACAACTAACAACGCACAGGGAGGGCCCTTGGTATTGGCACCTCACTCCATCTTTATCTCCTTCTAAGCATCTATGCTATGGATTCTCTACACTCACTCCATCATTCTCACTCAAACTCCACTTGTGTCCCTCATTACAGGAAAAGAGAGCCCACAATAAGAGGGAGAGGACTAGGACAGGAGGAGGGCCACCTTTCTTTTCCCATCTGACCAATGCTGAGAAGGAGGTACTCAAAATAATCAGAGGTGATGAGGATCTGGAAGTGGGGGACGGTCAGACGGGCACAGCAGAGCAAGCTGGTGACAGAATAAATTTGTATCTCATTTACATTGCATGAGTAACTGATATGGCATCTGATGCTCATACAGATTGACTTATGATCATCTGCACAATTCAATGTGTATGCTACGTTAATATCACATGTCTAACTCATGCCTTTACTCTCCCACAGGACCATCGACAGCCTCCCTCCCCACTGTCCAGGAGGAAGAGTCTGAGCCTGAAGACTCCTCAGAGGAACCTGCAACCTCTGAGGGCGCAGCGTCAGTAGAATTAAGCGCACCCAGCACCAGCGCAGATACGCACACCTCGGTGGGACCTTCGCGACATAGAGTAGTGTTGTCACCTGGTGTATCACAGCTCACAAGTGAGCATCAGCAGATGGTGGAGACAGGGACAGCAGTGGAGAGTCCTCGTCGGAGGCCGCAGGACTCTGCCAGCTCTGCTCAGCTGCATGTGGATCCCGCCGTCAATCTTTGTGATTTTACCCTCCGACCCGCCTCCAAACTTGCCCTCTGAGTGCCGGCAAAATCGCGGCCATTGTTTGTTCGCTGAGCAACTTTTCCACTGATTTTAGAAATGCTATGCGTTCACCTTTAAATAGCGCTCCCCCAGTCCCTTCCTGACTGCAAAACGCTCCCCTCAACCTGTCGTTGCTAGCGGCAGGCGTTAAGGCAGGGGGTGCCACTCAATATCCGCTCCGGGGCGCTACCGGGGCGTTGCGCACTCGACTGCCGTCTTAAGGCGCTAACGGGAGGCGAAACCAACTTAATTTTCCCCCCTGACAATTCTTGCGCCTGGTAAAAGCAGGCGTAAGGCCTGCTTTTACCAGGTTAAGAGTTGAAAAAAAGTTTTAAAAAAATGTTTCCACTGATTTATCATTTAGAAATACTTTAAAGAAAGGTAAGTTTATTTTTAGCCCCGTTAAAAACTTAAATTATTTTTTTCAAAAATTTAAATTTTTGTTTAAAATAGTTAACTAATGTAATTTCAAGTCATTTTAAAAATGTGATTTTTTTTTTTAATTTATTTGAAGTTTTACTATGTTTTGGGGGTGATCTCCATTCATATAATTGACAGATCTTCCTGTCAAATGTATGAAGGGAGATTCCCTTCTCTGATTGGCTCCCCATGGCCTACGTGATCCCAGGGACGCTGTGAACTACCTGCGCCTCTGGGATACGTGGGCCCTGCGCACCGGCAGTTTGGAGAGGCCCAGGAGCGGAACTGTGCGCCTCCCGGGAGCCCTCAGGTAAGGGCGCAGATTTTTCCAGATCGCAGCCCTCCGCCCGCGGGAGGCCTGCGATCGGAATATCTGGGCCATTACTATTGAACTGTTATGTGGAGATGCCGGTGTTGGACTGGGGTGGACAAATGTGAGAAGTCGCACAACGCCAGGTTATAGTCCAACAGCTTTATTTGAAGCGCTCCGAAAGCTTGTGATTTCAAATAAAGCTGTTGGACTATAACCTGGTGTTGTGCGACTTCTCACATTGAACTGTTGGTCATGAGCAGCAACGTTTCAATTTGTTCTGAGACACTTGTCAAATGCTACATTTAGAAATTAAAAGGTCACTGACTGCAACTAAATGTTGAGTGATTAGATCTAATATATGTGGTGATATCTTGCAGCTTAGCCTATGTTGCTATCAACTATATCTCAGCACACAGCATTCAGTATCTGCAACACCATCATTCTCCCAGTGTGACCAATTTGTGGTTAATTTTTCTGAGTAAAGCCAACTACACCAAATGGAGTCCTTTAGATTAAGTGAAAATTTCATCCCCGCCACCTCTCCATCATGTCAGCCCTGATCCCATATCACTATCTAGCTTCTCTCCAATCTCTCCCCATTCCGCAGTTGGCTTATCTCCTCAATGAGATCTATCTCTTCTTCATCCAAGTGGTGCAAAAGTGGCTGAGATCTGGATATGGCTCCCTGACGCATTTTTCTGCCCCAATCACCCATTCCACTGGTGCCACCAGAGACACAAAACAAGAAATCTCCCCTACGCTTTCCATCACCAGATTCAGTTCTTAGAAATCTAGTGTGCACCTATTTCACTGGTACTCTCGTGCCCAGTATGTATCATCATTATTGGCAAGTGAGCTTGTTATAGTGAAGTGAGGGTGGCGGTGGCTCTATCCACTTCCTGGCATTGTGCAGGAGAAAACAACAACAACAACTTGCATTTATATAGCGCCTTTAACATAGTATAATGTCCCAAGGTGCTTCACAAGAGCAATTATCAAACAAAATTTGACTCCGAGCCACATAAGGAGATATTAGCAGAGGTGACCAAACTCTTGGTCAAAGAGGTAGGTTTTAAGGAGTGTCTTCAAGGAGGAGAGAGAGGTAAAGAGGCGGAGAAATTTAGTGAGGGAATTCCAGAGCTTAGGGCTTAGGCAGCTGAAGGCACGGCCGCCAATGGAAGAGTGAAGAAAATCAGGGATGCGCAAGTGGCCAGAATTGGAGCACAGATATCTTGGGAGGTTGTAGGGCTGGAGGAGGTTACAGAGATAGGGAGGGGCGAGGCCATGGAGGGATTTGAAAACAAGGATGAGAATTTCAAAATCTTTGGGCTAGAAATTCGGTGCCTTAGCGCCTCCCGGGGGGCGATAACGGGAAGCTACGGGCGCGGTGATGTTACCTCCGCCCGCAAAATTCACCTGCCGGCTTGCGGCAGCCGTAACCCCTATCGCCACGCCGCCTGCGGCTGGAGATCATGACCTCATCTGGCCGTGCAGTGCCCCGGTAGCGCCCCGGACCTGAAATTAATTTCTACCCCCTGAAGCATCGCCGGGCGTAAACAACGCCAGCTTTAGGGGACGTGCATCGGGCAATCGGCTGCTTCGGGGGCGATGCTTAAAGGCGAGGTGGCCGAGGTAAGTAAAAAAACTTACCTTTTTTGATCCTTTTTTTTCGCGGGTTCCTGCCCGCGATCGATCAGCCCGGCACTCTGAGTGAATGCTGGGCTGATCGCACAGGTTCGCCACTCCCTTGGTGGTCCCTAGGTGCCCTTTCTTTTGCAGAGCCTGCAGCGATGGCCCTTCCCTTTAAGGGAGGGAAGGAGCCTTCCAACGCAGCAACGCTACACAACCCAGTTAGCAGCGCTGCAGAACTCACCGCCCGGCCTCCTGCTGATCGCGCTCCAAGAGGGAAGTGGAGCACTTGATTTAACACTCCGTCTCCCTCTTGGAGCGAGAAAAACTATTTTTTTAAGTTAGAAAAAAATAGTGCCTGGCGCTAATTTTCCAAACTTTTAAAAGGTATCAGGCCGATACCCAATTTCACCCCCAAGGTGTTTCCAAACTGGGTTCCAATGTAGGTCAGCGAGCACACGGATGATGGGTGTAGGAATAAATGGGTCTTTTTCGGGGTGGCAGGCGGGGTACCGCAGGAATCAGTGCTTGGGCCCCAGCTATTCACAATATATTTCAATGATTTGGATGAGGGAACCAAATGTAATATTTCCAAGTTTGCTGACGACATGGAACTAGGTGGGATTGTAAGTTGTGAGGAGGATGCAAAGAGGCTTCAAGGCGATTTAGACAAGTTGAGTGAGTGGGCAAATACATGGCAGATGCAGTATAACGTGGATAAATGTGAAGTTATCCACTTCGGTAGGAAAAACAGAAAGGCAGAGTATTATTTAAATGGTGATAGATTGGGAAATGTTGATGTACAAAGGGACCTGGGTGTCCTTGTACACCAGTCACTGAAAGCAAACATGCAGGTGCAGCAAGCAGTTAGGAAGGCAAATGGTATGTTGGCCTTCATTGCAAGAGGATTTGAGTACAGGAGCAAGGATGTCTTACTACAGTTATACAGGGCCTTGGTGAGACCACACCTGGAGTACTGTGTGCAATTTTGGTCTCCTTACCTAAGAAAGGATATACTTGCCATAGAGGGAGTGCAGCGAAGGTTCACCAGACTGATTCCTGGGATGGCAGGACTGTTGTATGAGGAGAGATTGGGTCGACTAGGCCTGTATTCACTAGAGTTTAGAAGAATGAGAGGGGATCTCATTGAAATGTATAAAATTCTGACAGGGCTAGACAGACTGGATGCAGGAAGGATGCTTCCCCTGACTGGGGTGTTCTAGAACGAGGGGTCACAGTCTCATGATACGGGGTAGGACATTTAGGACTGAGATGAGGAGAAATTTCTTCACTCAGAGGGTGGTGAACCTGTGGAATTCTCTACCACAGAAGGCTGTGGAGGCCAAGTCACTGAATATATTTAAGAAGGAGATAGATAGATTTCTAGACACAAAAGTCATCAAAGGGTATGGGGAGACAGCGGGAATATGATATTAGATAGAGGATCAGCCATGATTATATTTAATGGTGGAGCAGGCTCGAAGGGCCGAATGGCCTTCTCCTGCTCCTATTTTTCTATGTTTCTATGTTTATGATGGGTCATCTGGACTTACGAGTTACGATATGAGCAGCAGAGTTTGTATTTCTCAGAATTTAGATTACAATCAAGATATTATCACTTTGGCAGTTAGGTATCTTTTGCTCTAACTAAGATTATTTTCAAAATAACTTTCCTAAAGCATTTTTTATTAAAAAAACTTTTTCCCCCTGCTATCCTGAAGGCAGTGGCTCTGACTGTCCTCCAGTACCTCACGCATATGAACCTCTTTTATCACCCTGGCTGATTGCCCAAACCCTCCCCCCCCCCTCCTTCCTGTAGCATTTCTATCACAGTGTCAGCTAAGATCATGTGACTCAGCATAGACAGAGGATGGAGTTATATTTACCAACTCTGTAAAGTTTATGCTATCAGTTTTGTTTTCCTGAATGTGTTAAAATTACAGATTGACTTCTTCACATCTCAACTTTAAAATATAATCTTCTGTAAATGTTGGGCAAGTTCATTTATTTTAAGATTGGCATTTTCTCATTAATCTTTTCTCTCACATATGCCAACCACCCTGGCACCACCAAAAAAATGTTGCTTTGCTAGTTTTCTTAAGAAGATTTTATTGGAGTGTTTGTTCATCAAATCCAATGGACAAGCCACAGAATAAGACAGACTTGCATGTAATGCTCTTGAGTGAACAAGCTACTAACTGCAGCGTGCCGCACTTTGACTCTGATCTGTTAGAAGGTCAGGATCTGATGTCGGGGGCGGAAAGTTTTTCCCTTACCTCGCAGGATCTCTTCATCTTTCCCAATAGCTGCCGACCTGCCTTGTCAGGAATGTCGCGGTGGCTTCCCTGTTCACGCCCGAGTTGCCGAGGCTCCCGCCTGCTTCCAGTGGGCACCTCGCACGGCTGACTTCAGTAAGCAGTTAAAATGGTGGCCAGTGGGAGTCCAGCGCAAACGGGGTGGTAAGGCAGAACGCTCCATTTTAAAGGCCTCCCCGCCCTGTTGTCACCAGGCGGAGTGGGTTAAATTCGACCCCATGGCTATTGTTTACTTTGCCTGTAAAGCTAGATCTTTGCAAATTGCAAACGGGAAAGTAACAGGAAGCTGCATCATTATTGTACAAATTTTCATAATTAAACTGCTATGTGATATTTCTGTTGTGCAAGATTCAGATTGATGGGCTCTAGGTCAGGATTGGTGCTATTATTCCACCACGAAATAGAATTATATTTCACTAATACGACCCACGTATTAGGAGCTCAGGCCTGACAAGTTCCGATAATTTGGCCCGATAATTCTTTTAATGGAAAATTTCAAAGAACCAAAGAATCCTTCAAATCTGAAATCCATAATACCCAAGCACAGGCTGTATCACCATGGGATCT
Organism: Squalus acanthias; assembly: GCA_030390025.1. NCBI lineage: Eukaryota > Metazoa > Chordata > Chondrichthyes > Squaliformes > Squalidae > Squalus > Squalus acanthias. Next base: position 35,890,751 of record CM059441.1, on the reverse strand, counting down.
AAAAAAGGAACTTTATTTTAGTAGACATGATGTCTGGATTGCCAGAGACAATCAAATCAAAAAAGCAAACATCTATGTTAAATGTCTGTTGTTCCTCTTTCACTTCCACCATGTTCTCCTTCTCTCAATCCCACCCCACCCCAAAAATATTCTTTCTTTGCATGAAACTCCACAATATAACAATGGATAGGAAGAAGAATTCACCATCCCAGATTGGTGGAAATATTCTGAGATAAGAAATGTGTAGCTGCTTGTCATCATTTATAGTTTAGATGTTTCCAGACAGGTTGGTTAAATAAAGGGGCTGTCCGCTTCCAAACCAACTCCATTGGGATGAGCTTGATTGTGGGAGGGTTAGGGTGTGATGTGATTGAAATCCAATGAAAGTGATAACTTGGTGAGAAATGCATGCACATTAGAATGAATGTAAATCAGATATATTCTGTATAGAACTTGTGTGGACAAGTATGTTTTTCAAGAAAGAACAACTGGGTCTGTTCGATCACTCCCAGGCATCATCAAGGCTCTGTTGTGTGAAGATATCATGGCAACCTTTGAGTTCACTTCAACAGTACATAAACTAACAATGAGAATGGCATATACATGTACGCTATCATCCAGGAAGTAACTATCTGGTGTTTGAATTGTTAGAATTTTATTGCTAATGACATCCCTTCCATGATGATTAACTGAAGCATATTTCAGTACTCCCACATCCTGATCAGATTTTTCCTCTGGGTAACACTCCTTCATTGTATTTTCATACTGGTTTTTCTTTGTTTTCTTATATACAAATGTAAATGCAGGATGACAAAAGTGCTTGAATAGCTGTGGGCCCAATATTTTGGGGTGTTATGCCTGCTTTCGCTTGTTCAGGGCTACATAATGGCACATACATGATAGCCAACGGGCTGCTCCTGTGTTTCTGCACGTATATTATATCTGGTGGACATGTTCTTTTTAAGAGTGGAACAGTAAGCAGCTATGATTTCTCTCAATCCTTCCCTCATGATTGGCTCTTTATGTTCTATGTATTCTCCAAGCAAGTTGTAGCTGGACATGAGTGCTTGGGGACAACCTATTCCACATCATGTTCTACTACTGTGGGTATTGATTATATTGAAGTAAGTGACTGCTCAACACTGCATGTGATTCACTGGGCTGGATTTTCATAGGGCCGTGGAGGCGGGTTTGGAGGCGTGTGGGGGGTTAAAATTGCAAAAAATGGCGGGCGGACCTGATCCCGCCTCCATTCCGCCTCCACGCAATTTTGATAAAATCGTGTGCGGTGTTCCCGACTCCGTCCCGCCTCCAAGAGGCGGGAGAGGCCATTAAAGCCCTTAACAAGCCCTAAATTGGCTCTGTAATGCCATTTTGAAACGTTTTAGCTAGTTTAACCCTTTTCCCACGTGAAGTACGCCTGATGTGAAACACACCAGTGGAACCTGGCAGGAGCACAAGTGGATAGCTGACTATCAGCTGCAGGTCCACTATTACAACGGAGATGTGATGAAGGTAGTAGTAGTATTAGGTCTGAAAGTCGCCTCTGATGCTGCTGCATTGAATGTCTTCAGAGACTGCCTGGCCTTTGCTGTGAGAGGACCTGGATGCAAAAAAAAATCATTCTCTCTCTCTCTCTCTCTCTCTCTCTCTGAGCTGCTGCTCATTTTGCATCCAGGTCCACTCACAGCAAAGGCCAGGCAGTCTCTGAAGACCTTCAATGCAGCAGCAATGATGACATCATCAGAGGCGACTTTCAGACTGAAACCACTAATTGGCTCATGGGTTCCCACATGCTGGAACTCAATTGCCCAATTAGGTGAAAATTGCATCAATCTCCCACATCCAATTGCAGTCGGGTGGATAACACGAAATGCGGATGACACGCCCCAGTATCAAAATCCAGCCCACTATCTTTTGTGTTAAAGTAGGCACTCTGAGGTCTATATTATCTGAAGAGGGTCAGGCAGCCCAATGGACTTCCACCCTGCACTTGATCACCCCTCACCATTGTCGATCTCTTTTAGCTTCTTATTCACTAATTTCCTGTGTTTCATACAGTAAACACATGTTGACCTCAATGCCACAAGGTGCTCGTATCTGAGCTGATGGTTGTTCAAAGTGTTTGACATGGATGTTGCTACACTAAATCTTCCTGCACTGCTGGGGCTACAGGCCAATTGAAGACAGCAGAGGAGACAATGGCCCGTATTTTCCGATGTCTACGGGTGTGTACAAGGTGTGTACGCACCCGGAGGGACCTCGCAAGTGCCGGTTTCAGGCATGCGAAGCACATGCGCAGAATACTGGCATTTCCGATCTGTCAAGAATCCTCTTGACAGATCCTCTGCCTGCCCTGGAGAAAGGCCTTTGTGGGTGGAGAGTTCCGCTTTCTGCAGAACCTCTGCCCGTTGAAATACCTTAAAAATCTTATGCCTGGTAAGGCCTGCTTATGCCTGGTAAGGGCAACACGGTGGCATAGTGGTTAGCACTGGTGCCTCACAGCGCCAGGGACCCGGGTTCTAATCTGACCTCGGGTGACTGTCTGTGTGGAGTTTGCACATTCTCCCCGTGTCTGCGTGGGTTTCCTCCGGGTGCTCCGGTTTCCTCCCACAGTCCAAAAATGTGCGGGTTAGGTTGATTTGGCTATGATAAATTGACCCTTAGTGTTAGGGGGGGATTAAATATGTGGGGTTATGGGGATAGGATGGGATATGTTAGGGGGAATTAAATACGTGGGGTTACGGGGATAGGGTGGGATAGGTGCAGGCTCGATGTGGGGATTCTGTGTGAGAAAGCAGGGACAGGGTGCTGGATTTGGATGATCAGCCATGATCGTATTGAATGGTGGCGCAGGCTCGACGGGCCGAATGGCCTACTCCTGCTCCTAGTTTCTATGTTTCTATGTTTACCAGCATAAGAGTTTAAAAAAACTTTTAAAAAATTTTCACTCATTTATAATTTAAAAATACTTTTTAAAAAGGTATGTTTATTTTTTGCCCTGTAAAAAACTTTAATTTTTTTTTCAAAAAATTAAATTTTTATTTAAAATATTTAATTTAATGTAATTTTAACTAATTTTAAAAATGTGATGTTTTATTTTTAATTTATTTAATGTTTTGATGTGTTTTTGGGGTGATCTCCATTCATACTTTTGACAGGTCTACCTGTCAAAAGTATGGAGGGGAATTCCCTTCTCCCATTGGTTACCCATGGCCCACGTGATCCCAGGGAGGCCTTGCGAACCGCCTGCGCCCCTGGGATACCTGGGCCCTGCGCATTTCGTCGTGGAGAGGCCCAGGATCGGAAATGGCCGGACCTCGGGAGCCCTCAGGTAAGGGCGTAGATTTTTTCCAGATTGGAGGCCTCCGTACGCAGGAAGCCTCCGATCGGAAAATACGGGCCAATGTGACTAAATAATGGGTTATGGAACCAAGGTGAGTAAATGGAGTTCAGATACAGATCAGCCACGATCTAACTTAATGGCTTGAGCGGCTGAATGGGCTACTCTGTTTTTAAGTTCCTATGTACATAAGCATACTTATTTGGATTGTATTATTACATGGAATATTAAACACTTGTGCAGAATCCGTTTCTGTAGTCACTTTGATGTAACATTGGAGCAAATCATAGAATGTGTGATTAACCAGCACCATCAAAACAGATTAACTGGTCATTTATCTGATTTGCAGCAGGGAGATCTTGCTGTTTACAATTTCACTCAGCAGTTTTGCCTACATTACAATAGCGCATATACTTCAGAAGTCATTCTTTGGCTGAAAAGTGCTTTGGGATGTCCGAGGACATGAACAGCAATAAATAAACGCAGGTTTGTTCTTTGTTCTTTTGTCATACCACTCGGTATCTGAATCCATCGGTGTTCCTCTCAAATCTCACCACTCCCATGCACGCAAGAGCCTGCTTTCCTATTAATAGCCATGATGTGGAGATGCCGGTGTTGGACTGGGGTGGACAAATGTGAGAAGTCGCACAACACCAGTGATTTCAAATAAAACTGTTGGACTATAACCTGGTGTTGTGCGACTTCTCACATTTGTCCTATTAATAGGACATTGGTTTAACGTCTTAACCAGTTAGTGATGGCAACTTCCGAGAAAAATAAACAACTTGTTACAGTCCTTGCCCTTCTAGTCTGTATAACTTTGCCTCTAAACAGCAATATGGATTAAGGCAGTGAATTGGTCATTTAACATTATTTCATTTTTCAGTCCTTAAAAATGTCAATTTCATATCCATATACGTCCATATTTAAGAAATGTTTCTGTGATAGTTTGAAATGCCTTCTTTAGAGTTTCAGCTGATTAATTTTCCCATCCATGTACCCATCAAGTCTCTATCTATAATGTAAACAGAACATTCTGGAAGTAAACAGCAGGTCAGTTAGCATCTGTAAAGGAAACAAAGACAGGTTATTGGCATTTTGTGTGTGACCCATTATCAGTTCTAATGATTAGTTACCACCCACTTCTTGACACTGCCCCGATACATCTGGAGTTCCCCAAGGATATATCCTTGGCCCCCTCCTATTTCTCATCTGCATGCTGCCCCTCAGTGACATCATCCAAAGACATGACATCAGGTTTATATTGGCTCTCAGTCCACCAGTGCCTCAATTTTCAAATTCTAATCTTAGTGTTCAAATCCTTCCATGGCCTTGCTAAGCCTCTCTGCCTCCATCTCTCTCTCTTCTTTTAAAACCCTCCTTAAAAAACTTACCTCTTTGACCAGGCTTTTAGTCATCCGTCCTAATAGAAGGTGGTGGTGAGCCGCCTTCTTGAACCGCTGCAGTCCGTGTGGTGAAGGTACTCACACAGTGCTGTTTCGGAGGGAGTTCCAGAATTTTGATCCAGCGACGATGAAGGAACGGCGATATATTGCCAAGTCAGGATGGTGTGTGACTTGGAGGGGAACTTGGAGGTGATAATATCTTCTTTGGCATGGTGTCAATTTTTGTCTGATTGTGTTCCTGTGAAGTGACGTGGGACGTTTTACTACATTAAAGGTAGCATATGTCGCACATTCCTGAAACATCAACTTTTCTCTTTCCAGGTGCTGGCTGACCTGCATATTTCTAAACATTTTCTTTCAGATTTATAATGCATACAGTTTTTCTGTTTATTTATAGCCCTGATCTGTCTGTTGGTAATATTATTTTGGGCTGTATTTTCCGATCGGAGGCTTCCCACGTGCGGGAGCCTCCGATCTGGAAAAAATCTACGCACTTACCTGAGGGCTCCCGAGGTGTGTATAGTTCCGATGCTGGGCCTCTGAAACTCCAAGTGTGCAGGGCCTACGTATCCCAGGGACGCACACGTGGGCCATGGGGAGCCAATCAAAGAAGGGAATCTCCCTTCATACACTTGACAGATAGACCTGTCAAATATATGAATGGAGATCACCCCAAAAACACTTTAAAACATTAAATCATTTTTTTTTTAAATCACATTTTTAAAATTAGTTGAAATTACAGTAAATTAAATATTTTAAACAAAAATTGAATTTTTTGCAAAAAATAATTAAAGTTTTTCACGGGGCTAAAAATAAACTTACCTTTTTTAAAGTATTTTTTAATGATAAATGACTGAAAAAATATATATTTTTTACTTTTTTCAACTCTTATCCTGGTAAAAACAGGCCTTACGCCTGCTTTTACCAGGCGTAAGAATTCTAAGGGTTTTCTGCGGGCGGAGGGTCTCCAGAAAGCGGAACTATCCGCCCGCAGAGGCCCTTCTCCAGGGCAGACGTCCGATCTGTCAAGAGCATTCTTGACAGATCGGAAATGGCGGTTTTCAGCGCATGCGCTGTGCATGCATGAAACCGACATTTCTGATGTCCCTACGGGTGGGTACACAGCGCGTACCCACCCATAGGGATCGGAATATCTGGGCCATTAGATCCAGTGCCCCTCATTTCTCCCCAGCCATTGTTGTCCTTCCTTGCTAGCACTTCCCATCCAATTGGCCCACCTGGGCCAAGTGAAAACTCAGTTGAGGTATTACTGTAAACAACTAAGTAACAAACTCTTCTAAAAGGTTTACCATATTATTTTAAACTAAAGCCACCAGATTAGCATCATTTTATGAAATATTTTAAGAAATAAATATTTTAAGATTATGAACCCTGACAGACCTGCTGTAGAATCTATACTCTCATGACAAAAAATCAGCTGTGCTTACTACAGAATCTGGCCTTGAGCTGCATCAGAATGTAGGGGCCCTGATAATATGTGTCCATTCACCTCCTTCAGATAAGAAGAACTTGCATTTATATAGTGCCTTTCATAAACTCAGGATGTCCCAGAGTGCTTCACAGCCAATGAAGTCACTGTTTTAATGTAGGAAAAGTCAAATTGTGCACAGCAAGCTCCACAAACAGCAATGAGATAATCACCAGATAATCTGGTTTTGTTTAATGATGTTGGTTGAGGGATAAATATTGAGCAGGACACTAGGGAGAATGCCCTTGCTCTTCTTCAAAATAGTGCTCTGGCATTTTTAAAATTCGTTCATTGGGTATGGGCATCGCTGGCAAGGCCAGCATTTATTGCCCATCCCTAATTGCCCTGGAAAAGGTGGTAGTGAGCCGCCTTCTTGAACCGTGTGGTGAAGGTACTCTCACATTGCTGTTACGGAGGGAGTTCCAGAATTTTGATCCAATGACGATGAAGGAACGACAATATATTTCCAAGTCAGGATGGTGTGTAACTTGGAGGGGAACTTGGAGGTGGTGGTGTTCCCATGCGCCTGCTGCCCTTGTCCTTCTAGGTGGTAGAGGTCATGGGTTTGGGAGGTGCTGCCGAAAAAGCCTTGGCGAGCTGCAGTGCATCTTGTAGATGGTACGCACTGCAGCCACGGTACGCCGGTGGTGGAGGGAGTGAATGTTTAAGGTGGTGGATGGGGTGTCAATCAAGCGGGCTGCTTTGTCCTGGATGGTGTCGAACTTCTTGAGTGTTGTTGGAGCTGCAATCATCCAGGCAAGTGGAGAGTATTCCATCACACTCCTGACTTGTGCCTTGTAGGTGGTGGAAAGGCTTTGGGGAGTCAGGAGGTGAGACACTTGCCGCAGAATACACAGCCTCTGACCTGCTCTTGTTGCCACAGTATTTATGTGGCTGGTCCAGTTAAGTTTCTGGTCAATGGTGAACCCCAGGATGTTGATGGTGGGAGATTCAGTGATAGTAATGCCATTGAATGTCAAGGGGTGGTGGTCAGACTCTCGCTTGTTGGAGATAGTCATTGCCTGGCACTTGTGTGGCGCGAATGTTACTTGCCACTTATCAGCCCAAGCCTGAATGTCGTCCAGGTCTTACTGCGTGCGGGCATGGACTACTTCATTATCTGAGGAGTTGCGAATGGAACTGAACACTGTGCATCATCAGTGAACATTCCCACTTCTGACCTTATGATGGAGGGAAGGTCATTGATGAAGCAGCTGAGGATGGTTGGATCTAGGACACTGCCCTGAGGAACTCTTGCAGCGATGTCCTGGGGCTGATATGATTGACCTCCAACAACCACAACCAACTTACTTTGTGTTAGTTATGACTCAAGCCAATGGAGAGTTTTCCCCCTGATTCCCATTGACTTCAATTTTACTGGGGCTCTTGATGCCACACTCGGTCAAATGCTGCCTTGAGAATGCTTTCACCTCACCTCTGGAATTCAGCTCTTTTGTCCATGTTTGGACCAAGGCTGTAATGAGGTCTGGAGCCGAGTGGTTCTGGTAGAACCCAAACTAAGCATCGGTGAGCAGGTTATTGGTGAGTAAGTGCCGCTTGATAGCACTGTCGGCGACATCTTCCATCACTTTGCTGATGAGAGTAGGCTGATGGGGTGGTAATTGGCCGGATTGGATTTGTCCTGCTTTTAGTGGACAGGACATACCTGGGCAGTTTTCCACATTGTCGGGTAGATGCCAGTGTTGTAGCTGTACTGGAACAGCTTGGCTAGAGGTGCGGCTAGTTCTGGAGCACAAGTCTTCAGCACGACAGCCAGGATGTTGTCAGGGCCCTCAGCCTTTGCTGTATCCAATGCGCTCAGCCTTTCAGGAGGAAAGCAGCGGCAGCAGCGAGAGGATAATGAGCAGCCCGAGAGCAGACCTGAAGTAAAGCAGCGGCAGTGGCGAGAGGATAAAGAGCGGCCCGAGAGCGGACCTGAAGTAAAGCAGCAGCAGTGGCGAGAGGATAAAGAGCTGCCCGAGAGCGGACCTGAATTAAAGCAGCGGCAGCGGCGAGAGGATAAAGAGCTGCCCGAGAGCGGACCTGAATTAAAGCAGCGGCAGCGGCGAGAGGATAAAGAGCTGCCCGAGAGCGGACCTGAATTAAAGCAGCGGCAGCGGCGAGAGGATAAAGAGCGGCCGAGAGCGGACCTGAATTAAGCAGCTGGCAGCGGGATAAAGAGCGGCCCGCGAGCGGACCTGAATTAAAGCAGCGGCAGCGGCGAGAGGATAAAGAGCGGCCCGAGAGCGGACCTGAATTAAAGCAGCGGCAGCGGCGAGAGGATAAAGAGCGGCCCGCGAGCAGACCTGAATTAAAGCAGCGGCAGCGGCTCTGATTTAAAAAGAACAAAAAAATCAGAGTGACGTCACAGGAGGGCAGGTAGCTGATTGGTTGGTGAGTATTACAGCTTTTATTGCTCTTTAAGTTAGGGAAGGTGGTTAAATTAGGAGCTGAGAAACTGTAACTTGCTAGTACTTAATAAATTAATAACTGAAACTAGATAAAATAATTAAACAATAAAACTAAAATATCGATTGAATAAAAGCTTTACCTAATTAATTAATAAATAAAACAAGATTAGAGATGGCAGGGCAGGTGGTGTGTCGTAACTGCAGCATGTGGGAGTTTGTGGAGAGCATCGCGATCCCGAGCAACCACATCTGCAGTAAATGTCTGCAACTCAAGGAACTTCAGCTCAGAATTGTTGAGCTGGAGTACGAAATGCAGACATTGCGATGCATCAGGGAGAGTTACCTGGACATTTTGTTCCAGGAGGCAGTCAGGAGGTTAAGTAGTACTTTAGAGTTCGTCAGTGGTCCGGGACAGGAGGGTGTGACTGCCAGTCCGGAAGGTATGGGGACCCAGGATATAGTGATGGAGGAGCCTCAGACCTGGACCTCGTCCAACAGGTACGAGATATTTGCTACCTGTATGGATGAGGAAAAGGACTGCAGGGAGGATGGGCAAACTGACCACGGCACCGTGGTACAGGGGACCATCCAAGTGGGGGGAGAAGAAGGGAATGTGGTAGTAGTAGGGGACAGTATAGTCAGATACTGTTCTCTGCAGCCACGAAAGAGAGTTCCGAAGGCTGTGTTGCCTGCTCGGTGCCAGGGTTAAGGATATCTCCTCGCGGCTGGAGAAGAATTTGGAGTGGGAGGGGGAGGATCCAGTTGTCATGGTCGATGTAGGAACCAACGACATAGGTAGAACTAAGAATGAAGTTCTGCTGAGGGAGTTTGAGGAGCTAGAGTCTAAATTAATACGCAGAACCTCAAGGGTAATCGGGAGAAAAATTGAGTTGTGCCCCCTTTGGGGCGCTAACTTTGCCGGGGCGCTACTTTTAGCGCCCCGAAAAAATTAGAACCCCCGCGGCCGAAATTCATCGGTAGCGCCCCAAGAGGGAAGCAGGGTGCTACTGGAAGCGCCCTGCCTCCCTCTTGGGGCGCTGCGAAGGAATATCGCGGCGCTACGTGCCGGAGCACCACGCTCTGTAGCACATCGCGCCGTGGTACTGCAGGCCTTCTTCCCCTTCTTAAAGGGGAGGGGCCTTGCGCAGCGCGACCCGGAGCCCAGCTGGGCAAACAGGGATCAGAGTGCCGGCAAAAGAGCCCGGCACTCAAGAGAAGTGCCGGGCTCACAGAGCGCAGCCGGCACTTCGCGGGGGGGCTGCAGAGGAGGCCGGGGACGGCAACGGGGGCAATGCTGGCAGGCGGCCAGCAACAAAAATGGTCACCCGGCACCTCGCCTTTAATTAGCGCCGCCCCGGCCGCAGGTAGGCCCCCCTGACCCTGTCGGTCATAGCATCCGGCGGTAAGTCAGGGGGCACTACTGAAGATCGCGGCCGGGGGGCGAGCGGGGCACTGCGCACGGCGATGATGTCATCACCGGTGGCGCAGCGCCGCGGGGCACTAATGGTTACCGCCGCCACTAACCTCTCACTGAATTTCGCGGGAGGCATTGGCGGGGCCGCGCCCAGGTGCTATTTGCTTTGTGCGCCATTAGCGCCCTCTTAGGGCCCTCTTAGGGCGCTAATGGGAGGCACAAAGCAACCAAATTTTCCCCCCACAATCGCTGGATTACTACCTGAGCCACATGCAAATTGGCATAGGGTCAAGCTGATCAGAGAGTTTAATGCATGGCTCAAAGAGTGGTGTGCGAAGAATGGGTTTCAATTCCTGGGGCACTGGCACCAGTACTGGGGAAAGAGGGAGCTGTTCTGTCGGGACGGGCTCCACTTAAACCGGGCTGGGACCAGCAGCCTGGTGAATCGAATAACTAGGGCTGTAGATAGGGCTTTAAACTAAAAAGGGGGGGGGGGGGGAGGGGTCAGGTGAGGGAAAATTTAGAAATCTAAAGAGTAAGGTCAAGGGAATAGAGCACAGTAGCGATTTGGGTAAAAATAAGCAGAGTGTGACAGGAAGGGACAGAGAGTTTAACGGTAGCAGTGCAGCAGAGAATAAGGTCAAAGCAGGGAATAATGGTAAAAAATTTAATTAAAGGCTCTTTATCTGAATGCATGAAGCATTCATAACAAGATCGACAAACTAATGGCACGAATAGAGATAATTGGGTTTGATCTAATAGCCATTACAGAGACGTGGTTGCAAGGTGGCCAAGGTTGGGAACTAAGGGGGAAAAATTCAGTTGGTTGCGCCTCCCGTTAGTGCCTTAAGAGGGCGCTAATGGGGCGCAAAGCAACTAGCGCCCGGGCACGGCGATGTTTGCGCCGCTCGCGAAATTAACTAGACATTTTGCGGCAGCGCTGAACAGTACCGCCATGATCTCCTGCGACGGCAGATCGTGACGTCAGACGAGTGCGCAATGCCCCAGTAGCGCCCCGGAGCAGATATTGAGTGGCGCCCCCTGCCTTACCGCCTGCCGCTAGCAACGACAGGTTGAGGGGAGCGTTTTGCAGTCAGGAAGGGACTGGGGGAGCGCTATTTAAAGGCGACCGCTTCCTGCCTTTTTTTGTTGCCGACATTTTTGAACCACGCATTCTGAGAGAGAGAGAGAGAGAGAGACTTCTGGAGAGATTCAACGCTGTGTGAAGGAGTTTTGGGTACTGAGCAGCACTTTGCAGGTTCATTTTGAATCGCCCTTCCTTGTATCGATTTAGAAGAGACTTGGGGGCTGCACTCTGAGCTCTTTCCCTGGGCCTCTCCATTGTTCTTTCCAGCAGATTTGATGTACAGGTCTCTCCAGGCCGAGATTCAAGGCTGCAATGAGCAGGATGTGGATGGAAAGCAAGATCAACCCTCCCCTTTAAGAACTGGCTGGGGCCATTGTGTCTGTGTTCCATTGCTGACTGACATCACCTGAGCTTCGCCAGTGCTCTGAGTTAGCGCCTCGCTCCTCGGCCTTTGCGCCTTAAGACAGATGTGTAGCGCCTGATTTAGCGCTCCAATCACCTCCAGGGGCGATAAAAGTCAAGTTTGCAGTCGGAGGCGATAATTAGCGCCAGGCGCTAATCTTTGTGCCCGGCCGATAATTGCGCCCCAAATGGGGCGATACAGAATTTTCCCCCCTAAATGTTCCAGAGTACTTGACGTTTCGAAAAGACAGGCAGAATGGAAAAGGAGGGGGAGTAGCCCTGATAATGAAGGATGACATAAGGACAGTAGAGAGAAAGGATCTCGGCTCGGAAGATCAGGATGTAGAATCAGTATGGGTGGAGATAAGGAATAACAAGGGGCAGAGAACACTGGTAGGAGTAGTATATAGGCCCCCTAACAGTAGCTATACTGTTGGACAGAATATTAATCAAGAAATAGTAGGAGCTTGCAACAAAGGTAATGCAATAATCGTGGGGGACTTTAATCTTCATATAGACTGGACAAATCAAATTGGCAAAGGTAGTGTGGAGGATGAGTTCATGGAATGCATTCGGGACAGTTTCCTAGAACAATACATCATGGAACCAGCCAGGGCACAGGCTATTTTAGATCTTGTATTATGTAATGAGACAGGGTTAATTAGCAATCTCATGGTAAAGGATCCTCTGGGGCAGAGTGATCATAATATGATAGAATTTCACGTTAATTTTGAGAGTGACTTGCCTAAGTCCGAAACTAGAGTCTTAAACTTAAATAAAGACAATTATATAGGTATGAGGAGAGAGTTGGCTAAGGTAGACTGGAAAAATAGATTAAAAGGTATGGTGGTAGATAAGCAGTGGCTAGCATTTAAAGAAATATTTCATAATTCTCAACAAAAATACATTCCATTGAGAAACAAAAACTCCACAGGAAAAGTGATCCAACCATGGATAACTAAAGAAGTTAAGGATAGCATTAGATTGAAAGAAGAAGCTTATAATGTTGCAAAGAATAATAGTAAGCCTGAGGATTGGGAGAATTTCAGAAACCAAAAAAGGATGACCAAAAAATTGATAAAAAGGGAAAAATATAGAATATGAGAGAAAAGTAGCAAGAAATATAAAAGCAGATTGTAAGAGCTTCTACAAGTATGTAAAAAGGAAGAGAGTAGCAAAAGTAAACATTGGTCCCTTAGAGGCTGAGACAGGAGAAATTATTATGGGAAATAAGGAAATGGTAGAAACGTTAAACAAATATTTTGTATTTGTCTTCACAGTAGAAGACACAAAAAGCATATCAAAAATGGTGGGGAACCAAGGGTCTAATGAGGGTGAGGAACTTAACGTAATGAATATAAGTAGAGAAAAAGTAATGAAACTAATGGGACTAAAAGCCGACAAATCCCCTGGACCTGATGGCCTACATCCTAAGGTTCCAAAAGAGGTGCCTGAAGAGATAGTGGATGCATTGGTTTTGATCTTCCAAAATTCCCTAGATTCTAGAATGGTACCAGCAGATTGCAAATGTAACACTGCTATTCAAGAAAGGAGGGAGAGAAAAAACAGGGAACTACAGGCCAGTTAGCCCAACATCAGTCGTCGGGAAAATGCTGGAATCCATTGTTAAAGAAGTGGTATCAGGGCACTTAGAAAATCATAACATGATTAGGCAGAGCCAACATGGTTTTATGAAAGGGAAATCATGTCTGACAAATTTATTAGAGTTTTTTGAGGATGTAACTAGTAGGGTAGATAAAGGGGAACCAGTGGATGTAGTATATTTGGATTTCCAAAAGGCATTCGATAAGGTGCCACATAAAAGGTTATTACACAAAATAAGGGCTCATGGGGTTGGGGTAATATAGTAGCACGGATAGAGGATTGGTTAACGGACTAGAAAACAGAGAGAAGGGATAAACGGATCTTTTTCAGGTTGGCAGGCTGTAACTAGTGGGGTGCCGCAAGGATCAGTGTTGGGGCCTCAGCTCTTTACAATCTATATTAATGACCTAGATGAAGGGATTGAGTGTAATGTATCCAAGTTTGCTGATGATACAAAGCTAGGTGGGACAGTAACTGTGAGGAGAAAACTAAGAGTCTGCAAAGGGATATAGATAGACTAAGTGAGTGGGCAGTAAGGTGGCAGATGGAGTATAATATAGGGAAATGTGAGCTTATTCACTTTGGTAGGAAGAACAAAAAAACAGAATATTTTTTAAATGGTGAGAAACTTTCAAATGTTGGTGTTCACAGAGATTTGGGTGTCCTCGTGCAAGAAACACAGAAAGCTAGCATGCAGGTACAGCAAGCAATAAGGAAGGCAAATGGCATGTTGGCCTTTATTGCAAGGGGGTTGGAGTATAAGAGTAAGGAAGTCTTGCTACAATTGTACAGGGCCTTGGTGAGACAACACCTGGAGTACTGTGCACAGTTTTGGTCTCCTTATCTAAGGAAGGATAGACTTGCCTTGGAGGCAGTGCAACAAAGGTTCACTAGATTGATTCCTGGGCTGAGAGGGCTGTCCTATGATGAGAGATTGTGTAGAATGGTCTTATACTCTCTGGAGTTTAGAAGAATGAGAGGTGATCTCATTGAAACATACAAGATTCTGAAGGGGATTGACAGGGTAGATGCTGAGAGGTTGTTTCCCCTGGCTGGAGTGTCTAGAACTAGGGGGCATAGTCACAGGATAAGGGGTCGGCCACTTAAGACTGAGATGAGGAGGAATTTCTTCACTCAGAGTGTTGTGACTCTTTGGAATTCCCTACCCCAGAGGGCTGTGAATGCTAAGTCTTTGAGTATATTCAAGGCTGAGAGCGATAGATTTTTGGGGGGAGAAATTGAGTCGCGCCCTTTTTGAGGCATAACTTCGCCAGGGTTGAGCGCCCCAGAAAAATTAGCGCCCCCACGGCCAAAATTGAGTGGGAGCGCCCCAAGAGGGAAGTGGGGCACTACTGGAAGTGCCCCGCCTCCCTCTTGGGGCGCTGCGAGGGAATATTGTGGCGCTACAGGAGGCCGGGGACGGGAGCGGAGGCAGGCGCAAAGCAACCGAATTTTTCACCCTTGGACTCTAGGGAAATCAAGTGATATGGAGATCGGGAGGGAAAGTGGTGTTGAGGTCAATGATTAGCCATGATCTTATTGAATGGAGGAGCTGTATGGCCGACTCCTGCTCTTATTTCTTATGTTCTTATGTTTCTTGATATCACGTGGAGTGAATCGAATTGGCTGAAGACTGCCTTCTGTGATGGTGGGGACCTCAGGAGGAGGCTGATGTGAATCATCCACTCGGCACTTCTAGCTTCAGATAGTTGCAAACGCTTCAGCCTTGTCTTTTGCACTCACGTGCTGGGCTCCGCCATCATTGAGGATGGGGATATTCCTGGAGCTTCCTCCCCACTTTAGCTGTTTAATTGTCCACCACCATTCACGACTGGATGTTTTGTTCTTTTTTTATTCGTTTTTTATGCGATGTGGGTGTCGCTGACGAGGCCAGCATTTATTGCCCAACCCTAATTGCCCTTGAGAAGGTGGTGGTGAGCCGCCTTCTTGAACCACTGCAGTCCGTGTGGTGAAGGTACTCCCACAGTGCTGTTAGGCAGAGAGTTCCAGGATTTTGACCCAGCGACGATGAAGGATCGGCAATATACTTCTAAGTCAGGATGGTGTGTGACTTGGAGGGGAACTTGGGGGTGGTGGTGTTCCTATGCACCTGCTGCCCTTGTCCTTCTAGGTGGAAGAGGTCGCGGGTTTGGGAGGTGCTGCCGAAGAAGCCTTGGCGAGTTGCTGCAGTGCATCTTGTAGATGGTACACACTGTAGCCACGGTATGCCGGTGGTGGAGGGAGTGAATGTTTAAGGTGGTGGATGGGGTGCCAATCAAGCGGGCTGCTTTAACCTTGTTTGAAAAGGGAGAAAAGGATAGACTGAGTAATTACAGGCCAGTCAGCCTAACCTCGGTGGTGGGAAAATTATTGGAAAGAATTCTGAAGGACAGGCTAAATCTTCATTTAGAAAGACACAGATTAATCAAGGATAGTCAGCACAGATTTGTTAAGGGAAGGTCGTGTCTGACAAACTTGATTGAATTTTTTGAGGAGGTAACAAGGAGAGTAGATGAGGGTAGTACGTTTGATGTAGTTTATATGGACTTTAGCAAGGCTTTTGATAAGTTTCCACATGGCAGACAGGAAACAAAGTTTAAAGCCCATGGGATCCAGGGCAAAGTGTCAAGTTGGATTCAAAACTGGCTCGGAGGCAGGAAGCAGAGGGTAATGGTTGATGGGTGTTTTTGTGACTGGAAGACTGTTTCCAGTGGGGTTCCGCAGGGCTCAGTACTAGGTCCCTTCCTTTTTGTGGTATATATCAATGATCTAGACTTGAATATAGGGGATATGATTAAGAAGTTTGCAGATAGTATCATTAGGGGGATAGATAGGGTTCTTTGCAGCCAAGAGCGAGAGTCCCGAAGGCTGTGTTGCCTGCCCGGTGCCAGGGTTAAGGACATCTCCTCTGGGCTGGAGAGAAACTTGGAGTGGGAGGGGGAGGATCCAGTTGTCGTGGTCCATGTTGGTACCAATGACATAGATAGGACAAGGAAAGAGGTTCTGCTGAGGGAGTTTGAGCAGCTAGGGGCCAAATTAAAAAGCAGAACCTCGAGGGTAATAATCTCTGGATTACTACCTGAGCCACGAGCAAATTTGGCTAGGGTAAATAAAATCAGGGAGTTGAATGCGTGGCTCAAAGACTGGTGTGGGAAAAATGGGTTTTGCTTCTTGGGACACTGGCACCAGTACTGGGGCAGGAGAGAGCTGTTCCGTTGGGACGGACTTCACTTGGCCAGTGCTGGGACTAGTGTCCTGGCGAATCGAATAACTAGGGCTGTGGAGAGGGCTTTAAACTAATTAGTGGGGGGGAGGTTTCAAGAGAGCAAAAAATAAAAATGACAACAGAGAGGGTCATAGACATAGGTAGCAGTAGGGGAATCACAAATCAGAGCGTGGCAGGAAGGGACAGAGTGTGTGGAGTAAAAGGTAAACTGGTAAAAAGTGAAAAAGCAGGAACTAAGTGCCACAAAGCATATTTGAAAGTTCTCTATCTGAATGCACGTAGCATTCGTAACAAAATAGACGAGTTAATGGCACAAATAACTACATATGGTTATGATATTGTGGCCATTACAGAAACATGGCTGCAGGGTGACAATGCCTGGGAATTAAACATACCAGGTTATTTAACGATCAGGAAGGACAGGCAGGAAGGAAGGGGAGGTGGGGTGGCTATGTTAATAAAGGAAGGAATCACTGTAATACAGAGTAATGATATTGGGTCAAAAAATCATGATAATGAAACAGTTTGGGTGGAGATAAGGAATAATAAGGGGAAAAAAACATTAGTGGGCGTAGTCTATAGGCCTCCGAACAGTTGCAACTCTATTGGACGGAGTATCAATCAGGAAATAGTTGAGGCATGTAATAAGGGAACATCTATAATTATGGGGGATTTTAACTATCATATTAATTGGACAAATCAAATGGGGCAGGGCTGCCTTGAGGATGAGTTCATTGAGTGTATTAGGGATGGGTTTCTTGAGCAGTATGTAACTGAACCGACCAGGGGGCAAGCAACCTTAGATCTGGTCCTGTGTAACGAGACAGGATTAATTAAAAATGTCCTAGTAAAGGATCCCCTTGGAATGAGTGACCATAACATGGTTGAATTCCATATTCAATTAGAGGGTGAGAAGGTTGGATCTCAAACAAGCGTGCTAAGCTTGAATAAAGGAGACTATGAAGGTATGCGAGCGGAATTGAGTAGAGTGGATTGGGAAAATAGATTAAAGGGTAAGACGACACATGATCAGTGGTGTACATTCAAGGAGTTATTTTACAACTTCCAAAAAAAATATATTCCACTGAAAAGAAAAGGGTGTAAAAGAAAGGACAGTCATCCGTGGCTAAGTAAAGAAATTAAGGATAGTATTCGACTAAAAACAAGGGCATATAAGGTAGCGAAATCTAGTGGGAGGACAGAGGATTGGGAAAACTTTAAAAGGCAGCAAAAAATAACAAAAAGATTGATTAAGAAAGGGAAGATAGATTATGAAAGTAAATTAGCAAAAAATATAAAAACAGATAGTAAGAGTTTTTATAGTTATATAAAAAGAAAAAGGGTGGCTAAAGTAAATGTTGGTCCCTTAGAGGATGAGACCGGGAAATTAATGGTGGGAAATATGGAGATGGCAAAAACACTGAATGAATATTTTGTATCAGTCTTTACAGTAGAGGACACTAAGAATATCCCAACACTGGACAAACAGGGGGCTATAGGGGGAGAGGAGCTAAACACGATCAAAATCACTAAGGAAGTGGTACTCGGTAAAATAATGGGACTCAAGGCGGATAAATCACCTGGACCTGATGGCTTGCATCCTAGAGTCTTGAAGGAAGTGGCGGTAGGGATTGTAGATGCATTGGTAATAATTTTTCAAAACTCCCTGGATTCCGCTAAGGTCCCGGCAGACTGGAAAACTGCTAATGTAACACCCTTATTTAAAAAGGGCAGGAGACAGAAGGCTGGTAACTATAGACCGGTTAGCCTAACATCTGTGGTAGGTAAAATTTTGGAGTCCATTATTAAGGAAACAGTAACAGGACATTTGGATAATCATAATTTAATAGGACAAAGTCAGCATGGTTTTACGAAGGGGAAGTCATGTTTGACAAATTTGCTGGAGTTCTTTGAGGAAGTAACATATAGAGTGGATAAAGGGGAACCAGTGGACGTAGTGTATTTAGACTTCCAAAAGGCATTTGACAAGGTGCCACACAAAAGATTATTGCTTAAGGTAAAAAATCACGGGATTGGGGGTAATATTCTGGCATGGATAGAGGATTGGCTATCTAACAGAAAGCAAAGAGTTGGGATAAATGGTTCATTCTCAGACTGGCAATCAGTAACTAGTGGTGTTCCACAGGGGTCAGTGCTGGGTCCCCAACTCTTCACAATCTATATTAACGATTTGGAGGAAGGGACCAAGTGTAACATATCAAAATTTGCAGATGATACAAAGATGGGAGGGAAAGTAGTGAGTGAGGAGGACATAAAAAACCTGCAAGGGGACATAGACAGGCTAAGTAAGTGGGCAGAGATTTGGCAGATGGAATACAACACTGGAAAGTGTGAGGTGATGCACTTTGGCAGGAAAAATCCTAGAGCAATTTATTATCTTAATGGCAAGAAACTGGAGAGTACTGAAGTGCAAAGGGATCTGGGGGTCCTTGTGCACGAAACTCAAAAGGTTAGTATGCAGGTGCAGCAAGTGATTAAGAAGGCCAATGGAATGTTGGCTTTCATTGCTAAGGGGATAGAATATAAAAATAGGGAGGTATTGCTTCAGTTGTACAAGGTATTGGTGAGACCGCACCTGGAATACTGCATACAGTTTTGGTGTCCTTACTTAAGGAAAGACATCCTTGCTCTCGAAGCAGTGCAAAAAAGGTTCACTCGGTTAATCCCGGGGATGAGGGGGTGGTCATATGAGGAGAGGTTGGGTAGATTGGGACTCTACTCATTGGAGTTCAGAAGAATGAGAGGCGATCTTATTGAAACATATAAGATTGTGAAGGGGTTGGATCGGGTGGATGCGGGGAGGATGTTCCCGATGACGGGTGAAACTAGAACTAGGGGACATAGTCTTAGAATAAGGGGCTGCTCTTTCAAAACTGAGATGAGGAGGAACTACTTCACTCAGAGGGTGGTAGGTCCATGGAATATGCTGCCACAAAAAGCTGTAGAAGCTACAACATTAATTAAATTTAAAACAGAAATAGACAGTTTCCTAGAAGTAAAGGGCATTAAGGGTTACGGGGAGCGGGCAGGAATTTGGACATGAGTCTAGGTTCGGATCGGTCATGGCCCTGTGGGTAGTGGAGCGGGCCCAGGGACTGTGTAGCCTGATTCTGCTCCTATTTCGTGTGTGCAATTCTGTTAGATTCAGGAGATGGTTCTGTGATAGATAGTAGATTGGCGGTTAGGATCAGATCAGCCATGATCTTATTGAATGGCGGAGCAGGCTCGAGGGGCCGATTGGCCTACTCCTGCTCCTATTTCTTATGTTCTTATGTTCTTATGATACTAAAATCGGCTGTGTGGTTGATACTGAAGAAGGAAGCTGTAGACTGCAGGAAGATATCAATAAAATGGTCAGGTGGGCAGAACAGTAGCAAATGGAATTCAATCCGGAGAAGTGTGAGGTAATGCATTTGGGGAGGGCTAACAAGGAAAGGGAATACACATTAATTGGTAGGACACTGAGTAGTGTAGAGGAACAAAGGGACCTTGGAGTGCATGTCCACAGATCCCTGAAGGTAGCAGGCCAGGTAGATAAGGTGGTTAAGAAGGCATACGGAATGCTTGCCTTTATTAGTCGTGGCATAGAATACAAGAGCAGGGGGGTTATGCTTCAACTGTATAAAACACTAGTTAGGCCTCAGCTAGAGTACTGCGTGCAGTTCTGGTCATCACATTACAGGAAAGATGTGATTGCACTAGTGAGGGTACAGAGGAGATTTACAAGGATATTGCCGGGAGTAGAGAATCTTAGCTATGAGGAAAGACTGGATAGGCTGGGTCTGTTTTCCTTGGAACAGAGGAGGCTGAGGGGAGACCTTATTGAAGAGTATAAAATTATGAGGGGCCTAGATAAAGTGGATAGAAAGGACCTATTTCCCTTAGCAGAGGGGCCAAAAACCAGGGGGCACAGATTTAAAGTCATTGGTGGAAGGTTTAGTGGGGATTTGAGGGGAAATTTCTTCACCCAGAGGGTTGTGGGGGTCTCGAACGCACTGGCTGAAAGGGTGGTAGAGGCAGAAACCCTAACCACAATTAAAAAGTGCTTGGATGTGCACTTGGGATGCTGTAATCTGCAGGGCTACGGACCAAGAGCTGAGAAGTGGGATTAGGCTGGACACGATGCTGTAACTTTCTATGATTCTATGATTCTATGGATGATGTCGAGATTCTTGAGTGTTGTTGGAGCTGCACTCATCCAGGCAAGTGGAGAGCATTCCATCACACTCCTTACTTGTGCCTTGTAGATGGTGGAAAGGCTTTGGGGAGTCAGGAGGTGAGACACTCACCGCAAAATACCTAGCCTCTGACCTGCTCTTGCTGCCACAGTATTTATGCGGCTGGTCCAGTTAAGTTCCTGGTCAACGGTGACCCCTGGGATGTTGATAGTGGGGGATTCAGCGATGGTAATGCCATTGAATGTCAAGGGGAGGTGGGTAGACTCTCGCTTGTTGGAGATAGTCATTACCTGGCACTTCTGTGGCGCGAATGTTACCTGCCACTTATCAGCCGAAGCCTGAATGTCGTCCAGGTCCTGTTGCAGGTGGACATGGACGGCTTCATTTTCTGAGGAGTTGTGAATGGCGTTGAACACTGTGCATTCATCAGTGAACATCCCCATTTCTGACCCTATGTTGGAGGGAAAGTCATTTTTGAAGCAGCTGAAGATGGTTGGGCCTAGGACACTGCCCTGTGGAACTCCTGCAGCGATGTCCTGGGGCTGTGATGATTGACCTTCAACCACCATAACCATCTTCCTTTGTGCTAGGTATGACTCCAGCCAGTGGAGCATTTTCCCCCTGATTCCCATTGACTTCAGTTTTACTAGGGCTCCTTGATGCCACACTCGGTCAAATGCTACCTTGATGTCAAGGGCAGTCACTCTCACCTCACCTCTGGAATTCAGCTCCTTTGTCCATGTTTGTACCAACGTTGTAATGAGGTCGGGAGCGGAGTGGTCTTGGCGGATCCCAAACTGGGCATCAGTGAGAAGGTTATTGGTGAGTAAGTGCCGCTTGATAGCACTGTCGATGACACCTTCCATCACTTTGCTGATGATTGAAAGTAGACTGATGGGGCGGTAATTGGCCGGAATGGATTTGTCCTGCTTTTTGTGGACAGGACATACCTGGGCAGTTTTCCACATTGTCGGATAGATGCCAGTGTTGTAGCTGTACTTGAACAGCTTGGCTAGTGGCACGGCTAGTTCTGGAGCACAAGTCTTCAGCACGATAACCGGGATGTTGTCGGGACCCATAACCTTTGCTGTATCCAGTGCGCTAAGCCGTTTCTTGATATCATGTGGAGTGAATCGAATTGGCTGAAGACTGCCTTCTGTGATGGTGGGGACCTCGGGAGTAGGCCGATATGGATCATCTACTTGGCACTTCTGGCTGAAGTTGGTTGCGCTCACGTGCTGGGCTCCACCATCATTGAGGATGGGGATATTCATGGAGCCTCCTCCTCCCGTTAGTTGTTTAAGGGTCCACCATCATTCAGGACTGGATGTGGCAGGACTGCAGAGCTTTGATCTGATCCGTTGATTGTGGGATCGCTTAGCCCTGTCTATAGCATGCTGCTTTCGCTGTTCAGCATGCATGTAGTCCTGTGTTGCAGCTTCCCCAGGTTGGCACCTCATTTTTAGGTACACCTGGTGCTGCTCCTGGCATGCTCTTCTACACTCCTTATTGAACCAGGGTTGGTCCGCTGGCTTGATGGTAATGGTAGAGTAAGGGATATGCTGGGACATGAGGTTACAGATTGTGGTGGAATTTTATGTCCACCTGCGAGGGCAAATAGGACCTCGGTTTAACGTCTTATCCAAAAGGCAGCACCTCCCACAGTGTAGCACTCCCTCAGTACTGCACTGGAGTGTCAGCCCGGATTATGTGCTCAAATCTCTGGAATTGGACTCTGAACCCACAACCTTCTGATTCAGAGCCAAGAGTGCTACCGCTGAACCAAGGCTGACACTGAGGGTTAAATACATTGTTTAGACTCCTTGACAGTGGACTTTAGAAGGAGTGCATTTATTGAGCAAAAATACCCTACCTTCTATATATTTTAATGTTCCTATAATTCTTTAAAAAGAATATTTCAGTCTTGAGCCTATTTCCTATTGTTAAAGGTTCTGTTTAAAAAAAAATCTCCCCTCCTTTCCTGAAAGTATTATCTCAATTCTAGGATTTCATCGCATGGATACCAGCTACTCTCTTGTACCTCACCCAAGTAGCCATTTTTCAAGTATGAACCGAGTGTCATCAGGCTATCTGATGATGGAGGATATCACAGATGAGCCCAATTCTGTCCTCACCCAAAGTCCACACAAGGGGTGTAATTTTGACTTTGGATGATATCGGATCAGCCACCCGTTATATATATCTCCCGATGTTACTTTCCATTGAAGTCAATGGATATAAAAGGTCAGAAGAGATGTATAATGGACGGCTGAATCGATATCGCCCGTTTTACACTATCACCCAAAGTCAAAATTACCCCCAAATACTTCCCATCAGTAGTCAATGGATAGCAATTAGGAGAGGGAACCCTGGCTGTTTTATCCCCCTCACTGTCCAAATTGTATCTTTGTACATGAAAACCACACACATAATCCTGTATTCTAACAAAACACAACTGTTCTGTATCTGGTACCTTCACAATATTGTACTCTATAACGACCATTTTTGTCACTTATCATTTCTCTTACATTTCACACCGTGTCCCTGTTGCGTTCTTATACTTGCATTCCCCTCACCAGATAAACAGTACAGATTGCAAATATACTGACACAAATCATCATCATCTTCGTATCAGTGAGGAGTAAAAGACTGGGGTATCTTAATAAAACCAATTATGTTAATGTATCTAATAACTCCACATATTATACAATGTGATGATCTCAAAGATTTAGACTGAGCACCAAAGATGCTTGAATAATTTGTCCACCGTATAAATATAAAGCCAAATTCCATTTATTGAAATAAAGTGCTTTCAATACTGACACAGGATTGATTGTTTTATGCACTTTGCTGACATACAGATACTATTTTTAAACAGACAAAACAGCCACACAGCACTTGGCATTCAGCTAATAGGAATTTAAGGAACACTAATGCTAGAGTGGGAACTACCATAAAATATGGTGTGTATGACGACCAGTATAAAAAATAAACTTTGGGAGATTTACAGATGTACAGATTTAATCTGGCACTGCAATCTTCAGACCTGATATTTCACATTTCGTCAAGGCATTCATTTCCTTTTAGCTGGCATTAATGGTGAAGTGAATCAGTGAATAGTTAGTCCGGAAGACCAGAGATTGGCATTTGTACAGCAGTCAGCACGGGGTTAGAGAATGCTCTGAATCAGCATCCAGGAAAGATAGGAACAATCTCCCTTCTTTCAGAGGCCACAGACTCTGTTCATTGTTGATATCAGTGAACAGCAATCTGTGCATCCACCTTATAGTTTGTGTCTTTGTGGGAGTTTCAGTGCTGGACTAAAAACAATTTCCTCAACAGTTCAGAGATTATTTAATCTATATCGGTCGGATCATAGGGGAAATATCTTGTTTTCAGAATATTTCATCAGAAGCTCTAAAGATGGCTGAGTGTGTAACTCATAATTTTACAGCATTGAATATTATTTCATTAAGGGATACATGCAAATATTTTAAGGTGCTTCTCATTGATAATTAAGATTGATTACTTTGATCGTCCAGTTTTGAAAATCAATCGAATAGATGTTCCATGCTTTTTAAAATTACTCTGCACTTACTGAAATACATTGGCCGTGATTTTGCTGGCGCTCAGAGGGCGGGTTTGGAGGTGGGTCAGATGGTAAAATCGCAAATATTGACACCGGGTTCCTATCCCACCGTCAACCAGCCTCCGCGCAACTTTCCAAAATGCGGGCTCCCAGACTCCCGATCGGTCCCGCCACCAAGCGGCAGGAAAGGCCCTTGAGGCAGTTAACAGCTTGTTAACTGCCTAGATAATGCTATTTTGACAGTGGTTTTAGATTTTTCCACTTTTTCTGCATGTTCCACGCCAGCTGATTGTGCCGGGTTCACAAGTGGCTGCCTTCTTGACAGCTGCACCTCCAGCATAAAAACGGAGCTCTCAACAAGGCTCAGTTACAGATGACAGAACTTTGTTTTTTCAGGTCTTGGAAAACTTTTTGCAGGTCAACTGACCTTGGAAGTGGTGAAGCTGAGAGCCATCTCCACTGTGACCTCCTGGGGAAACCCTCTCCCCACATTGACTGAACGCTTCCTCAACTGAGATATCTACCAGCAACATGGGAACCATTTATTTCCTTTCATCCTAGTCCTCAGATTCGGAGGAAGAGCAGCCACGGCAGCAGCAGAACCAGGCACAACAGCAGCACCAACATCAGGAGCGCCAACCTCCTGCTCACTCACCTGATGCTGCACAGGGCAGAGGGCGTCAGCGCATGGCTGCATGTCGCCGCAGGAGATACTCCCCAACACAGGGTTTACAGGCCGAGGATGACCTTCCTCAACAACAGTGCCAATGGAGGCTGAGACTTTTGCAAGAGGTAGTCGCTGACATCTGCGCACTGCTGCACCAACACCTGGAGCCCAGAGGAGCAGGTGGACACCCCTTACCAGTGGCTGTCAAAGTCACCACCGCCCTCAATTTTTTTGCTTCAGGGTCCTTCCAGGGCTCATCAGCAGACATCAGCGGCATCTCCCAGTCTTCCGCACACACTTGCATCATGCAGGTTACCGATGCCCTCTTTGCAAAGGCGCACAATTACATGCACTTCTCGATGGATCAAGCAAGTGTAACCGCGCGTGCGGTTGGCTTTGCAAATATGGCGGGCTTGCCAAGGGTGCAGAGCATTATAGACTGCACACATGTGGCCCTTAGGGCACCCCATCACAACCCAGCTGTTTTTGTCAACCGCAAGGGCTTCAACGTGCAGCTGGTGTGTAACCGCAGGAAGGACATTTTGCATGTTTGCGTGAAGTACCCTGGCAGTTGTCATGACTCGTTCATCCTGAGGCAGTCTACTGTGCCTACACTCTTCAATCCACCAGCTCAACATTCTGGATGGCTACTTGGAGACAAGGGCTATCCCCTGAAGACGTGGCTGATGATGCTGTTGAGGAGGCCATCGAACGAAGCTTAGGAGCGTTACAATGCCAGCCACATTTCGACCAGATCCATCATCGAGCAAACCATCGGCTTGCTGAAGATGCAATTCAGATGCCTTGACAGATCAGGTGGAGCCCTACAGTACTCAGCAGCCAGGGTCTCCAGAATCATCGTTGCACAACATCGCACAGCTTCATGGCTTGCAGCTGCCTGAGGGACAATTGGCTCAGCGCATAGCCTCCTCAGATGAGGAGGAGGAAGAAGACCTTGCGGAGGCGGATGAGCCAGCTGCAGCAGCACGCAAGCACATTGCTGCCAGTGATGCACTAATCTTTGCCAGATTCGCTTAGATAGATGAATCAAAGACATGTGGCTGGCACCGTCTTATCACACCATAGACATTGGACAAGAACCTATGGGTTCTTATCACTCTGACCACCATCATTACAAATGCAAGTCGCCCTGAGCCCACAAAGTGCAACTTCCATTTCCCAGATCACATAGGCCAGAACTTCAACTGTTTGCCATCACTTCTGTTTAATCAATGCACAAAAGGATGACAATGGCAAAAATTAAAGATAACAGAACAGAACACCCAAGTGACTACCCTTGTGACTAATTGTGCTTTATCTTCCTCTTATGCATGCTTCTACATGGTGCTTCCCCTGTGGCTTCAGCAGATGTGGAGGCACCTTGCTCACTTTCATGCTGCTCCTGCTTCGACACCTTTGGCGGGCGTCCTCTGGGTTTGCGAGCCTGTGAGGGCTTGGCAACAGTCTGCTCCTCCTACGGCTGTGCAGGGGCTGAGACACCCATCTCAGTTGGGAAGGGACTCTGGTGGGGCTCTGACCGAGGGCTACTCAGTGGCATGGGAGTGTGAGCGCTTGGAGAGGAGCCCCCACTTCCTTGTTGCCTGCCACCAACATCCCTCTCATGGGTCAGCCCCACTTCAGCGCTAGCAAGTGGCTGAACAGCACCTTGCTGCACATCAGGGGGGCCATGAGGACTCGTATCTGCACTGGCAGTCCTACTCAAAAGGACTTCCATGAAGCTCTGGTTTCTCTGCTCAATAGCTGCCCATCGCTCCTCCAGAGATGTCAGTCTATTCTGAACATACACCATGTTTTCCTGACTCTGGCGACTTATTTCATCCATGGTCATAGCCATCCTCTCCTCTACCATAGCCATCCTTTCCAGAGAGGTAGCCATCCTTACCTCGGAGGTAGCCATACTTTCCACGGAGGTTGCCATCCTTTCCATGGTGCTGCGTTCATGCGCCATTGATTCCACAAAGGCACTGCTCATGTTAGAGATGGACTCCTCCATCCTCTCCACATTCGCAGTAACCCTGGAGACAAAACCTGCCAGAGACTCCTGCACTTGTTCCTGGAGTTCCAGCACCGCTCTCTTTCTGGATGGACCCGGAGGCACAGGGTCCACATGCAGCTGAGCAGAGCTGGGAGCGCCCTGCGGCCTCCGACGAGGACTCTCCACTGCTGTCCCTGTCTCCACCATCTGCTGATGCTCACTTGTGAGCTGTGATACACCAGGTGACAACACTACTCTATGTCGCGAAGGTTCCACCGAGGTGTGCGTATCTGCGCTGGTGCTGGGTGCGCTTAATTCTGTGCCCTCAGAGGTTGCAGGTTCCTCTGAGGAGTCTTCTGGCTCCGGCTCTTCCTCCTAGATAGTGGGGAGGGGGGCTCTCGATGGTCCTGTGGGGGAGTAAAGGCATGAGTTAGACATGTGATATTAACGTAGCATGCACATCGAATTGTGCAGATGATCATAAGTCCATCTGTATGAGCATCAGATGCCATATCAGTCACTCATGCAATGTAAATGAGATGCAAATCTATTCTGTCACCAGCTTGCTCTGCTGCGCCCGTCTGACCGTCCCCCACTTCCAGATCCTCATCAATTCCGATTATTTCGAGGGCAGCCTCCTCAGCGTTGGTGAGATATGCAATGGAAGGTGGCCCTCTTCCTGTCCTAGCCCTCTCCCTCTTATTGTGGGCTCTCTTTTCCTGCAATGAGGGACACAAGTGGAGTTTGAGTGAGAATGATGGAGTGAGTGTAGAGAATCCATGGCATAGATGCTTAGAAGGAGACAAAGATGGAGTGAGGTGCCAATACCAAGGGCCCTCCCTGTGCATTGTTAATTGTTGGCGTTGCATAACAGTGAGAGCGAGTGTGAGGGCAGCATAGTTGAATAGTGAAGTGATTGTGTACATAGAGAGAGAGGAATGGTTAAGGGTGCAAGGGATGTAAGGGTAAAGTGGGATGTGCAGGAGTAGGTTGACAATGCAGAGTGCTGGTGAGACGAGGAGATGGGGAGCAGATTGAGGGTAAGTGTGATGTTATATTCACTTTTCCTAAGCGGACCAGGTCATTGAACCTTTTTCTGCACTGCACCCAGGTTCGAGTGCACAATGATCTGGAGCTCACCTCCTCAGCAATTTGCAGCCAGCCTACTTTGGTTTGCTGTGGTGGCTTCTTCTGCCCAGAGGATGGGAACAGTACCTCCTTGCACCCTCTGACTCCCTCCACAAGAGCATGGAGGAAGTCATCATCAAATCGGGGAAACCTTGGCCCTTGAGTAGTCATGGCAGCAGTTGTTAGAGCGAAATCCACCATCAAATAATGAGAGAATGAACCAAGGCTGCATGGACCCTTAAAAGCAGCTGCCTCACAGATGTCAGCAGAGGCGAGTTCCAGACCCAAAACCACTAGTTGGCCAGGGGAGCGCACACGCAGGGACTCAATTGCCCCATTAGGGGAAAATTGCAAATTTTTACCGGCTGAAAGCGATGGCAGGACCGGAACCAGCCGACCACCTGACCCGCACCCAACCCGCCACCAATGAGAAAATCGCGGCCATTATATTTACCAAGTGCTAGCTCTCCCTCTTGGCAGGTGTAATCTTAAATATTGATCTTTAAAATGTGGAATAGAAATCATGATTTATATTTTCATGCTAAGAAGTACAATTTCCTTTCTTTCAGAATGTAATTTATACTTAAGTGGAAAATGATGTAATCTGGCCTTAAACTAAAATACAACTCCACTTGTACAGGAAAGGGTTTGAATCCTGTACAGCCCACACACCAGCCGTGACAACCCTGACTGCAGGATGTAGCCTGCACTACAGGCCCTGTTAATACTGAATCTTTTTTCCAGCCCCTGCACAACTATCTCCTGGGGGGAAAAATTGGGTCGCGCCCCCTTTGGGGCGCTAAGTTCGCTGGGGCGCTACTTTTAGCGCCACGAAAAAGTTAGCGCCCCCGCGAAAGAAATTGAATGGTTGCGCCCCAAGCAGGAGGCGGGGCGCTACTGGAAACACTCCCCCTCCTTCTTGGGGCGCTACCATTGAATACCGAGACATTACGTGCAACAGCGCCACATGAGTCAGCACGTAGCGCCGTATACTACAGGCCTCCCTCCCCTGATTAAAGGGGAGGAGCCTAGCACAGCGCGCACCAGGGCCCTGCTGGACCACGGGGAGCGGGGTGCCGGCAAAAGAGCCCGGCACTCAAGAGGAGTGCCGGGCTGACCAATCACGGCCGGCACCCCGCAGGAGGAGGCGAATGGGGGCAGGTGCTGGCAGGCGGCCCAAAAAAAAGGCTGCCTGGCACCTGCCCTTTAATTTGCTCCGCCACCGCAAACATGGCACCCTGACCCTGTCGGACATAGCGTCCGGCGGTAGGTCAGGAGGCGCGAGCGATGTTTGCGGCCAGGGCGCGAGCGGGGCGCTGCGCATGGCAATGACGTCATCGCCGGAGGCGCAGCACCACGGGGCACTACCGGCTACCGCCGCCACTAACCTCCCGCTGAATTTTGCGGGAGTTGTTAGCGGCACCGCCCCCTTGGGGTGCTAACAGGGCGCAAAGCAAGCCAATCTTTCCCTCCATGTTTTCCTTCAATTCAGAGTTTAGAATTTATTCTCCATTCTTGTTCTTTACCTACAAATACTTTGAACATCCCATTAAGCTACAGAAACCTAGACTGGGTCGTGTAGAAATGGAAACATTGCACTGTTGCAGTAGAGGTAGAGGTGAGAAATGACATTAAATTGACTTGTTCCTTTTAGTCAATTATTACCCACTGAGATTTTATGTAACATTTTTATTTCTATTTTTTAAACATGTTGGGGGCAATTTTCGCTGAATACTTTAGGCGCTAAAGAGGTAAAAAGGTGGCCAAGATGGGGTCTTAAGCTGAAACGCCAGTATAGCCTGAGTTGAAGCCAGCGCCACAAACAGCTGATTGCCACTTAAAGTGCCTGCTAGCGCTCATTAAAGAGGTTGCTCGGCATTTTGGTGGCTAGCGCTCCAACTAACGCCCTCTCCTATTCCTAACAGCAACCAGCTATTTGGGAGTAAACATGGCGTTGATGTCGATTTCAAGCACTACTTATAGGGATGCTCCACTTAAAGGGATACTCACTATTTCATGATCATTGCTGCTGGAGCTGTGAAGAGGACCTCTGAAACACATGGGAGACTTTCTGGGACACTTTGTCAAGACTTCATCAACACTTGAGCAACATTTATTCTGGAAATTCTCTGAGGACTTCACCTAAAAAGAGTAAGCGCTGTGCTACTCCAACTTATAGAAGTCACCAGGAGAAAGGGAGTGTTTGCTCATGGGCATATTGCTAGGACCCCCCCCCCCCCAACCTGGGCAAGGAATGGGAGGAGGACATGAGGCCAGGCAGAGCAGCACCAGCTGCTACAGGAGAGATGGACAGGAGGGCGAAGGGTGCTGTCCTTCCCCCCCTGCGGGTTCAGGACATCCCTCCATCTCTGGACCTCCTCTATGAAAACTTACAGTGCCGCATCCGAGAACCTGTGCGCCCTCTCCTTCAGTCAACCTGAAACCTGCCGCTGTGTGCCAGCCAGAGCACTCCACACCTTCAGTGGAAGTGGGTGCAAGGACCCACATATACTGCTCAACGAAAATTGCGTCTAATCAGCACTGGAGTGCTAAACCTGCAGGTTTCTGATTAGCGCCTGCAGGTACAATCAAATCATGATAATCATCAATTAGCCCTTGCTGTAAATGTTTAAGTACACATAATTCTTTTGCGGCCAAAATTTACAACCACCCATAAGGCCTCTGTCTGGAGGGTCATGCTTACTTGTGGGCCCTAACAGCCACCAATATCTTATCCCCAATTTAGTCATTCTGGTTGGTGTGAGACGAAATGTTAACCACCAAACCGGTCATATAGTAGGTAGTATTTCTTATTTGTTGTAATGCAATACATTCCTCTCTCCGAATAAACAACGTCCTTTCCGAATTCAATAGTAGAACTAGGGATTCTTTATCCAGGGTGAAACCATTAGCTAACGATGGGCTCTACAGCACTTCGCAGCTGCATGGTCAGGTGCCACTTTTTCTGGAACTGTGCATGAAGTGTCTGGTGCAATCCAGAACCCTTCTTTTTCTCTGACTAATATCTTCAGATAGTTTGCAAATTTCTTGTGTATATCATCCTACAACAAGCATATTGATTCCACTTTAAATACTCCATCAGTTTATCATCAGCAGGTAGCAATACTATTGCCCCTATCACAGGAATCAGTCGTGAAACAGCATCACTTTGCTTGCAAGGCTTCCTGGCATAACACACCAATCCAAATCTTTTCACCTTACACCAAACCATATTCCCTTCTGATTTCAAAATTCTCATTTGTTTATGTAATATAAAATTTCGGATCTAATTGTTTATACAGGTTGAGCATCCCGAATCCGGCAACCTCGGGACCGAGGCCGAGCCGGTTTTTGGGTTTTTCCGGACTTCGGAACGTGTTTCTGATGTCCGAAGTCCGGAAATGCCCGAGCCCAGGTTGCGATATTTCCGGACTTCGGACATCAGAAACATGTGCCGAGTCCGGAAATGCCTGGGCCCAGGTTGCGCTATTTCCGGTTTTTGGTAAGCCTCTCTCAGGGTGTCCGGATTCCGGAACATTTTACGGATTCCGGAACTCCGGATTTGGGACGCTCAACCTGTAATACCATTTAAGTAAAAACCCTCCATACATAATCACCATTGAGATCAGTTGTTAGGAATGATTGCCGTTACCCCTAACCTGTCCTAATCTTTCTGCCTTTCCTTTTATTAAAACCAGGAACTCTCTTTGTTTTGATATAACATGCCCTGTCTGCCTATTCATTAATCCCTCTAATTGCTTGTGCATTGTTTTATCATGTTCCCATTGGCTCACGGTGAGTTCAACTAAAAATCTTCTACAATTGTGTTTAGTAAAAGTGTACAATTTCTCTAAGCATTGTATGATAAAACTGTACATATCTTCAATTACATAATTCAGATGCCAAAAAATACAGAAACAAAAATTTTACAGCATAGGAATCATTTCTAATGAAACTCTTTAGACAAAGCTTCATGTGTTCGTGTCACTAGGTTCGTTCACAGGTCCTTCATAAACACGGTTTGCATCTTTACCTGCTGCCTCCCATTTTGAAGTATTAATTGCACTGGTGTCAATTTTTAGATCAAGCTCACACCGTCTGCACTCAGGCATGCATTCAGGGAAACATCCATCATGTCCTCATGTCTGTGCAGAAAAATGGAAAGTTCTTACACCATATTGTTCCTTAAGCATATCCTCGTACAGAGTTTCCACTTTGCCAATGTTTTGCCATCAAGGTGACAATAGTAGTTTCCTTTTCACAGCCTTTCTTAAAGAATGCCATGTCAGACCTGCCTGGTGGTCTTGACCAGAGATAACACAGACAAGAACCAATTTATCTCCACTAGTTAAATAAAGAAAGACTTGCATTTGTAGAGGTGCCTTTCACAACCACCGGACGTCTCAAAGCGCTTTACAGCCAATGAAGTACTATTTGAAGTGTAGTCACTGTTGTAATGTGGGAAACGCGGCAGCCAATTTGCACACAGCAAGCTCCCACAAACAGCAATGTGATAATGACCAGATAATCTGTTTTTGTTATGTTGTTTGAGGGATAAATATTGGCCAGGACACCGGGGATAACTCCCCTGCTCTTCTTCGAAATAGTGCCATGGGATCTTTTACGTCCACCTGAGAGAGCAGACGGGGCCTCGGTTTAACGTCTCATCTGAAAGACGGCACCTCCGACAGTGCAGCACTCCCTCAGCACTGCACTGGAGTGTCAGCCTAGCTTTATGTGCTCATGTTCCTGGAGTGGGACTCGAACCCACAACCTTCTGACTCAGAGGCGAGTGTGCTACCAACTGAGCCACAGCTGACACAGTTTCCAGCATTTTCTGTTTTTATTTCAGATTTCCAGCATCCACAGTATTTTGCTTTTGTTTTTAATTACTTCTTGCTTGTGTTCTTGCACAGTGTTCAGTTCTATTCACAACTCCTCAGATAATTAAGCAGTCCATGCCCGAATGCAGCAAGACCTGGATGACATTCAGGCTTGGGCTAATAAGTGGCAGGTAACATTCACGCCACACAAGTGCCAGGCAATGACTATCTCCAACAAGTGAGAGTCTAACCACCGCCCCTTGACATTCAACGGCATTACCATCACCGAATCCCCCACAATCAACATCCTGGGGGTCACCATTGACCAGAAACTTAACTGGACCACCCACATAAATAATGTGGCTACAAGAGCAGGTCAGAGGCTAGGTATTCTGCAGGCGATTGTCTCACCTCCTGACTCCCCAAAGCCTTTCCACCATCTACAAGGTACAAGTCAGGAGTGTGATGGAATACTCTCCACTTGCCTGGATGAGTGCAGCTCCAACAACACTCAAGAAGCTCGACACCATCCAGGACAAAGCAGCCTGCTTGATTGGCACCCCATCCACCACCTTAAACATTCACTCCCTCCACCACCGGTGTACTGTGGCTGCAGTGTCTACCATCTACAAGATGCACTGCAGCAACTCGCCAAGGCTTCTTCAGCAGCACCTCCCAAACCCGCGACCTCTACCACCTGGAAGGACAAGGGCAGCAGGCGCATGGGAACACCATCACCTGCACGTTCCCCTCCAAGTTACACACCATCCTGACTTGGAAATATATCGCCATTCCTTCATCGTCACTGGGTCAAAATCCTGGAACTCCCTCCCTAACAGCACTGTGGGAGTACCTTCACCACACGGACTGCAGCGGTTCAAAAAGGCGGCTCACCATCACCTTCTCAAGGCAATTAGGGATGGGCAATAAAAGTTGGCCTTGACAGCGACGCCCACATCCCAGGAATGAATTTAAAAAAGTACAGGGTGGGGGTGGAGTCAATCACACAATAGCAGTTTCCAGATTCTCTTGAAAAAGCTGCTTTTTTACTTTATTTTTTTAATCATACCTTTTGTCATTTAATCTCTCCTACCTTCCACACTATCACAGAAATTCCCTCTTGTTCTTTCCTCCCCTCCCCCCTTTCCCTGCCCTTACAGTGCTAACTTTTTCCAGATCTGACGAAGGGTCATCAACCTGAAACGTTAACTCTGTTTCTCTCTCCACAGATGCTGCCTGACCTGCTGAGTATTTCCAGCATTTTCTCTTTTTATTTCCGATTTCCCATGTCCACAGTATTTTGGTTTTGTAACAAGGTTATCTCACAGTTGACGAGGTCAAGGCCCTCTGAGGCCATCCAACAGTGATTTAAAAGAGTTATTTCATTATATTTCAATTGTATAAAAATGGTTACTTCATCATATTTCAACACTCTCCAACTTGAGGGAGAACAACTTCTTCTGATACATCACTATTATCATTCCCTTAATAAAGCTGTCATTTCATGTCTATCTACTCATTTTAGTCTATTGGCTTAGAGGTGTTATAAAATGAGCAAAACCCCCAGTATCACAATCTGAGCAACAATTAAAGATTCAGATAACAAATGGTACCACAGATGCTGGCCTGCATTATACACTGTCTCCCAGCACCATGAGTGTTTTCCTACTTGTTGGATTTGTCTCTCAGCTACCTCATTGTCCTGAAGCATGTATAGGCATTCTAGGCTATATCTTGCATTACTGCAGTATGGTTCTAGGACTGGTGACCCTCTTCTCCTGAAGGTGTTGACTCCTTGCTGCTTTATGGTTATCCTGAAAGTGTTGGCTCCTTGTTGGGGTATGTTTCCAGGGCTGATGACCCTCTTCTCCTGAAGGTGTTGGCTCCTTGCTGGTTTATGGTTATCCTGAAGGTGTTGGGTCCTTGTTGGGGTATGTTTCCAGGGCTGATGACCCTCTTCGCCTGAAGGTGTTGGCTCCTTGGTGGGGTATGTTTCCAGGGTTGATGACCCTCTTCTCCTGAAGGTGTTGACTCCTTGCTGGTTTATGGATGCAGCTGTTAACTGAGCAGCACTGGCATCTCTTACATTAATGAAACAAAACAAAATGTTTAACCTTCGGTGCAGTTTAAAACCTGGATGATTCTGTCACAAAGTTTGCTCTTGTGAAGTATAATTTATTTTGTGTCAGTGAGTTACATGAATGGACCAATTATCACTACAAGCTTGTTATCTCTCATTTTAGCTGGAAAACTGACAGTGAAAAGAGGAATTGTACTGTACTTTGGGGTACTTCCAGTCGTAGGTTTCATTTCTTCACATTAGAGTGGATGGTAGCAATGTTTTCGGAAGCTACAGTTCTGTTTTGATGTAGCAGAAATCATAGGAGCAATCAACAAGCTGTCGGATGTACTATAATTCTCAAAAGAGGGCGAAATTAAATTTTAACTCGTTGCTCAAACTGAAAGTGCCTTTCAAGGAGGAATGTTAATCTCCCCTGGAATTGAAACCTGCGACAAGTAGGAAGCCACAGCCTCAGTTTTTTTAATGGCTTCATGTTTCACATCCAAGACCACTTTTCTAAATGGCCTGCTAGAGATAAGGCCCTCCATTGTCCTTCACATTTGAATTTGCACTGAAGCCTCTGTTAGGTTGTGTATTGCTTGAATTTAAACCCTAAAATACTAAAGGGCGTTTTGCTTAATGGGAGCATGAATCAGAGACTCGGGGTAGCTGCTCCCATTCCGTGAGGAACAGAGCCATGCAAAATTTATCTTTAAAATGGAGCAACTTTAAAACTGTAAATGATAAACATCGTGGCCCTGAAATTGTGCAGGACTTCTCTTCCCAGGACTCGGGAAATGGACAGAATACCCTAAAAAAAATCCCAACAACAAAAAAGTTCAACCTGCTAGTCTCATTTGAAATTTGCTAAATTTCTGGCATGTTCTCTACTTCTGTGATTACAACAGCAACAACAATTTGCATTTATATAGCACCTTTAACATATTAAAATGACCAAAGGCGCTTCACACGAACCTTATCAAACAAAATTTGACACTGGGCCACATAAGGAGATATTAGGACAGGTGAGAGTCGCAGAGGTAGGTTTTAAGGAGCGACTTAAAGGAGCGAATTCCAGAGCTTCGGGCTTAGACAGCTGAATGTACGGCCACCAATGGTGGAGTGATTCAAATCGGGGCTGCGTAAGAGGCAAGAGGAGCACAGATATCTCGGAGGGTTGTAGGGCTGGAGGAGGTTACAGAGATAGGGAGGGGCGAGGCCATGGAGGGTTTCGAGAACAAGGATGAAAATTTTAAAATTGAGGCGTTGCTCAACCGGAAGCCTATGTAGGTCAGCGAGCACAGGGGCCGATGGGTGAACGGGACTTGGTGCGAGTTTGGAGACGGGCAGCAGAGTTTTGGATGAGCTCAAGTTTATGGAGGGTGGAAGATGGGAGGCCGGCCAGGGGTGCTTTGGTATAGTCAAGTCTAGAGGTAACAAAGGCACGGTAAAATAATTTTCATCTTATATCTTGTCGATACTCTTATCATTCTGATGACACAGATAATTTCTTCTCTCAGCCTTCTGTTTTCTCATAAGAATATAATAGAATTAGAGTTCCCCAGGTGCATGGAACAGGAAAATGGAGGTGCAACCCATTACTTAAGTCTCCGCCTGCTTGCCTTGGGATTCCCAGGGACCTTTCCAGGATACCTAACTGGGCCTGCATTTATTCCAGGATACCTAATTGGGCCTGGATCTACAGTAAGCACAAGCCTAGCATTACGAGGTTATTGAGGCAAACAGGACTGCTCCCACATCTTGCTATGCTCACATGCATTGTGGGGGGGGGGGGGTGCACCTGAGGAATGCTGGTATTTCAGCTTGCGCCCAGACTGAAAGGTCTGTGGGTGCGTCCATGGGGGTTGGGGTGGGGGTTGGGGTGCAGTCTGGGGGTAGCCCAAAGATTGAAGAAGACTGCTAGAAAGGTACCCTCCCACCCCGCCCACCCACAAGACTATCTTCAGGCCCTGATGTCAGTAGCCAGGAGCACAGCTGCAGGCCTCTCCTAGTTTGATGGGTGCGCAACCTCGTCAAGGGGCAGGTCTGCACCTGCCATTCCTCTCGACCAAGCAAGCACAAGGGCAGTTGTTCCTTTCAGGCACAGCCTACCTGAGGTATGTTATGCCTGTCAGACGCCCAGCAAATGTCCAGAGAGGAAAATCTACTTTAGTCTACAGCCATCATCAGATCTCAATGCATCAATTTCAGGTTAATTCTAGACTCCCTACCTTCACAAACAATAGTCCAAACATGATCTTACCAATGAGTTATGAATTAGGTCAGATTATAATAAACAATTTTCTGTCCCCTAGTTACCATGAAGTTAGATAATAGTTGCTAGCTATTGCTCTATTTCCCTTATTACTAATTTCAGAATCAATTCCTTCTGCCATCTCACCTTCTACTGATATTTCCACCTTTTCAATAGCTGTCGCGTCCTTTCTTACCAATAGAGCTACTCCCTGCCTTGCCCACTAAACCTATCTTAATGGAATATTCCATACTTTCTTCCCTCTTTTGTCTACCAGCTATTTACAGCCATGCATCTGTAATTTCAACAATATCAACTCAGTTTGTTTGTCTTGTAAACTGTTTACCAATCTAGTGGCTACGGAGCCACCAATTTAGCTCACTGCAGCCCCTCAAACAAAGTTTTGTTATATGCACAGCCATCCTTCCCATGCATGTTTCATCTGCCCCAAAAAAGCCTAGGTATCTAAAATAAGCCAGTTCCTTTTTGTACACACCATTCATTCAGGGAAATGCTTTGTATGAGCATTGTGCGAAAATGTACTTTGATGTTCCAAATGTTTTACCCTGACCTTCCTGAGGCTGATAACCTGCACGCACTGTTCTTCTTACAAGTGGAGATGCTGTTACCAATATAAAGTAAAACACATTCCTGCAAATTACCTGCTTCACCCTGCACAGCTACACTTTCCATGGCAACAACCTAAATGTAAAGTAATATAAAGCCACTGTTGCTTGGACTGACTCCCTCAGCCACTTCCCCATGAAAAGCCGATAGCATGAGGGAACACTACACATTTTTCATGTCACAGGCTTTGCCAGAATGCAAAGCATTATTGATGCATGCACATAGCTTTACTGGCCTCAAACTCATAGACTTCATAAACAGAAAAGGCTTCCTTCATGAAGATGCCACTGGTCTGTTGCTATCGGCACAAAATTATGCATGTGATTGTCTACTATCCTGGTGGCGCTCATGACTCCTTTGTTACTATTGTGCTACCATTATTTGAAAGGACAAGAAGACTAGACTTATATTCTCATATGACCCTCTCTCCGAGCCCTCCCCCCACACCCCCACTGGCCCCGGCGTGCCCCCCCCCCCCCAACTACTTGCCATAAACAAGAGTTCTGGAGAGATATTATGAGACCACCAAGATCCCAGTTGAACAGTCAATTGGAATGTTGAAACAAAGGTTCAGATGCCAGGAAGTGTTGCTGTATAGCCCCACCAAGGCGTCAAAGATGAATGTAGTCTGTTTCTTATTCCACAACTTTGGCATACAAAGAAGCATTGCCATAGAGCATACAGAAGAAGAGGTTCAGGTGCAGCCTTTTGGCACAGGAGGACATGCCCATTGCAGATAGCAAGAATCTTAAGGCAGATTCCAATCGATAGGACATACACTTAACTGTCTGTTCTGCCAAAGGCACAATTAACAAAGTACACATGGACCCAATAAAGTGGACCAATACATTAATCCCACCAGTTCTGTCTGCCTTACATCAACTACCATGGCTACCAGTCCATTCCTTTTCTATCTTATTCAACTCCATCCTAAGTGAACTCTCAGGACAAAGAACCTCAGGAACTATTTTATTCTTCCTGATATTGTAAAGTGTATTTGTGCTTAATGTGCCATACCTCAGTGTTTCCCCTTTGTGACAGTGTCTGGTACATGTCTTCTGCTATCTTCCCTAATGCTCCTACTTAGTGATTGCCCAGTGTGAAGAGGAGGTGTGTTGGCTATTGGTTGTCAGTGCGTACTGACATGAATCTTGTCATTCATGTGGAAATGACTTATGAAATAATACTGGGCGGCCTGCTGGTGACGCTGTCCAGGGAGAGTATAAATACTCGGGCATGGGCCCAGCTTGCTCAGGAACTAGTGAAGGACACAATTAGACCTCCATGTTGAAAAACAGTTGATTAAAGCTTTGTTTAATGCTTCGACCAAGTGCCTAGTAATTTTCTTACGTCACGTACCTCTCGGGAAGGAAGTGGTCCAGTGCTTCTTGTGTTGGCTCACAGTTGCTGACTAGACCTGCATTTCATCTGGCACATTGCAGATTATTTGAGCAGGGCAGCTAGGTGAGATGGATGTGGTGTCACCTTGAAAAACTGTTTCATCATCCTATAATTTCCCTGCTATTGGGCACTCCCTTAGCATGTCTAGCGATACGACGTGGGAGCAAATTGCTGGGCAGCAACAAAGTCATTGAAGACCTGCATTATGGCTCCATCAATCTGACCTCGCACTATGTTGAAAACAGACATGAGTGTCTGCTGTATAATGGAACCCATGGTGTCTACAGCCCCAGTCAGAGAATTCATTGGAAAAACTGTGCTGGGCTTAGGACCTCTGTTACTGGTGCTTTGTTGCAGATAACCCTGGAGTATCATTCTTCCCACAGTGCTAAGCAGTTTGCATTGCTCCTTCATAGGATTTCCAGGATTTGTAGGATGCTTGGGACTCTCTCAAATGACTGCTAAAAATGCTGGTACTCAGATATACTTGAAAAAGACAAATTTGCAGGGCTATGGGGGAAGAGTAGGGGAGCGGAACTAATTGGATAGCTCTTTCAAAGAGCCGGCACAGGCACGAGTAGCTGAATGGCCTCTTTCTGAGCTGTAAGATTCTATGAACCTCTTCCATAATTACTGTTCTCTCTTGTCAAGTCCTCACAGACACTTATTGTGGATGTCATTGTACTTCTTGAATCTCCAGACCTCAGCAGGGCATTCAGTCAAGTTGCAACATAAAGCTGAAAGCTTTTCCTCACTCAACTCTACCACAGGCTTCACAAATCAAAACATTAAAACACACAGGCCCAGATTTTTCTGGAAAAATAGCGGCGTCTGAATGACACACACTGTTCTTAATGTGTAAATCGGGCAGCAACTTGTGACGAGGAAGATATACCCCGTGAATTGTGAATCGCCACAAGTTGCTGGATGATTAGAGTGGGTGAATTCAATGTCAAATCAGATACAGAAAGAGAAATAATGAGAGGGAAAGAAAGATTGGATTAAGAGAGAGAGAGAGAAAAAAGACAGAAAGGAAAAGTAAGTAAAAATAAGTTAAAATTAAAAATTTGACATTTTTAAAATCTCCTAAAATAATTCTCAACCAGAAGGAATGAAACTCCACACTTATCATTACTCACTTTCTGGGTAAGCGAGGTTGATTGGCAGTCACTAGCTTCACGAAAACGGCATAAGTGGTTGCATTTACACATTAATTGCCCATTAAACTCACCACAGGACTTTAGGTCTTGTAATTAATAGCTTAAGTACCCTTTTAATAATGTGACAATTGTTAATGACTGCCAATCAACCTCTCTTACCCAGAAAGTGAGCAATGATAAGTGTGGCGTCTCATTCCTTCTGGTTGAGAATTATTTCAGGAGATTTTTAAAATGTCAAATTTTTAATTTTTACTTTTTTTTTCTTACTTTTCCTTTCTGGCTTTTCTCTCTCTCTCTCTCTCTCTTAATCCAATCTTTTTTTTCCCTCTCATTATTTCTCTTTCTGTATCTGATTTGACATTGAATTCACCCACTCTAATACACCCTCCTTCTCAGTCTATTTATTTCTCTGTTTATTTCTCAATCCTTAAATCTCATTGGTTAAGGAGATACACTGTTTGACTTGATGTTCACCAAGATCCCAGATGCTCTGTTGCCCTCCTGCGCCATTATCAGCTCGCACTTCCAGCCACTTTGTGGGCAAACAATTTTAAAACCTAAACGTGCAAGAAGAAGTCTAAATAACAGGGCATGCCACAAGATGTCCCACTCCAGCAAAATCTGGCCTGATGCATGGTCAATGACTAATGCATGGACCAACTTGCAGCAATAAGAATATCAGCACAAACCAGTTATTTAAGCATCGATACAAAAACTTTAACCATTTCTGACTTTTAACCAGCTGGAAATGACGAATGTCTAGTTAACTCTCCCCATCTCGTCAATCAGTGATGCCTGATTGCTAAAAATGTCACCGATCTGCTCTAGATATTCTCTTAAATTCAGTGCCACTGGTCACTCTCTTAAGTAAACTTTACATCCTCTACGATCCAGATTGCTCTTTATTGCCCAATAGCTCGCTAAATGATAGCATGACCCGCAGGTTATAAGATTAAACCCTTGTTGCGTGTACTGACTACTGTAATATTACTGAACTGAAAAGCACTCTATCAAGATGACGTAAGTCTGTAAACCAAAAAACTGATTTACTTTACATAAAAGATATGAATGAACAGAACAGAGTTTTCATATATTGCCTAATACTCCTCATATATAAAAATAAATAAAATGCAACTCTACCTCTGTTCTTGACCAAAACTCACTTCCAAGCTAGTTCAAGCTCAAGCTAACTGGTCATATCTTCCTCTCTTACAAGTTGTAACCATTTGTAAATCAGCCAGGAGTCTTTATGGGTGTCTCTTAGATTAGAGAGATAGAAGGGGGAAAGAAGTCCTCTGACTCATTCCTCAACTTCGTGTGTTGAGGTTTGGCCTAACGAGCTATAATCAAATGAAAGCCATCCTAGCGCAATGATGAGGAATGCTCAGAATCAAACTTAACAAACCTCATTGTCTCAAAGCTATCATAACATGCAAAATCAAATCGTCAGATGACTGGACTATCTGGTATCCTACCCAGGAACCATTCTATCTCCGGGTGTGAACCGCTATGGAAGGTACTCACAATTTCAAATGAGGAAGAATGGGAGGAGGCTTGAGTGGAGCATAAACATCAGCATGGTCTGATTGGGCCAAATGGCCTTTTTCTGTGCTGTATATTCTATGTAATTCTATGTAATTTCACCATTGTTTTCTAATGAACATTTTGAATGATGTGGCAATAATCTAGAATTCAAAATCAAAATACTGCGGATGCTGGAAATCTGAAATAGAAACAGAAAATGCTGGAAATACTCAGCAGGTCAGACAGCATCCATGGAGAGAGAAACCGAGTTAACGTTTCAGGTCGATGACCTTTCGTCAGAACTGGAATAAGTTAGAGATGTATCAGATTTTAAGTAGGTGCAAAGGCAGGGAAAGGGGGAGGGGAGGAAAGAACAAAAGGGAAGATCTGTGATAGGGTGGAAGGCAGGAGAGATTAAATGACAAAAGGGATGATGGTACAAAGCAAAAGGAGATGGTAATGGGACAAGTAAAGAAACAAAAGATGAGTCAAGAAGAGGTGTAAATGGGAATGGCAGAAACATCAACAGCTGCCATGTGAAAAAATAAGGGCAGAGGTTATGGTCTGAAATTGTTGAACTCGATGTTGAGAGCAGAAGGCTGTAAAGTGCCTAATCGAAAGATGAGGTGCTGTTCCTCGAGCTTACTTTGAGCTTTGTTGGAACAGTGTAAGAGGCCAAGGACAGAGAGGTCAGAGTGGGAGTGGAGCGGAGAATTAAAGTGACAGGCGACCGGAAGCTCGGGGTCATGCTTACGGACTGAATGGAGATGTTCCGCAAAGTGGTCACCCAATCTGCATTTAGTCTCCCCAATGTAGAGGAGACCACATCATGAGCAGCGAATACAGTATACTAAATTGCAAGAAGTACAAGTAAATCGCTGTTTCACCTGGAAGGAGTGTTTGGGGACCTGGACAGTGGGAAGGGCAGAGGTAAAAGGGCAGGTGTTGCATCTCTGTGTTTGCACAGGAAGGTGCCTTGGGAAGGGGAGAGGGTGTTGGGGGTGATTGAGGAGTGGACCAGGGTGTCTCGGAGGGAATGGTCCCTTCGGAATGCTGAAAGGGGAGGGGAAGATATGTTTGGTGGTGGGATCACGCTGGAGGTGGCGGAAATGGCGGAGGATGATCCGTTGAATGTGGAGGCTGGTAGGGTGAAATGTGAGGACAAGGGGAACCCTATTGTGGTTCTGGGAGTGAGGGGAAGGGGTGAGAGCAGAAGTGCGGGAAATGGAACGGACACTCTGGAATCCAATCTTACAACAAAATATCTGAGATGAGATGATGTCCGTGACCTGGAACCTGTGCACTGCAAAAGGAAACATAATTTATTCCCAGGAGCAACAAAGATAGCTAGATTCCATTATTTTCTTACGTTGTCAAGGGAGGGGATTGTTACAGGGATTTGCCAGCAGTTTGAATGTGACATAGAAAGCTACAGGATCAAAAACTACGGTTGTCAAGTGAATAAAGTTTCTGCCATCAGATTTTCTGCATCTATTGAAATTCATAACTGTTCTTTAAAATAATTCTGTAGTAGAATTCATTGGCGAGTTACAATAGAAGATCGCCTGTAATGCTAATTTTCATAAAGTGATTATTATAATTTATATTACGGTAGGCATACAAGCCATGCAGCACATGCATAATTTGCAAAGTTAGCCATCGCTTGCTGAAGCAGGGATATTGGAGCAAGCAATCAGCTGTGCATCATGCACCTACGATATGTTGTATGCTTTGATGTGTGAAGGTTGTGACAGATTCGAACATGGCAAGACTTTGAATTGTACATTGCACCATGATTGACTCCAGCTGCGGTACGGGTATGCATGGGATGTAGTGACAGAGCAGCCTGGTGTGAAATTGTCCATGGTTGTGGTGTTTTGAGGATGTGAGAGCTTTGGTCCCAAAGTCTCCACACACTTACAGCATTTAAATAAACTCTGTTGCAGTTTCTAAACGTCCAAGAGGCTTGACAGACTCCCTAAGGTCCATCTTGTACTATGCATGACGCCTTTAAAACCCAGGAGGTGTAAGGGGACCTCTGAGGGAAGGTCACATCGTTCTCCTCTGGTGCAGGGTAGAAATTTGATTCTTAT
Organism: Squalus acanthias; assembly: GCA_030390025.1. NCBI lineage: Eukaryota > Metazoa > Chordata > Chondrichthyes > Squaliformes > Squalidae > Squalus > Squalus acanthias. The sequence goes on along the minus strand of CM059441.1, from coordinate 35,846,845 downwards.
GTTATACTGTCACTTCTGCATTCTTATGAAGTAGTAACAGCTCCACATGGATGCAAAAGGGGTAGTATAACTGCACATCAAGTCCTTCTGTGCTCCTAGCAACTATTAGCCTCAAATTGATGTGGACATTGACCCTCCTAACAGTTGTTTCCGCCTGCAACCTGTTTTGTGCTAACTGATGTACAAAAAGAATCATGACTCTAATTTGGGCTGTTAACATTGTGAACTGTGAAATCCAGGCAGCCATCAACAGGAAATTCGAGCTAATTCAAGCATGAAGACTCGGCAGAGTTGAAATGTAGCCCTGTGCGCTATTCATTACTAAAATAAAATTTTACACGGATATTTAGGCTCAAACATCCTGGTTTAATAACATTTAAACAGTAGAAATTTTAAATTAGCAACACAGTAGGGGTCGGCTGTGGTGGCCTCCTGCACCTGCAACACAAAAGCAGTCAGTAAATGTCTCACAATCACCATCTATTGTATCACATTTTTAGAACCTGATGCTAACCATGAAATAACTTCAATCATCAAACAGGATAACTTGCCTACTGTATACACAGATGTGGCAGACTCTACCCTTTTCTTAACTGTAACTCTCTCAGCACACTGCAAACTACATTTAATATATGAGGGAAATCAGACCAGACATTCACTGAGGAATCTTCTACACTTTTTTTCACTCAGATTTCCTCAGGTTGGCTGGAGGTGCCTCTAACTGGTTTCTGCCATAATGGAAAATGACCACCCAGAGCTCCTTTCTCTGCAAGCAGCCAATCAGGAAGGCTGCCCAGACCAGGGTACCAGTGGCTAACTAGTGACCAACCTTAGCAACTATATTATACTTAGAGAAGACATTCTCTATTTGGCCACAGAAGCAAACAAAAAGATTGTCCAGTTTCTTCAATTTTTTTTTCATTTACAGAAACATTCAGACCGTGTTCACCAAAGATGAGGTTGCCTGGAGCTAAACCAGCCTGATGAAATAAATAAAAACTTGAGTACATTCAGCAATCAGTTCAAGAAGGCAGCTCACCACCACCATCTCAAAGGCAATTAGGATGGGCAATAAATGCTGGCTTTGCCAGCGACGCCCACATCCTGTGACTAAAAAAAAATCTTCTCATGGCGTTTTTTTGGTCAGACAGGTGCCTGACGTTCACCAAAATCCATCACCATGTTTGAATCTCAAATCAAGCTACACTGAGCTGTAGGTCAGGAATGTTAAGTTCCTATTCCTACCCTTGTTTGAGGCAGGTCTCCATTACTGCCAATATATCATCACCCCATGTGGCAATTTGTGCCTGCAGCTCACCAAGGTCCTCATCAGCTCATGAAACAACTTCTGGCACCGGTCTGAGAGAAATGTTACTCAGTATCACTGCTACCTCCCTCCAAGTGGCTCTGGTGACTATCATTGGTGTTATCCTTCCCTGCAAATCCAGGAGGCGATCTCTTCACTGGTGAATCTCATGCAGGAGAATCTGCAAGATTCTGGGCGTGCCTTCTTCTGCCACTACTTGCCAGAGCTCATCCTTGCGATCCACCAGTGTGTGATATGGAAGCTATGAAGAAGTCTTGAGAAAGCCCAAAGGAATGCTTTGGTAAGAAGTCACTGCAGAACAACGCTCTTGTCAAGCACATTCTGGAGGAGAAAGCATACCACTTACCTGCTATCGCTCCCAAAGCTCCTGCAACCTTACATTGCTGCGAGTTTTAAAATGCTGCAGCAACAAGCTTCCTCCCCCTCTAGCCATATACTCCCCTGTTACATGGGAGTTGCGCTCCCAGTCGTCATTCAATATTTAAATGAGCCAATCCCGCTAAATCTGACAGGGGAAGAAGCGCCTTTTACTGATAGGTGGAAAGATAGCAACTTTTTTGAACTGAACAGTTATGTAAATATTGTCTTTTTAATGTGGTTATTACTATACATTTAGCCGACAAGTAGTTGGTCTCCATTTACTTCAGCATCAGAAAATTCTTTTTCTTTTCAAAGTGGCTCAGTTTTACTTTTATTTAGAGTCAAGCTGCAGCATTGGTTTGAACTGTACGTTGGTCAACAATTCAGGCTTAGCCATTTCTAAAGGAATCTGCCAAAAGGATTGTACAAAAGGAATGAATCCCACTCATGAATGAATCAAGTGTGGCATCCGTTCACCTGCCTCTGCTGCTTCCCTTCCTTCCCCTTTCCCACCAAGCTAACTTTCCCCCACCATAGCCCTGAACTGTATAATCACTCTAGTTTCTCTCCTATCTCCCTTCATGCCCTCTCCAAGCTTATCTCATTTATGAGACCCACCTCCTGCTCCCTTGACCCCATTCCCATTAAAAGGCTGTCCGCCCAACTTCCTTTCCTGGCACCCATGCTAACTGACTGTAGATGGTTCCCTTTCAAAACCCCAGCATCAACCCCTCCTCAAACCCCTGGCCTCTTTGTCCTTGCTAACTACTACCTATTTTCTATCTCCCTTTCCTCTCCAAAGTCTTAGAATGTGTTAATGCCTCCCAAATCCACATCCAAATTTCCCACAACTCCATGTTTGAATCTCTCCAATCAGGTTTCTGCCTCAACCACAGCACCAAAATGGCTCTAACCAAAGTCACAAATGGCATCTTCTGTGACTGTTACTATGGTGCACTATCACTCCTTATCCTCCTCAACCTCTCTCCAGCTTTTAACGCAGTCGACCATGCCATCCTCCTGCAACGTCTCCCCTCCATTTTCCAGCTCAGTGGGACTGCCCTGTCTTGGTTCGCTCCCGACCCTGCACCAACATCTCTGGAGTTCCCCAAGGTTCTATCCTTGGGCCCCTCCTCGTCCTCATCTTGGCAACATCATCCTCAGACAGAGGGTCAGCTTCTACAGGTACACTGTCGACAGCTTCAACACGAGAGGTATAGAATATAAAAGCAATGAAGCACTACTACTGTTATACACCTTGTATGTCAGACCTCATTTGGAGCATGCTGATCAGTTTTGAAAGGAAATACTGGAGATTACATTCCACGTTCTTACAAGCCTTTGTGTGCCGGATTTATTTCTCTAGATTTGCTTTTAAGTTGCTGAATTCTAATTTAACATTATTTGGTCTTGTTCTAGATTTCTACTGGAGGGAAGAATCATTCCCCATCTATAGAAAGGATGTATTGATGTTGGAGAAAGTCCAGGAATAAATCATGAAGAATTTGCTATGATGATTGACTGAGTAAAATTGGGTTATAGTCTCTGGGAATTATGAGGTTAATGGGTGATCTGATTGAAATGTTTGAACTATTAAAGGGAATTGACAGGGTGGATGGGGAATGGTTATTCCCTCCAGTATGGGAATCCAGAACAAGGGGTCACAATAGAAAATTTGAACTGAATTAGCGAAAAGCAAATCTAGAAAAAAAATTTGCATGAGGTTGCGAGTTTGTGGAATGCTGTCCTCGGAGTCACGGGATAGAAATTGGTATGCATCGTGCCCGATTTTTGGGTGTAAGCTGGGTGCAAAGCATACCAATTTAACAGTGGAATGGCCGGCGCCCAATGCGGGCAGGCGTTGATCCCACTGCCAAATTCAAGTGGCCCATTTTTTAGTCACCCTGGGTGGACACCTAAAACAGACGGTGGTAGGCCCCTTGGATATGTTGAAGGACCCCTTGCTGAAATTAGTCAAGGAGGTGGGCCTGCTCTACTCAGGATTCTTTGGAGGCCCCTTCAGGCACCAAAAAAAGGTAAGTTTCAGAATTAGTATTTTAAAATCGTTTCTGTCGAGCCAGAAGAAGCAGGAATGCTCGCCCGACTCCACAAGCATCACGATCGCCACCCCCTCCCTCCAACCCCCCATTTTAGGACTTACCTGTGGACCACTGCCGATGAGGCAGGCGTCCCAAAATTGATGTCTTCACTTGAGTGAACTGCTTGTGGAGGCACACCCAGTGCCAGCAGCTCGACCTGAATATGTTGACAAGGCCCGAGGACCAGTTTCCATCGTTCCTCAGGCCTCTTGGTTCGAGCATGCGCTGCTTGCGCAGCCGGGGGTTTCCAACCCTCCCGGATTGTCCAGGACTCTCCCGGAATGGAAGTGATTGCTCGGGCATCGAAGCTAGCCGCCTCTGGCAGAAAAGTATTTCGTATTCGCGGTTCGAGGCTGCACGCCAATGTACTTTTCGTGCCACGGTTCTGCTCTGGTGGCTTGTGATGAAGCCAAATTTTTAGAGAAACATTTGTGGAGGTTTTCACCAGTTGAGATGGTGTTCAAATTTGAATGCCTGTAGGCTAAAAACTTGACCTGAAAGGCAACACTATCCTCCCGGCTTCAGCACCTCCACAGTGGTGTGGAGCATTGAAGTTCAGCTACTTCAGCGAGCTGCTAAAAAGCTGGTGCACTTTGATGACTCTCCCTCTATTAGTCCCTGTCATTAGCATCTATTCATTTTAACAATCCTATGAGAGAGGAAACAAAATAATTAAAGATTAGATTAGTGAAAATATCTTTTCACACTTTAAATCCTTAATCTAACGTAGGATCCATGTCAATATGATTATTCATAATTTGAGAAAATAAAAAAATGGACAGTGTAATCCCAGCAGGATTCCAGCAAATGATAAGTCATAAAGGAACATCAGACAGCTTGCAAAAATTGAAACCCAAAACATGTTAAATGAAAGAGGAAATGCAGAAGAGTTGGTCTACAATAGTTGAAGCAAAGGTTTGGAAATATCTTGTAGGGGAAAGCTGTGAAGATTTCTTTTTTAAATGGCAGTTGAGAATAGTGAGGTATGTGAGTGTCAGGTTTACAATTTTAAAAATGCCAAAAAGCAAGTTATGGGGGAAGAGCTAAAATAGATTGATTGGGGGACTAATTTATTAACACCTCAGTACAGGACAAATGGAATACCTTCAAAGACATACATAAGAACACAGGTTGAATACCTCATTAAATTAGCAAGGCTAGAGTTAAAAAAAAAAGGTCCTCAATTAATCAACGAGACAATTGATTGTAAAATAAGAAAGGAAAAGGAGCTTCGAGAAAGGTTAATTGGGAAGAATGCAGGAAACTTCAAAAGCAGTCAAAATGGCGATCAGATGAGTGTACTCTTCTGGAGTGTAATCTGTAACTAATAAAACTTTAAATAAAACTTAACAACTTAAATTAAAATTTGATTGGCCGGGTTGATGATGCACTCCAGTCCCCGCGGCGCCCACCGGTCGCGGAAGGCCTCGAGCGTGCTGGCGGACACCGCGTGCTCCATCTCCAGGGCCACCCGGGCGCGAACATGGCCACGGAAGAGAGGCAGGCAGTCGGGCCGAACGACCCCCTCGACCGCCCGCTGCCTGGACCAGTTAATGGCCACTTTGGCCAGGCCCAGGAGCAGTCCAATGAGGAGGTCCTCCGATCTGCCCACTCCCCTCCGTCAGATGAGTGTAGGGAGAAATGGAAATGAGTAGAGCTGCACATAAGAGCAAGTATTTCTTCCAGTACCATGATGTAAGAGGACAGTCGGGGAAGAAGTGAGAGTCAAAAGAGGTTGACAAAGGGATGAAATGGAGAATGATGCTAAAATATTTAATATATCTGCAATGAATATTTTCTTCAAGAATTTACAATTTCACATGATCAAATGCCATGTGAGTAGATAGAATATTAAGCACAGAAACAGGCCATTCGCCCAACCAGTCCATGTTGGTGTTTTTGCTCCACTTGAGCCTCCTCCCATCCTTCCTCATCTAACTCTATCAGACTAACCCTCTATTTCCTTCTCCCTCATAGGCTTATCTAGCTTCCCCTTAAATGCATCTATACTATTCGCCTCAATTACACCCTGCGGTAGCGAGTTCCACATTCTCACCACTCTCTGGCTAAAGAAGGTTCTTCTCAATTCCCTATTGGATCAAATGTCACGTGATCAAATATCCAGGAATACGTCCAACCAGAATTGGTAACCCTGTGCGCAGTGCTGAGTCTGGGGCTGAATACAGGCCGAGATGAATTTTTACCCCAGAGATGCAGAATCTACTTAAGTGTCTAAAAGGAAGACAGAAACTTATTTGAGAAATAAGGATATTAAGTGACAGGCTCGATGAGCCAAGTGGCCTACTCCTGTTCATAAGCAGATAATTGTGTCCCTAAGAGCATGGTTGATTTTGACAGACTAGCATATTACCCAAGGGAGAATTCACTGAAATCAGCACCTCCACAAGTATATACAGAACACCTACATGATGACCAGGGTAACCTGAGAATGACATCCTGCTCACTGTTTGTAATCACGAAAACTTCATACAGATTCAACATGCTTTTCTGCCCTTTCTTGAATGCTCAATTATTATTTCTTACAGAGGTTTGTTTGATCATAAGCTTCCTAGGTAAAACGTTGAAGTGGGCAATCTATAAAGCTTATTGAACAATTCAGTCCTTGATGTCGATTTTTTTAAGCAGCATTGTACATTTACAGCCTTCAGTAGACAACTTCCCCTATCTTTTTATAGTTACAGGAGGCTATCATTTCCTTTTCCTACAACTGACTTTACAACATTAACTCTTCATCAAACTTCTGTTTTCGCTTTGTGGTCCTGACTTTTTTTTGATAATGCCTCTGTGAAGCACCTTGTATTTCTACATTAAAGGCGCTATATAAATGCAAGTTGTTGTTAATTATTATCTGCAACAAACTGTTAAAAGGAAACATTTAAATTTCAGGTGAATCACCTGATTTTGGACACGGGAAGACATTGGTGCATCGAAATCGACTCGAACAGATGGGACCATTGTGATCCACCAGACCAGTCCCAAAATTCCAACACTGCTCTCTCTCCCATATTCCTTAATCCCTTTTTCTGCAAAATATGTATTCTTGACTTTGCCAAAACAATCCATTTCCCCCTCCTCCCAGGGCAGTCAGTTCTACATTTTCACCAACGTCTAAGCTATCTGTTCATCTCCTCTTTCTGAGCTTCAGTCTGTGCCTTTGTTGTAAAGTTCAGGATTAAAAGGCAGACAGCTTATTCGGGTGGAAGTCTGCTCAGCAGAAATTCAAATATTTTCAAACATAACACTTGTTTGTATAAAAAGTCTTGAGTATTCTCAATGATCAATTTTTATTCACAAAGGGGGAAAAATTCGGTTGTTTTGCGCCTCCCGTTAGCGCCCGGGCGCAGCGGCGCCAATGCCTCCCACGAAATTCAGTAGGAGGTTAGCGGCAGCGGTAACTGTTAGCACCCCGCGGTGCTGCGCCGCTAGCGATGATGTCATCGCCGTGCGCAGCGCCCTGCTGGCACCCTGGCCGCGATCTTCGGTAGCGCCCCCTGACTTACCGCTGGATGCTACGTCCGACGGGGCCAGGGGGGCCTACCTGCGGCCGGGGCAGCGCTAATTAAAGACGAGGTGCCGGGCGGCCATTTTTGTTGCTGGCCGCCTGCCAGCACCTGCCTCCGTTGCCGTCCCTGGCCTCCTGAGCACCCCCCGCAGAGTGCCAGCTGTGCTCCATGAGCCCGGCACTTTTCTTGAGTGCCGGGCTCTTTTGCCGGCACTCCGATCCCGGTGGCCCAGCTGAGCCCTGGGTCGCGCTGCGCAAGGCCCCTATCCTTTAAGAAGGGGAGGAAGGCCTGCAATACCGCGGCACAACGTGGCGCTGCAGCACATAGCACCGCGATATTCCCTCGTAGCGCCCCAAGAGGGAGGTGGGGTGCTTCCAGTAGTGCCCTGCTTCCCTCTTGGGGCGCTACCATTCAATTTCAGCCGCAGGAGCGCTAATTTTTCTGAGGCGCTAAAAATAGTGCCCTGGCGAAGTTAGCGCCCCAAAGGGGGCGCGACTCAATTTTTCCGCCAATGTCTTTTATACAGAATGAACAATTGCACCCACTCCTCTAATGATATAGCTATTACTCCACATACAGTCCTTTTTGTGTGCAGACTAATACTGTGATTGACAAGTAAGATTCCTGGGGATAGGTTATTGACCAACATTCACTACAAGCCCACTGACTCCCACAGCTACCTGGACTACACTTCCTCCCACCCCGCCTCCTGTAAGGACTCTATTCCCTTCTCCCAGTTTCTCCGTCTCCGCCGCATCTGCTCTGATGATGCCACCTTCCATACCAGTGCTTCCGACATGTCTTCCTTTTTCCTCAACCGAGGATTCCCCTCTACCGTGGTCGACACGGCCCTCGACCGCATCCGATCTATCTCCCGCACTTCTGCCCTCACCCCGGCCCCTCCCTCCCGGAACCACGATAGAGTTCACCTTGTCCTCACCTTTCACCCCACCAGCCTCCACATTCAACGGATCATCCTCCGCCATTTCCGCCACCTCCAACGTGATCCCACCACCAAACGTATCTTCCCCTCACCTCCCCTTTCAGCATTCCGTAGGGACCGCTCCCTCCGAGACACCCTAGTCCACTCCTCTATCACCCCCAGCACCCCTTCCCCTTCGCCCGGCACCTTCCCGTGCAAGCGCAGGAGATGCAACACCTGCCCTTATACATCCCCCCTTCCCACTCTCCAGGGCCCCAAACACCCCTTCCAGGTGAAACAGCGATTTACTTGTACTTCTTGCAATCTAGTATACTGTATTCGCTGCTCACGATGTGGTCTCCTATACATTGGGGAGACCAAACGCAGATTGGGTGACCGTTTGTGGAACACCTCCGTTCAGTCCGTAAGGGTGACCCCGAACTTCCGGTCGCTTGTCATTTTAATTTACCCCTCCACGCCCACTCAGACCTCACCGTCCTCGGCCTCGTGTATTGTTCCACGGAAGCTCAGCGTAAGCTCGAGGAACAGCACCTCATCTTTCGTTTAGGCACTTTACAGCCTTCCGGACTCAATATCGAGTTCAACAATTTCAGATCATAACCTCGGCCCCTACCACATATATATACATTTTATCCACCCTTTTGGTCTGTGCCTTTTTCCTTTTTTTCTCTCTCCCCCTACGGCAGCTGTCTCATTCTGCCAGCATTTCACACCTCACCTTTTGTTTCTTAACCTGTCCCATTACCATCTTGTCTTGCCTTGAGCATCTCTTAATGTCTCTACTTACCATAGACCACCCCTTTTGTTCTTTTATTCCTCCCCCCAGCCTCCCCCTTGCTTTTTTATCTGTTTAATTTCCTGCTCTTTTCTCAGTTCCGACGAAGGGTTTCGACCTGAAACATTAACTCTGTTTCTCTCTCCACAGATGTTGCCTGGCCTGCTGAGTTTTTCCAGTGTTTTCTGTTGTTATTTAAGATTCCAATCTGTTTTTAGTTTATTTTATTTTCCTTCTTGTTCTTTCCTCTCCCAATCCCAATATTTTTAGTTGTCTTTCTTGGTCAAGAAAGCAAAATGGTCCAAACTGTCGGCAGCTCCATGAAAGCCACCAATCACACTTCTTGGTCAATTCCCTGGGAGGGTGGCCTGCTGGAATAGGAAACTTCGGTTATTTTCTCAGTTGGTGCAGTGCGGGTAAATCCCCGGCAGCTGCGCTTTTAAAAAGCAAGAGTAAAGCCTTGTTAGAAGCTCCGGAATGACCAGGAAGAAGAAATCTTTCACCAGTGGGGCTACTAAACTGAAAATTTTTAATTCTGAAAGGGAGCAAAGTTTTTTTCATAAAGTCTGAGGTAAGTTTCCAATTGTAAAAAATTTTTTTAAACGGGTTTTGACCATTTGGAGTAGTGTAATTATAAGGAGCAACTCTCGCTGTGTGCAAGGCCTAATTGAATTAGATTTTTTTCTTAAATATGAAAATGACTGTTTAAAAATGAATTATTTAACATTTCCAAAAGTTTAAAAAAGAAAATGATCATCAATTATATTCCTTTAAGTAAGTATGTATGTATGACTTTCTGAAAATGTTACAGTTATTGGAAAATCATCTCGGGCGGTGATATTCATCAGGCGGGTATGACGTGTTCCCGATCCGATACCGCACGTTTCACACCAGAGCCCCACGTGATTTTCTAGCCACTCACTTTATTAAAATTACTTTAACAACTCTTTCCATTTTTTCCTTACAAGTACTTCATCTGTTTAAAGAGGAAGCCTGTGAGGGAGAAACATGCCCTTTGAGAATGCTGCCCTGGTCCTCTCGGCGATTTTGCTTCAGAGAATTGTAAACGCCAGGGAACAAGAAAGACGGAGGAACCATAACCGTCTCCTGAGAAGGAGGAACTACTACCCACCCCAGAGAGTGTACAGGGAGAGGCTGTCATTTGAGATGCTGTCGGAGGAGTTGTGTGTGAGGAGGATGCGCTTCAGTAAAGAGGCAATCGGCCGACTATGTGACATGTTAAAGGAGGACCTTCAAACACGCTCGAAGACCCGCACTGCCTTGTCAGTGAACATGAAGGTAACCACAGCACTGAACTTCTTTGCAAGCGGGTCATTTCAGGCAAGCACCGGTGACATTACCAACATCTCCAAGAATGCTGCGAGGGCCTGCATTCACCAGGTCACAGATGCCATTTTCCGTAGGGCTTCAAAGTTCATTGACTTTGACTTGTCCACTCGCCATCAAAAGGAGATGGCCCTTGCATTTTATACCATTGCTGGATTCCTCAAAGTGATTGGGGCCATCGATGGAACCCATGTTGCATTGAAGGCACCAGTGGATGCACCTGTGACATACATCAGCAGGAAGGGGTTTCATTCATTGAATGTCATGATAGTCTGTGATGCGCATCTCAGGATCCTAAACGTGAATGCAAATCACCGGGGAAGTAATCATGACTCCTTCGTCCTCCGTAACTCGAACTTATATGGCGCCCTCAGCGCATTGCCTCCAGGATCCGCATGGATATTGGGCGACAAGGGCTACCCGCTAAGACCTTGGCTGATGACTCCCTACCGCAAGACCAATAATGAGGCTCAGGAGAGATACAACCAGGCACACGTGTCCACACGGCAAGTGGTGGAGAGGACAATCGGAGTTCTGAAATCACGCTTCCGGTGCCTGGACAGGTCAGGGGGGACCTTGCAGTATTCTCCTCAGAAAGTGGGAAGGATTGTGGTGGCCTGTTGTGCTTTGCATAACTTTGCCCTGCGGGAAGGACTGACCCTTAACGGTGCAGAGGAGCTCCCTGCTGAAATGGAGGATGTGGACGATGCCAATGTGCCTGTGGCCAGGCCTGATGGGGAGGAGCCAAGTGCTGCTGAAAGTAAGGCTGCTCGGGAACAGCTAGTAGCCAACACCTTCACGAGGTAGTGTCGCCTTGTACCTTCCCCTCCCCCAGTAAGGCAAAGAAAGGAACAGACACAATTTAAAGTGAAACAGTGAACTTTTATTGCAGCATCAAAGACTTTTGAGGTTCAGTTTTGATGTACATAGTTTATAACTTTTAAATGTTAACTAGCTATTTTCTACTTTTCAAACATTTGTAAACATAAATAGTTTAGAATAAAATTTGTAAACAGTTTAAAGTGACTTTTTTGTTTTCTTAGTGCAATAAAGACATTCAAGATGGAAAATAGCTATTTTCTAAATTTCAAACAGTTGTAATGTTAAATTTTTTTGCAAATAAAAAAGTTGAATTTTTTCAAAGTGACTAGAGGCTGTACTTTTTAAATGAAAAGGTTACATACACTTTCAGTCACAAATATATATTTCAATAAAAAAAGCAATGAAAACATTTAACATTTAAATAAAACGAAAAATTAAACAATTGAACGATTTGCCCCCTCGCATCTGTGCCTGAGGGTCAATGGATGTGCATTGTGCAAAAGGTGACACCCTACTGTCTCCTGCGCTTTCCCGCTCCCCGTGACCGGAGCCCTGTGCTGCCACTTGAAAGGGCCCTTGTTTGCCATCTCTGGCCCTTCAGCAATTGCCTCCTGACAGGGTTGCTGCTGCTGCTGCTGCTGCTACAAGGCAACGTTTGCTTGCATCACAACTGGAGGAGCAGCTGGCTCTTGGGCCCGCACTGTTTCTGCACTGGGAGCAGGTAAGGGCGGTTCTGCGGGAGTCAAAGTAATGGCAGCAGAAAGTGGTTTAAGCATATGCAAGAGTCCAACGAGAGATTCATTTATTTGATTAAGTGACATGCCAATATAACCAATTCCCTGCCTGATCGAGGCAAGAGAGTCAACTTTCTTCTCAGTAAAAGAACACATCGATTCCCTCAACCCTTCAATCTGCTGCATCTGAGCTTGTAAGTCATTCTGTTCTGTTGAATGCATTTCTGCTTCTCCCACCTGCTCTGCAGTATCAAGCTGGTGTCTGTCTCGCACAGAGCCAGAGGGGCCAGGAGATGGATGGGTACTCTGCAGTAACCCAGGTTCCATACCCTCCTCTTCCACTAGCTGACAAAGCACAAGTTGCTCCTGCTCCTCCACCACCTCACTCACTGCTCCCACTGCATCAGCAAACCCCTTCCCCAATGCCCTCTGCGGCTGCAGACTCAACGCACTGCTCATCCCGTGTGTGAGAAGTCTGCTGTGCACCTGTGGAAAGGAAACAGTAAACATTTGCAAAGGAAAAGCATGATCTGCCACATCACAGAAGCTGATATTCAACACACATCTAACATTTTTAAACATATAGCTGGCCAGAGCAACTCACGTTTATGTATACCAATGTCTGATTCTACACCAGCCAAGGGGCAACCGCGACTAAATCCAAACAGATGCTCGACCCTTTCCTCATGTTCGGATAAAACCCTTAACATGACAACACCACCGCCTGTCAGTGCACGTTCTCTGGCGTTGTGAGCAGTTTTATTCTAAAATGAAAACAGAAAATATGAAACGTCATGAATGGTCAGCTTTCTCTGCAGATTACACCCACCTGCATTTGAAACATGGACACAGCCTGCTTTGCAGAGGTTTTGTTTTCACTAAATGAAATTTTACAACTCAAACCAGTGGAATCAAGATGAGAGCACAATGGATGACCCTGAGCTGGCCCCAAAGCCATAAAAATTTATGGCAAGCTCAGGTGCCTGGATGATGAAGTCACTTGACTAAACACATGCATATAGCTTTTTAAAACTAGTTCAGTTAAATTTAAAGACATTTTACAGTTGACTTTTGTAATAACTGTACAAACCTTGACAGATTGCAATAAATCACTCAATTTCTTGCGGCATTGTTCCGCTGTCCGTGGAATGGTGGAGTTCGCGCTGACAGCCTGGGCAACTTCAGACCAAGCTAACATCTGCCCTTTTCGTGGCGCCCTGGACTTCCCATTCCCAATGATCCGCAGGCACTTCACCTCAACCTCGTTGAGGAGTGTGCTGAGATCATCGTCACTGAAATTGTGAGTTCTCTTAATGATGTGAATTGTGCTCATTCCAGCCATTTCACTTTGCTGATTAAATAAAATAAAATGAATGAAAAAAATGCTTTCAGGGCTTTTAAAACTATTTAAATTACTTCAAATCTCTTTAAAACTGTTTAAAAGTCTTCCAATTCATGTAAAAGTCTTTAAAAGTTTAGTTAGCAAAACATTCATTAAAATACAAAGAGACAACTTACCATGCTGTTCTGCTTGTAAAAAAGGTTTCCAGCATGTGAAAAAAATCGGGGGCGTGGCCTATGCAAATGCGACTTCGGAGGGCGTGTCTTCACTGCCCTCCGCTCCGGAGGCTCCGCGCACGCTGCGCTCCTGGGCGGTGTGACGTCAGACGCTGCCCGGGAGTGCTCTTCAAAAAATCCTAAGTTCCAGTGGGCCAGAAGCAGAACGGCAGACGTGGTAGGTAAGTGCGCGCGCGATCCTTACCCCCACGGCAAGCTGGAGAGGTGAATTTCTGGGCCAATGTCAGTCTTGAATGATTGAAATCCACAGATGAAATTTCAGTGGTCCAAATAGGATTAGAACCAAATCATCCACAGCGTATGCAACCTTTAAAAAGTACTTAACATTGTTGCCTTGTGAGGTTTTTTCAAACATAAAGGTATGAATTATTCACCAAGACCACTTTTCCTTTGAGCGTCTCTGATGATTACGACCGTGGCCCCCAGCAAATGTTGTACTGTGACATAAAATAACAACACTTATTCCTATAATCCTTTTAAATCTAGATATTTATCCAGCTTCTTTCCAAATGAATTAATCAACACAACAACAACAACAACGTGTATTTATATAGTGCCTTTAATGTAATAAAATGTCCCAAGGTGCTTCACAGGAGCGATATCAACAGAATTTGTCATGAACCAGATAATGAGATATTAGGGCAGATGAGAGGTAGGTTTTAAGGAGTGTCTTAAAGGAGGAGAGAGAGTTAAAGAGGCAGAGACATTTAGGGAGGGAATTCCAGAGCTTAGGGCCTAGGCAGCTGAAAGCACAGCCGCCAATGGTGGACTGAAGAAAATTGGGGATGCGCAAGAGGCCAGAATTGGAGGAGGGCAGATATCGCGGAGGGTTGTGGGGCTGGAGGAGGTTACAGAGATAGGGAGGGGCGTGTCCATGGAGGAATTTGAAAATAAGGATGGGAATTTTAAAATTGTGATATAATTACTTTAGGTAGAGGTCCATTAGAAAAAGGCTTCTTAGCAGTTTAATAATTCTGCCAATGAAATTGCATTTGTATGAAATTCCTCTATGAACTATTTTAATGGAGCCATTAGTTCCAAGGTTAACACTTTTGTTAAAACAGTAAAGGAATTTCCTACATACATGTTAACGTGTCTGATATTATTTCACAGATTTCAACACCCCCAGCCTCTCTTCCTACATGCACAACTTAGTTAACCTATTTGGATCCACATTGAGTGCAGGAATCATGCTCTACTCTGAGCCCTCTCAGACGCATCAGTGTCCTTTTCACAATAATTGTAGGGCTGGATTTTGCCAGGCCCGAGGAGGCGGGTTTGAAGGCGGGTCAGGTGGGAAAGGCTCCGATCCCGCCTCCGACCCGCCTCTGAGCAACTTTCCCAAAAGCGGGCTTGCAGACCCCGTTTCGGTCCCACCTCCAAGAGGCGGGATAGGCCCTTAAGGCACTTAACAACCACTTAAGTACCGCTATAATGCTATTTTGAGAGGCCTTTCAGAGTTTATCACATTTCCTGCGTGCTGCACGTCTGCCCTGGAACACGCCAGTTAATCCTGTCGGGTTCACAAGTGGATGGCTTACTAACAGCTGCAGCTCCACCATAAAAACGGAGTTTTCCACAATAATAATTTGCAGGTGGCAGAACTTTCTTTTCTCAGGTCTGGGAGAACTTTTAGCAGGTCTACTGATTTTGGAAGTTTTGAAGCTGAGATCCATCTCCACTGTGACCTCCTGGGAAACCCCTCTCCCCACCTTGACTGAGCGCTTCCTCAACTGAGGTATATACCTGCAGCATGGGAATCATTTATTTCCTTTCCTCTTGGACCTCAGATTCGGATGAAGACCAGCCATGGCAGCAGCAGAACCCGGAACAACAGCAGCACCAACAGCAGGAGCAACAACAGGAGCGCCAACCTGCTGCTCACCCACCTGAAGCTGCACAGGCCAGAAGGCGCCAGTGCAGGGAAGGACGTCGCCACAGGAGATACCCCCAAAACAGGGTTTACAGACAGAGGATGAGCTACCTCAACATGACTGAGCAGCAGTGTCAAACGAGGCTCAGACTTTCGCGAGAGGTAGTGGGTGACATCTGCACAATGCTGCAGCAAGACCTGGAGCCCAGAGGAGCAGGTTGTCACCTCTTACCAGTGGCCGTAAAAGTCACCACCGCACTCAACGTTTTTGCTGCAGGCTCATTCCAGGGATCAACAGCAGACATCAGCAGCATCTCCCAGGCGGCCGCACACATTTGCATCACGCAGGTAACCAATGCCCTCTTTGCCAACGCGCACAATTACATCAACTTCTCCAAGGATCAAGCATGTGTAACCGCGTGTGCGGTTGGATTTGCTAATCTGACAGGCTTTCCAAGGGTGCAGGGCATCGTTGACTGCACACATGTGGCCCTTAAGGCACCCCATCACAATCCAGGTATTTTTGTCAACCGCAAGGGCTTCCACTCCCTCAACGTGCAGCTGGTGTGTAACCACAATAAGGAAATTTTGCATGTTTGCACCAAGTAACCTGGCAGTTGCCATGACTCCTTCATCCTGCGCCAGTCTAGTGTGCCTCCGCTCTTCAGCCTGCCAGACCAACTTTGCAGATGGCTACTTGGAGACAAGGGCTATCCCCTGAAGACGTGGCTAATGACGCCGTTGAGGAGGCCATCCAACGAAGTTGAGGAGCGCTACAACTCCAGCCACATTTCCACCAGATCCATTATCGAGCAAACCATTGGCTTGCTGAAGATGCAATTCAGATGCCTTGATAGATCAGGTGGAGCCCTGCAGTACTCAGCAGCCAGGGTCTCCAGAATCGTCGTGGTCTGCTGTGCACTTCACAACATGGCACAGCATCGTGGCTTGCAGCTGCCTGAGGTACAAGTGGCTCATCGCGTAGCCTCCTCAGATGAGGATAAGGATGAGGAGGAGGAGGAGAGCGAGAACGAAGAGTTTGCGGAGGCACATCAACCAGCGGCAGCAGCACGCGAGAACATTGCTGCCCGGGATGCAAGGGATGCACTGATCTTGGCCAGATTTGCTTAGGCTGCCCAATCAAACACATTTGGCTCGCACCTTCTTACCACACCATCGACAATGGACAAGAACCTGCGGCTTCCTATCACTCTGACCACCATACTGACAATTCCAAGTCGCCCTGAGCCCTCAATGTGGAACTTCCATTTGCTAAATGACACAGCCCACAACTTCAACAGTTTGCCATCAAGTCATTTTATAACATTAATCCACGGATGGCATTTCACAATTAAACACAACAGAACATCCTTGTGACTACCCTTGTGACTACTTGTGCTTT
This sequence comes from Squalus acanthias, assembly GCA_030390025.1. Classification (NCBI taxonomy): domain Eukaryota; kingdom Metazoa; phylum Chordata; class Chondrichthyes; order Squaliformes; family Squalidae; genus Squalus; species Squalus acanthias. Next base: position 35,830,061 of record CM059441.1, on the reverse strand, counting down.
ATCTTCCTCTTACGCGTGCTCCTACGTGGTGCTTCCCCTGTGGCTTCAGCAGATTTGGAGGCCCCTTGCTCACTTTCATGCTGCTCCTGCCTCAACACATTTGGTGGGCGTCCTCTGGGGTTGCGAGCCTGTGAGGGCTCGCCAACAGTCTGCTGCCCCTGCAGCTGTGCAGGGGCTGAGACGCTGATCTCAGTTGGGTGAGGACTCTGGTGGGGCTCTGACCGAGGGCTCTGCAGTGGCATGGTCGTGTGAGCACTTGGAGAGGAGCCCCCACTTCCTTGTTGTCTGCCACCAACATCCCTCTCATAGGTCAGCCCCACTTCAGAGCTAGCAAGTGGATTGACAGCACCTTGCTGCACTTCAGGGGGGCCATGAGGACCCATATCTGCACTGGCAGTCCTACTCAAAAGGACTTCCATGAAGCTCTGGTTTCTCTGCTCAATAGCTGCCCATCGCTCCTCCAGAGATGTCAGTCTATTCTGAACAATGACCATGTTTTCCAGACCCTGGCGACTTAGCTCCTCCATGGCCGTAGCCATCCTCTCCTCTACCGTAGCCATCCTTACCACGGAGGTAGCCATCCTTTCCATGGAGGTTGCCGTCCTTTCCATGGTGATGCGTTCATGCGCCAATGCCTCCACAAAGGCTCTGCTCATGTTAGCAATGGACTCCTCCATCCGCTCCACACTCGCAGTGACCCTGGAGACAAAACCTGCCAGAGACTATGCACCTGTTCCTGGAGTTCCAGCACCGCTCTCCTTCTGGATGGACCCGGAGGCACAGGGTCGACCTGCAGCTGAGCCGAGATGGCGGAGTTCTGCGCCCTCTGGCGAAGACTTTCTACTGCTGTCCCTGTCTCCACCATCTGCTGATACTCACTTGTGAGCTGTGATACACCAGGTGACAACACTACACTATGTCCCGAAGATCCCACTGAGGTGTGAATGTCTGCGTTGGTGCTGGGTACGCTTAATTCTGGTGACGCTGCACCCTCAGAGGTTGCAGCTTCCTCTGAGGAGTCTTGTGGTTCAGGCTGTTCCTCCTGGACAGTGGGAAGAGGGGCTGTCGATGGTCCTGTGGGGGAGTAAAGGAAAGAGTTAGACATGTGAGATAAATGTTGCATGCACATGGAATTGTGCAGATGATCATAAGTCAATCTGTTAGAGCATCAGAATCAATATCAGTCACTCATGCAATGTCAATGAGAGAGATGAAAAACTATTCTGTCACCAGCTTGCTCTGATGCACCCGTCTGTCCGTCCCCCACTTGCGCATCCTCCTCGGCTCCCATGATCTCAAGGGCCGCCTCCTCTGCGCTGGTGAGCTGGGCTATTGAGGGTGGCCCTCCTTCTGTCTTCGCCCTTTCCCTCTTATTGTGGGCTCTCTTTTCCTGCAATGAGGGACACAAGTGGAGTTTGAGTGATAATGATGGAGTGAGTTTAGAGAATCCATAGCATAGATGCTTAGAAGGACACAAAGATGGAGTGAGGTCCCAAGACCAAGGGCCCTCCCTGTGTGTTGTAAGTTGTTGTCATAGCATAACAGTGATAGGGAGTGTGAGGGCTGCATAGTCGAATAGTGAAGTGAATGTGTACATAGAGAGAGAGGGAATGGTTAAGGGTGCAAGGGATGTAAGGGTCAAGTGGTATGTGGAGGAGGAGGTTGACAATGAAGAGTGCTGGTGATGAGAGGTGATGGGGAGCAGATTGAGGGTCATGGTGATGTCATACTCACTTTTCCTGTGCAGAGAAGGTCATGAAACCTCTTCCTGCACTGCAGCCAGGTTCTGCTGCTCATTGAAATGGCACTGACCTCCTGTGCCACTTGCAACCACACAGCTTTGGTCTGCTGGGGAGGTTTTTTCCTCCCAGATGAAGGAAACAGCACTTCCTTCTGAGCTCTGGCTCCCTCCACCAGAGCTTGGAGAGAGTCCTCATCAAAGCGGGGTGCGCACTTGGGCCTTGAGCTTGACATCTTTGCAAAACAAATCCCTCAGAAGTTTCTCCAAAAAAAGTTGTAAGGCAGAAACTGAACCAAGGCTGCTTGCAGGCCTTAAATGCAGCTGCATAAATGACGTCATCAGAGGCGAGTTTCAGGACCAAAACACTCATTGGGGCAGGGGTTCCCACACGCTGGAAATCAAGTGCCCAATTCGGGCAAAATCGCTAAATTATCCCACCTCACATCGGAGGCGGGGGCGGGACCCGCCGACCACCTGACCTGCCCCCAACCCGGCCCCAATGACAAAATCCAGCCTGTAGTGTTTGAGAGAAGTGTGTAATCACATATGTATTCAACAGTCCTTTGGAGAGGCATTCCAAATTCTCCCGAAAAAAGATGGTAGGCCATTTTTGGAGTTGCCTCCAGCGGTGCCTTTATCCTCTGCATAATTGTACTTGAAAATGACAAATGATGTCCTAGATTTGCATTTGTAAGCAGCCTCCCATCTGTTTCAGGTGGCCAGGCTGTGCGCCCACTTACAGGCTCACCTGAAAATTGCATCAGGCTGGCCTTGGGCGTGCAAGGGGTGGCCACTCAATCCCTGCCATTTTCAACCGTTGGATGCCTCGTAAACGGCGCGGCCGGCAGTTAAACAGCGCCCCCTGTGCGTTCAGAAACGGAGAGGCAATGAAATCTATAATGATCTAATATTTCACAGGTTAAAAGTGGGAAAAAAATCATCAGCTACAATTTTTATAACCCCATGGGTTTGGTAGAACATGCATATTTCTCCTGTGCTGCCCTTCTGTCTCTCTCAGATGTCTTTGAGTACTCTGTTACTGAGCTGCTCCTTCCCCTACTGATTCCATACTTTCATTATTTGCTCCACCACCCATTCCCTGGCCTCCATTTCTATGAGGATCCCATTCTATCAACCAATGGACTCTCGTATTTTCCATGCTGTTATAAATGTTTCTGTATACCCTGGGCAGGAGTTTCTGCTAGGTTGCGTTGTTTTATCAGCGCAATTCACCCAAAACTGGGCAAACCAGCGCAAAAGTTTGAGGAATTCTAAGCACAAATTACATTCAGCGCAAATCGCGTTTCCGGGATCTTTTGCGCCAGTTGAAAAAACATCATGCTAGAAGCTGGCTCTGCCCACAAAACTGGCCATGCCCCCAGATCGAATTAATTACCATTGCGAGTTCCCGCTAATTGTGCCGGTCCTTCGAGGAGGCTCTAAAAATTAAACCTTTTTTTAGGCTTGAGGACAAATATAGGCACGTTTTAGAGCTTTTGAATTTTTTTTACTTTACTAAGAAACTGACTACTGTACCCCAATATAACTAGTAAATGATTTTGACCAGTTTTGTGTGAACAAGATGCTTTTTTAGTTTTACAGGAGCTTCATTTTCTATATAACTTTGACTTTGATGTGACTTTTATTTCCATGTGTTATTTTTTTCATGACATGATTCTGAAGGTTCATTTTAGTTTGTTCATATCTTTCTTGGAATTTGGCAAGAGATTGTTGAACATAAAGAAAAAAAACCTTGCATTTATATAGCTCAGTTGGCCTCAGGATGTCCCAAATTTATAGCTAATGAAGTACTTTTGAAGTGTAGTCATAGGATTACATAGGATATACAGCACAGTCCATGCCAAACAGCGCAACCTAGCGGCAACTCCTGCCCAGGGTATACAGAAACATTTATAACAACATGGAAAATACTAGAGTCCATTCAGCCCAACCAGCCCATGCTGGCGTTTATGCTCCACTTGAGCCTCCTCCTGTCTTTCTTCATCTAAATCTATCAGCATAACCCTCTATTCCCTTCTCCCTCATATGCTTGTCTAGCCTCCCCTTAAATGCATCTACACTATTCGCTTCAACCACTCCCTGTGGTAACGAGTTCCACATTCTCACCACTCTCTGGGTAAAGAAATACCTTCTGAATTCCCTATTGGATTTCTTGGTGACTATCTTTTATTGATGGCCTCTAGTTTTGCTCTTCCCCACAAGTGGAAACACTCTCTCTGTATTCACTCTATCAAAACTTTTCATAATTTTAAAGACTTCTATTAGGTCACCCCTCAGCCTGCTCTTTTCAAAGAAAAGAGACCCAGCCTATTCATCCTTTCCTGATAGGTATACCCTCGCATTTCTGGTATCATCCTTGTAAATCTTTTTTGCACCCTCTGCAGTGCCTCTATATCCTTTTTATAATATGGCGACCAGAATTGTACGAAGTGTGGTCTAGCCAAGGTTCGATACAACTTCTCTACTTTTCAATTGAATCCCTCTAGAAATAAACCCGAGTGCTAGAATCATAGAATCATAGAATGGTTACAGCACAGAAGGAGGCCATTTGGCCTGTCAAGCCTGTGCCGGCTCTCTGCAAGAACACTTCAGCTAGTCCCACTCCCCCGTCCTTTCCCTGTAGCCCTGCAATTTTTTTTCCCTCAGGTACTTATCCAGTTCCCTTTTGAAAGCCATGAATGAGTCTGCCTCCACCAACCCTTGAGGCAGTGCAATCCAGATCATAACCACTTGCTGCGTAAAAAAGTTTTTCCTCATGTAGCCTTTGGTTCCTTTGCCAATCACCTTGGGGAGAATTTGTCGGGGGGTCTGCGGGCACGATCGGTGGTGGGTTGGGTGGTGAAATATTTGTTTGACAGCTGGTAGGGAACCCACTGTCAACCCACCTCCATGCTAATCTCCCAGATGTCGGGACTGTCAGCGCTGAACAGACCTGATGCCAAGCGACGGGGGAGGCAATTTAGATCATTAAGAGATTGTTAAGAGGCACTTAAATACTATTTTAAGCTTACCTTTCAATTTTATGAGTTCCCCCACGGGTTATACGCTGCTCAGGGATCACATCAGCTCAGCAGGTCATGAGTGGATTCAGCATTGAATTATTTGATTAATTGACAGCTGCAAAAGTGGTATAAAAGCTCCCATCTCACAGCTGTTCACTTTCCAAGGTCAGAAACTGTGGCTTACTGAATTTGGAAGACAGATTGAGCTTTATGCAGTTTGAAAGTGTTTGGAGCCAACTCTCTATCCAGTGCCAACTCATTGGAACAACCTTTCTGACCATTGACAGATCGCTTCTGTCATCTCAACTTCACCTGCCACCTATTACATCAGCATCAGTGCCCTTGAAACTATCTCACCTTGGTCCTCTGAATCCCACCACGATGAGCCCCAACACCAGCAGCACCAGGCACACCAGTAGCACCAACAACGACACCAACCTTCTCCGCAATCAACTGATACTGCACAGGACACAGGGCATCAGCACCCGACCACATTGCTGCCTGGGACGCCAGGGATGGCCTCACCATAGCCAGATTTACTTCACTTGGCGCTGTACACTCTGGCTGCCACATGATGCGCCAGGTTGGCACCACCCCACACCAACACCATAAAGCATCCCTACAATGCCCAAGCCATTCCTTCCACACTCATCGCCATTGCGGAACATACCGTTATGTCTCACCATTCACTGCAACTCACTAAGCCACTTCCAAAGGTGCACACAAATCTGTCCAAGAAGGCAAAGTATTGAAAATAAAGATTTCAATGTTTGACAACACATTAACAGAAACTTCACATGAACATTGGCTAAAACACCCAATTGCCTACCCTTGTGTGTTGTTAGTTGGTATGATTGGTCTAGGATGAGGCTGAGTGTGAGGAGTGGCTAGTGAGATGGGGAACTGATAATGTAGATCGAGAGGGATGGGTGGAGGTGCAAGGTAAGTTGGTGTGAGTAAGGATGTGCAGGAGTAGGGTAGGGAAGGCAGAGTGATGGGGATGTGATGAGTGGCACAGCAGGATGAGGTTGAGTGTGGCTTTGCAGTAATGTTTTGTGATCTACTGAGATTATTGAAAGGTTTGCGCTCCTGCAGCCTGGTCCTCCTGACAACATCCCTGCTTGTGCCCTCCTGTGCATTGTACAACCAGGCTGTGTTGATATCCTGCGGAAGTGTCTTCCGCCCATGGGAAAGGAAGAGCACTTCCCTACGTGCTGTGACTCCCTCCATAAGCATATGGAGGGAGTCATGGGAGAGGCTGGGTGCAGCCGTGCACCTCTGTGCAGTGCTTGTCAGTGTTTGCAGCACCTCAATGCTGGAGAACACTGACAGCACGACTGTCAAAATAAATTTGCGTATTTTCCCTTTAAGGAAACCGGCTGATGACGCGTCAACAAGTGACATCATCAGACCCGCTTCCTTCAATTGGCCGGGAAACGCGCTGGCCAGGCTTAACAAGCCCAATCAATGTAAGATCACGCTACAGAGCGGGCTGGAGCCAGCAGCGGGGTCGCACCCCGCCACTAACCCTGGCCGCACCGGATCCGCCGAGGTAGACGAAATCGCGGCCCTTGTCTCTGTGTCCTCTGGTTCTCGACCCTTCCACCAATTGGAACAGTTTCTCTCTATCTACTCTGTCCAGACCCCTCATGATTTTGAACACCTCTATCAAATCTCCTCTCAACCTTCTCTGCTCCAAGGAGAACAACCCCAGCTTCTCTAGTCTATCCACATAACTGAAGTCCATCATCCCTGGAATCATTTTCATAAATCTTTTCTGCACCTTCTCTAAGGCCTTCACATCCTTCCTAAAGTGCGGTACCCAGAATTGGATATAATACTCCAGTTGAGGCCGAACCAGTGTTTTATAAAGGTTCATCATAGCTTCCTTGCTTTTGTACTCTATACCTCTATTTATGAAGCCCAGGATCCCGTATGCTTTTTTAACTGCTTTCTCAACCTGCCCTACCACCTTCAACGATTTGTGCACATATACCCCCAGGTATCTCTGTTCATGCACCTGTTTTAGGATTGAACCCTTTAGTTTATATTGTCTATCCTCATTTGTCCTACCAAAATGTATCACTTTGCACTTTTCTGCGTTAAATTTAATCTGCCACGTGTCCGCCCATTTCACCAGCCTGTCTATGTCCTCTTGAAGTCTATCACTATCCTCCTCACTGTTCACTATACCTCCAAGTTTTGTGTCATCTGCAAATTTTGAAATTGTGCCCTGTATTCCCAAGTCCAAGTCATTAATCTATATCAAGAAAAGCAGTGGTCCTAGTACCGACCCCTGGGGAACACCACTGTATACCTTCCTCCAGTCCGAAAAACAACCGTTCACCGCTACTCTCTGTTTCCTGTCACTCAGCCAATTTCATATCCATGCTGCCACTGTCCCTTTTATTCCATGTGCTTCAACTTTGCTGGCAAGCCTATTATGTGGCACGTTATCAACGCCTTTTGGAAGTCTATGTACACCACGTCAACTGCATTGCCCTCATCAACCCTCTCTCCTCATCAAAAAACTTGATCAAGTTAGTTAAACATGATTTGCCTTTAACAAATCCGTGCTGGCTTTCCTTAATTAATCCACACTTGTCCAAGTGACTGTTAACTTTGTCCCTGATTATCATTTCCAAAAGCTTCCCTACTACCGAGGTTAAACTGACTGGACTGCTGTTGCTGGTTTTATCCTTACACCCTTTTTGAACAAGTGTGTAACATTTGCAATTCTCCAGTCCTCTGGCACCATCCCTGTACCTAAGGAGGATTGGAATATTATGGCCAGTGCCTCTGTGATTTCCTCCTTAACCTCCCTCAGCATCCTAGGATGCATCCCATCCAGTCCTGGTGACTTATCAAATTTAAGCTCAGACAGCCTTTCTAGTACCTCCTCTTTATCAATCTTTAGCCCATCCAGTAACTCCACTACCTCCTCTTTCACTATGACTTTGGCAGCATTTTCTTCCTTGGTGAAGACAGAAGCAAAGTACTTATCTAATACCTCAGCCATGCCCTCTGCCTCCATGTGTAGGTCTCCTTTTTCATCCCTAATCAGCCCCACCCCTCCTCTTACTACCCATTTATTATTTATATGCCTGTAGAAGACTTTTGAATTCCCTTTTATGTTAGCTGCCAATCTATTCTCATACTCTCTCTTTTCCCCTCTTATTTTCTTTTTCACTTCCCCTCTGAACTTTCTATATTCAGCCTGATTCTCACTTGTATTCTCAACCTGACATCTGTCATACACGTCCTTTTTCTTCTTCATCTTACTCTCTATCTCTTTCGTCATCCACTTTAGTTGCCCTACCTTTCCCCCTCATGGGAATCTACCTCAACTGTACCTGAACCATCTTCTCTTTAAAGGCAGCCCATTGTTCGATTACATTTTTCCTGCCAGTCTTTGATTCCAGTTTACCCGGGCCAGATCAGTTCTCAAGCCACTGAAATTTGCCTTCCTCCAATTAAGTATTTTTACTTTAGATTGCTCCCTTGTTTTTTCCATAGCTAATCTAAACCTTATGATACGATGATCACTGTTCCCTAAATGTTCACCTACTAACACTTGCTCCATTTGACCCACCTCATTTCCCATAACCAGATCCAGCAAGACCTCCTTCCTTGTTGGGCCGGAAACATACTGATCAATAAAGTTCTCCTGAACACACTTCAGAAATTCTTCCCCATCTCTGCCCTTTACACTATTATTATCCCAGTCTATATTAGGATAATTGAAGTCCCCCATTATTACTATTCTATTGCTACTTATTATTTCTTGGTTTGCCTTTGTTATGGCCTTGTTAACCTGTGTCGCCACTTTCAGTGATTTGTGTATTTATACACTGAGATCCCTTTGCTCTTCTACCCCACTTAGATTCGTATTTTCCAAGTAATATGTGACCTCCTTATTTTTCTTACCAAAATGTAATACCTCACATTTATCTGCTGCAGCGCATCTTGTAGATGGTACACACTGCAGCCACGGTACGCCGGTGGTGGAGGGAGTGAATGTTTAAGGTGGTGGATGGGGTGCCAATCAAGCGGGCTGCTTTGTCCTGGATGGTGTCGAGCTTCTTGAGTGTTGTTGGAGCTGCACTCATCCATGCAAGTGGAGAGTATTCCATCACACTCCTTACTCGTGCCTTGTAGATGGTGGAAAGGCTTTGGGAAGTCAGGAGGTGAGACACTCGCCGCAGAATACCTAGCCTCTGACCTGCTCTTGTTGCCACAGTATTTATGTGGCTGGTCCAGTTAAGTTTCTGGTCAATGGTGACCCCCAGGATGTTGATGGTGGGGGATTCAGTGATGGTAATGCCGTCGAATGTCAAGGGGCGGTGGTTAGACTCTCACTTGTTGGAGACAGGCATTGTGGCGCAAATGTTACCTGCCACTTATCAGCCCAAGCCTGAACGTTGTCCAGGTCTTGTTGCATATGGGCATGGACTGCTTCATTATCTGAAGATTTGTGAATGGCACTGAACACTGTGTAGTCATCAGCGAACATCCTCATTTCTGGCCTTACGTTGGAGGAAGGTCATTGATGAAGCAGCTGAAGATGGTTGGACCTCGGACACTGCCCTGAGGAACTCCTGCAGTGATGTCCTGGGGCCGTGATCATTGACCTTCAACTACCACAACCATCTTCCTTTGTGCTAGGTATGACTTCAGCCAGTGGAGAGTTTTCCCCCCCGATTCCCATTGACTTCAGTTTTACTAGGGATCCTTGACGCCACACTCAGTCAAATGCTGCCTTGATGTCAAGGACAGTCACTCTCACCTCACCTCTGGAATTCAGCTCCTTTGTCCATGTTTGGACCAAGGCTGTAATGAGGTCGGGAGCCGTGTGGTCTTGGCAGGACCCAAACTGGGCATCAGTGAGCAGGTTATTGGTGAGTAAGTGCCGCTTCATAGCACTGTCGATGACACCTTCCATCATTTTGCTGATGATTGAGTGTAGACTGATGGGGCGGTAATTGGCCGGATTGGATTTGTCCTGCTTTTTGTGGACAGGACATACCTGGACAGTTTTCCACATTGTCGGATAGATGCCAGTGTTGTAGCTGTACTGGAACAGCTTGGCTAGAGGCACGGCTCGTTCTGGAGCAAAAGTCTTCAGCACGATAGCCGGAATGTTGTCGGGGTGCATAGCCTTTGCTGTATCCAGTGCGCTCAGCCGTTTCTTGATATCACGTGGAGTGAATCGAATTGGCTGAAGACTGGCTTCTGTGATGGTGGTGACCTCAGGAGTAGGCTGATATGGATCATCCACTCTTCAATTTCGTCTGAAGATGGTTGCAAACGCTTCAGCCTTGTCTTTTGCACTCATGTGCTGGCTCCACCATCAGTGAGGATGAGGATAGTCATGGAGCCTCCTCCTCCCGTTAGTTGTTTAATGGTCCACCACCATTCACGACTGGATGTGGCAGGACATAGAAACATAGAAACATAGAAAATAGGTACAGGAGTAGACCATTCGGTCCTTCGAGCCTGCACCGCCATTCAATGCGTTCATGGCTGAATATGCTACCTCAGTACCCCATTCCTGCTTTTTCGCCATACCCCTTGATCCCCCTAGTTGTGAGTGTTATATCTAACTCCCTTTTGAATATATTTAGCGAACTGGCCTCAACAACCTTCTGTGGAAGAGAATTCCATAGATTCACCACTCTCTGGGTGAAGAAGTTCCTCCTCAGCTCAGTCTTAAATGGCTTCCCCTTAATCCTTAGACTGTGACCCCTGGTTCTAGTTTTCCCTAACATTGGGAACATTCTGCCCGCATCTAATTTGTTTAAACCAGTCAGGATTTTAAATGTCTCTATAAGATCCCCCCTCATTCTTCTGAACTCCAGAGGATACAAGTTCAGTTGACCCAATCTTTCTTGATATGTCAGTCTGGCCATCCCAGGAATCAATCTAGTGAACCTTCGCTGCACTCCCTCAATAGCAAGAATGTCCTTCCTTAAGTTAGGAGACCAAAACTGCGCACAATACTCCAGGTGTGGCCTCACCAAGGCCCTGTACAACTGCAGCATCACCTCCCTACTCCTGTACTCAAATCCCCTTACTATGAAGGCCATCATTCCGTTTGCTTTCTTGACTGCCTGCTGCACTTGCATTCCCACCTTCAGTGACTGATGTACCATGACGTCCAGGTCTCGTTGCACCTCCCCTTTCCCTAATCTGCCACCATTCAGGTAATAGTCCGCCTCTCTATTTTTACCACCAAAGTGGATAACCTCACATTTATCCACATTGTACTTCATCTGCCATACATTTGCCCATTCACCCAACCTGTCCAAGTCCATTGTTCACACTGCCTCCCAATTTAGTGTCATTCGCAAATTTGGAGATATTACATTTAATCCCTTCGTCCAAATCATTAATATATAATGTAAACAGCTGAGGTCCCAGCACCGAACCCTGCGGTACCTCGCTGGTCACTGCCTACCATTCTGAAAAGTACCCATTTACTCCTACTCTTTGTTTCCTGTGTGCCAACCAGTTCTCAATCCACGTCAACACATTACCCCCAATCCCATGTGCTTTAACTTTGCTCACCAATCTCTTGTGTGGGACCTTGTCGAAGGCCTTCTGAAAGTCCAAATACACCACATCTACTGGTTCCCCCTTGTCCACCCTATTGGAAACATCCTCAAAAAATTCCAGAAGATTTGTCAAGCATGATTTCCCTTTCACAAATCCATGCTGACTTGGACCTATCATGTCGCCACTTTCCAAATGGTCTGTTATGACATCTTTAATAATTGCTTCCATCATTTTACCCACGACCGATGTCAGGCTGACCAGTCTATAATTCCCTGCTTTCTCCCTCCCTCCTTTTTTAAAAAGAGGGGTTACATTGGCCACCCTCCACTCCATCGGAACTGATCCAGAGTCTAAGGAATGTTGGAAAATGATCGTCAATGCATCCACTATTTCCAAGGCCACCTCCTTAAGTACTCTGGGATGCAGACCATCAGGCCCCGGGGATTTTTCAGCCTTCAGTCCCATCAATTTCCCCAATACCTTTTCCCGACTAATAAGGATTTCCCTCAACTCCTCCCTCTTACCAGATCCTCTGACCCCTTTTATTTCCGGCAGGTTGTGTGTGTCCTCCACAGTAAACACCGAACCAAAGTACTTGTTCAATTGATCTGCCATTTCCTTGTTCCCCATTACGACTTCCCCTGTTTCCGACTGCAGGGGACCTACGTTTGTTTTTACTAACCTCTTTCTTTTTACATATTTATAGAAGCTTTTGCAGTCCATTTTAATGTTCTCTGCAAGCTTCCTTTCATATTTTATTTTCCCTGCCCTAATCAAACCCTTCGTCCTCCTCTGCTGAGTTTTGAAGTTCTCCCAGTCCCCGGGTTTGCTGCTACTTCTGGCCAATTTGTATGCAACTTCCTTGGTTATAATACTATCCCTGATTTCCCTTGTTAGCCATGGTTGAGCCACCTTCCCTTTTTTATTTTTACGCCAGACCGGGATGTACAATTGTTGTAGTTCATCCATACGATCTCTAAATGTCTGCCATTGCCCCTCCACTGATAACCCCTTAAATATCGCTTGCCAATTTAACCTCACCAATTCACGCCTCATACCCTCAAAGTTGCCCTTATTTAAGTTCTGGACCATGGTCTCTGACTTAACTGTTTCCTTCTCCATCCTAATGTAGAACTCCACCATACTATGGTCACTCTTCCCCAGGGGGCCTCGTACCACAAGATTGCTGATTAGTCCTTCCTCATTACACAACACCCAGTCCAGGATGGCCTCCCCTCGAGTTGGTTCCTCAACATATTGGTTTAGGAAACCATCCCTTAAACACTCCAGGAAATCCTCCTCCACCGTATTGCTTCCAGTTTGAGTAGCCCAATCTATATGCATATTAAAGTCACCCATGATAACTGCCGTGCCTTTTTTGCACGCACCTCTGATTTCCTGTTTCCTGTTTCATACCCTCCCCCACCTCACTACTGCAGAGCTTTGATCTGATCCGTTGATTGTGGGATCGCTTAGCCCTGTCTATAGCATGCTGCTTCTGCTTTTTAGCATGCATGTAGTCCTGTGTTGCAGCTTCCCCAGGTTGGCACCTCATTTTTAGATACGCCTGGTGCTGCTCCTGGCATGCTCTTCGACACTCCTTATTGAACCAGGATTGGTCACCTGGCTTGATGGTAATGGTAGAGTGAGGGATATGCCGGGCCGTAAAGTTACAGATTGTGGTGGAATACAATTCTGCTGCTGCTGGTAGCCCACAGCGCCTCATGGATGCCCAGTTTTGAGCTGTTAGATCTGTTCTGAATCTATCCCATTTAGCACGGTGGTAGTGCCACACAACACGATGGACGGTGTCCTCAGTGTGAAGACGGGTCTTCGTCTCCACAATGACTGTGCGGTGGTCACTGCTACCAATGCTGTCATGGACAGATGCATCTGCGACAGGTAGATTGGTGAGGACGAGGTCAAGTAGGTTTTTCCCTCGTGTTGGTTCTCTCACCACCTGTCGCAGGCCCAGACTGACAGCTATGTCCTTCAGGACTCGCGCAGCTCGGTCAGTAGTGGTGCTGCCAAGCCACTTTTGATGATGGACATTGAAGTCCCCCACCCAGAGTACATTCTGTGCCCTTGCTACTCTCAGTGTTTCTTCCAAGTGGTGTTCAACATGGAGGAGTACTGATTCATCAGCTGAGAGAGGGTGGTAGGTGGTAATCAGCAGGAGGTTTCCTTGCCCATGCTTGACCTGAAGCCATGAGACTTCATGGGGTCCAGAGTCAATGTTGAGGACTCCCAGGGCCACTCCTTCCTGACTGTATACCACTGTTCCGCCACCCTTCATAGGCCTGTCCTGCTGGTGGGACAGGACATACCCAGGGATGGTGATGGAGGAGTTTGGGATATTGGCTGAAATGTATGATTCTGTGAGTATGACTATATCAGGCTGTTGTTTGACTAGTCTCTGGGACAGCTCTCCCAATTTTGGCACAAGTCCCTGGATGTTGGTGAGGAGGACTTTGCAGGGTCGACTGGGCTGGGTGTGTCCTTGCCGTGTCCGTAGCCGATGCCGAGGTCGATGCCGGGTGGTCCGTCCGGTTTCATTCTTATTATTGTGTTTCGTAGCGGTTTGTTACAACTGAGTGGCTTACTAGGCCATTTCAGAGGCAGTTAATCTGCACAGTTAGAAATTGTGTATCTGATTCCAAAGTCTAAATCATTAATATAAATAGTGAACAACAGTGGTCCAAGCACTGATCCTTGTGGAACACCACTTCCCACCTTCTGCCACTTTTAATAACTACCATTTACCCCTACTCTCTGCTTTCTGTCTTGAAGCCAGCTAGTTATCCATTCTGCTACTTGTCCCGTGACTCCGCATGCTCTAGTCATTGTTGTAATGTAGGAACTGCGGCTGTCAAATTGGGCACATCAAGGTTCCACAAGCAGAAATGAGATAATGGCCAGATAATCTGTTTTAATAATGTTGGTTGAGGGATAAATATTGGCCAAGACACTCGGGAGAACTCCTCTGCTCTTCAAAATAATTCCATGGGATCTTTTACATCCAACTGTGAGGGCAGGTGGGACCTTGGTTTAACGTCTCATCTGAAATACTGTAGAGATTTGCATATCTCTGGTAAACAGGTTTGAGTGCAAACCAATATGGTGGGTATATTGTGTTTAATCAGAGTTTAAGACGGAATATAACACACTAGTAATACAGCAAAAACATACGACCGTGACAAATAGCTGATACCAGACCCGATCGGACAGACGGCTGGTATGCGTGAACAGTTCTCTGGCTTGCGACCTCTCTTCCAATCGTCTAGAACCTCTGAGTTGATGAGCATGGGATCACTCTCAAAAGAGCGCTCGACCAGCCCAACTATTGTTTAGCTCTCCCCTCCCCAGTCTGAGTGGGCTCAAGACCTCAGGGTGTTATTTTTATTCTCTTTTTAGGGGTGGGCCTGAGACCAAATTATTGACAAGACTAGTTAACCTATAGAGATTCCCCCAAAACATCAGTACCCAATGGAGCGTCGAGTTCTTTGTCTCAATTCTTGGATAAAAGCCCTCCCTCAAAGGGGTCTCATGATCTCAGCCAATTTATCTTTCTTGTTTTTACATTTTGAACATTCCTCCATTGGAATTCATCCTATCTCCCTGGTCCCTATCCTCTCTGGTACAATTGGTACTAGGCCTGGCCTTGTTTCCTCTCAATCATGAGGCCCAAGCCAGAGCTGTCCCACTTCAGCCAAACATTATCTCACTTTCATCTAGCAAACTGCTCCATCCTGAGATGGATACCTTAACTCCCCTAAATTGCTTCTATTCCATGCCCTTTATACAAATTAACTTTTAATTATCTTCACAAGTAGTTCTGCTAAACAAACTCCAAATTCTACCTTAGCATTATAATATGGTTATTAGTAATAATGGAAGAAACATAGGTTGGCCTTCCTTGCCCAAATTAAAGATACATTAACAAAGTCAAAACCCTAACTTACAAACAACAGATGTGGCAGGCAAGGCCATCCTGTGGGCCCCTGTGTGTAATGTTTATGCCTCATCTAATCTAACAAACTGAAGACATTTTGTCTCAAATTCTAATACGAGCTTTCAGGAAAACGAAACTTAAACAGTCCCCAGTAAAACATAACTTATACATTAACCTTACTTGTCTCGAGCAGAAAGATACAATCATTTAAACACAATATTATTCGCGTAGCCATAGACATTTTTAGGCACCCCTAGTTTCTAACAAGACGGTACCTCCGACATTGCAGCACTCCCTCAGTACTGTACTGGAGTGTCAGCCTAGATTATGTGCTCAAGTCTCTGAATAACCTATCACTTAACATTCTGACAGGTCCTATTATTCTCTGAAAAAGGTTGTACAAATTTCAAACATTTACAAGATTGCTTCACCACAGGAGAGCCTCCTACAGCAATAACTGGAGGTAGAGTTTTTTTCCTGATAATTGTGCCATCTATTATCTTATTGATAGGTATATCCTGCATCTACTAAAGTGATGAGTGGTTAGAAAACTCGGCTACTGCTTTTTCTCACTGTTGCACAACATGTACATGATACAGAGAATTAATACCTCGGCCACACTTGGTAGAGTAATATAATTGAGGCATTCAGATGAAATAGGAATTTCAGCACAGGAAACGACTATTTGGTTCATGGTGCTACCTCTACATTTTTTTTAATTCACTTATGAGATCTGGGCGTAGCTGGCAAGGCCAACATTTATTGCCCATCCCTAGTTGCCCTTGAGAAGGTGGTGGTGAGCCGCCTTCTTGAACCGCTGCAGTCCGTGTGGTGAAGGTACTCCCACAGTGCTGTTAGGGAGGGAGTTCCAGGATTTGACCCAGCGACGATGAAGGATCGGCGATATACTCCTCAGTCAGGATGGTGTGTGACTTGAAGGGGAACTTGGAGGTGGTGGTATTCCCATGCGCCTGCTGCCCTTGTCCTTCTAGATGGAAGAGGTCGCGGGTTTGGGAGGTGCTGCCGAAGATGCCTTGGCGAGTTGCTGCAGTGCATCTTGTAGATGGTACACACTGCAGCCACGGTAGACCGGTGGTGGAGGGAGTGAATGTTTAAGGTGGTGGATGGGGCGCCAATCAAACAGGCTGCTTTGTCCTGGATGGTGTCGAGCTTCTTGAGTGTTTTTGCAGCTGCACTCATCCAGGCAAGTGGAGAGTATTCCATCACACTTACTTGTGCCTTGTAGATGGTGGAAAGGCTTTGGGGAGTCAAGAAGTGAGACACTCGCCGCAGAATACCTAGCCTCTGACCTGCTCTTGTTGCCACAGTATTTATGTGGCTGGTCCAGTTAAGTTTCTGGTCAATGGTGACCCCCAGGATGTTGATGGTGGGGGATTCAGCGATGGTAATGCTGTTGAATGTCAAGGGGAGGTGGTTAGACTCTCGCTTGTTGGACATAGTCATTGCCTGGCACTTCTGTGGCGCGAATGTTAACTGCCACATTTCAGCCCAAGCCTGAACATCATCCAGGTCTTGTTGCATGCGAGCATGGACTGCTTCATTATCTGAGGAGTTGTGAATGGCGCTGAACACTGTGCAGTCATCAGCAAACATCCCCATTTCTGACCTTATGTTGGAGGGAAAGTCATTGATGAAGCAGCTGAAGATGGTTGGGCCTATGACACTGCCCTGAGGAACTCCTGCAGCAATGTCCTGGGGATGTGATGATTGACCTTCAATCACCACAACCATCTTCCTTTGTGCTAGGTATGACTCCAGCCAGTGAAGCGTTTTCCCCCTGATTCCCATTGACTTTAGTTTTACTAGGGCTCCTTGATGCCACACTTGGTCAAATGCTGTCTTGATGTCAAGGGCACTCACTCTCACCTCACCTCTGGAATTCAGCTCCAGAAGCCAATCTTCAGCCAATCCAATTCACTCCACGTGATATCAAGAAACGGCTGAGTACATCAAAGGCTATGGGCCCCGACAACACCCCGGCTATCGTGCTGAAGACTTATGCTCCAGAACAAGCCGCACCTCTAGCCAAGCTGTTCCAGTACAGCCACAGCACTGGCATCTATCCGACAATGTGGAAAAATGCCCAAGTATGTCCTGTCCACAAAAAGCAGGACAAATCCAACCCGGCCAATTACCGCCCCATCGGTCTACTCTCAATCATCAGCAAAGTGATGGAAGGTGTCATCTACAGTGCTATCAAGCGGCACTTACTCACCAGTAACCGGCTCACTGATGCCCTGTTTGGATTCTGCCAAGACCACTCGGCTCCTGACCTCATTACAGCCTTGATCCAAACAGGGAGATTGAAGCTATCTGCTCTGATCCCATTCATGATATGAATCATAATATCAGTTTACAAGTAATGTACACTGTGTAGTCTCAGTTCCTTTTTTTAGTGCCTAAACTGTTTTCTTAGAAGTTGATTATAAGAGAAAAGGGATTCATCTGTTAGGAAGTGGCTCATGGAGATTTTGGTCCCTACTGTTCACATTATTCATGAATGATGGAGCAAAGCATCTCATAGAGTCATTGTTAAGGTAAACATCCAGGGGTATTCAATATTCAGGAAAGATAGGCAAAAAGGAAAGGGAGGTGGGGTAGCATTGCTGGTTAAAGAGGGGATTAACACAATTGTAAGGAAGGATATTAGCTCTGATGATGTGGAATCTGTATGGGTAGAACTGAGAAATACCAAGGGGCAGAAAACGTTAGTGGGAGTGGTATATAGACCTCCAAACAGTAATGCGAAGGTTGGGGATGGCATTAAAAGGGAAATTAGAGAAGCGTGCAATAAGGGCACAGCAGTCATCATGGGTGACTTTAATCTACATATAGATTGGGCTAACCAAATTAGTAACAATACTGTGGAGGAGGAATTCCTGGAGTGTTTACGGGATGGTTTCTTGGACCAATATGTCGAGGAACCAACCAGAGATCAGGCCATCTTAGACTGGGTATTATGTAATGAGAAAGGATTAACTAGCAATCTTGTTGTACGTGGCCCCTTGGATCGGAGCGATCATAATATGATAGAATTCTTCATTAAGATGGAGAGTGAAGTAGTTGACTCAGAGACTAGGGTCCTGAATTTAAATAAAGGAAACTACGATGGTATGAAGCGTGAGTTGGGTAGGATTGATTTGGGAATGTCACTCAAAGGGTTGACGGTGGATAGGCATTGGCAAACATTCAAAGACCGCATGGATGATCTACAGAATTTGTTCATCCCAGTTTGGCATAAGAATAAAACAAAAAAGGTGACTCAACCATGGCTAACAAGGGAACTTAGGGATAGCATAAGATCCAAGGAGAGGACATATAAATTGGCCAGAAAAAGCAGTAAACCTGAGGATTGGAAGCAGTTTAGGATTCAACAAAGGAGGACAAAGGGATTCATTAAGAAGGGGAAAATAGAATATGAGAGGAAGCTTGCAGGGAACATAAAAACTGACTGTAAGAGCTTTTATAGATATGTGAAGAGAAAAAGATTGATGAAGTCAAGCGTAGGTCCCTTGCAGTCAGAATCAGGGGAACTTATAATGGGGAACAAAGAAATGGCAGACCAATTAAATACATATTTTGGTTCTGTCTTCACAAAGGAGGACACAAATAACCTCCCAGAGATGTCGGGAACATAGGGTCTGATGAAAGGGAGGAACTGAAAGAAATCAGTATTTGTAGGGAAATGGTGTTCGGGAAATAGACGGGATTGAAGGCCGATAAATCCCCAGGGCCTGATAATCTACATCCTAGGGCACTTAAGGAAGTGGCCCTAGAAATAATAGATGCATTGCTGATCATCTTCCAACATCCGATGGAATCTGGAACAATACCCATGGATTGGAGAGTAGCTAATGTTACCCCACTATTCAAAAAAGGTGGTAGAGAGAAAACGGGGAATTATAGACCGGTAAGCTTGACATCGGTAGTGGGGAAAATGCTAGAGTCCATTATAAAAGATGTAATAGCAGAGCACTTGAAAAACAGTGACAGGATCGGACAAAGTCAACATGGATTTACAAAAGGTAAATCGTGCTTGATTAATCTACTGGAATTTTTTGAGGATGTAACTGGTAAAATAGATAAGGGAGAACCAGTGGATGTGGTGTATTTGGACTTTCAAAAGGCTTTCGATAAGGTCCCGCATAAGAGATTAGCGTGTAAAGTTAAGGCACATGGAATTGGGGGCAAGGTATTGACTTGGATAGAGAACTGGTTGGCAGACAGAAAGCAAAGAGTTGGAATAAACGGGTCTTTTTCCGAGTGGCAGGCAGTGACTAGTGGGGTACCGCAGGGATCAGTCCTTGGACCCCAGCTATTCACAATATATATTAATGATCTAGACAAGGGAACTAGATGTAATATCTCCAAGTTTGCAGATGACACAAAGCTGGGTGGGCGTGTGTGCTGTGAGGAGGATGCTGAGAAACTCCAGGTTGATTAGGACAGGTTGGGTGATTGGGCAGAAGCTTGGCAGATGCAATATAACGTGGATAAATGCGAGGTTATCCACTTTGGTGTCAAAAACAGGAAGGCAGATTATTATCTGAATGGCAATAGATTGGGAGAAGGGGAAGTGCAACGAGACCTGGGTGTCCTTGTGCACCAGTCGCTGAAGGTAAGCATGCAGGTGCAGCAGGCGGTTAAGAAGGCAAATGGTATGTTGGCCTTCGTAGCGAGCGGGTTTGAGTACAGGAACAAGGAGGTCTTTCTGCAGTTGTACAGGGCCTTGGTGAGACCACATCTTGAGTATTGTGTGCAGTTTTGGTCGCCTTATCTGAGGAAGGAGGTTCTTGCCATGGAAGGAGTTCAGCGAAGATTCACCAGGCTGATACCTGGGATGGCAGAAATGACGGATAGAGATTGGGTCGATTTGGCTTATACTCGCTGGAGTTTAGAAGAATGAGAGGGGATCTCATTGAAACTTATAAAATTCTGACAGGACTGGACAGACTAGATGCAGGAAGGATGTTCCCGATGGCAGGGGAGTCCAGAACCAGGGGTCACAGTCTAAGGATAAGGGGTAAGCCATTTAGGACAGAAATGAGGAGGAATTTCTTCACCCAGAGGCTGGTGAACCTGTGGAATTCTCTACCACAGAAGGCAGTAGAGGCCAATTCATTAAATATATTCAAGAAGGAGTTGGATATATTTCTTAAGGCTAAAGGGATCAAGGGATATGGGGAAAAAGCAGGGACAGAGTACTGAATTTGGATGATCAGCCATGATCGCATTGAATGGCGGAGCAGGCTGGAGGGGCCGAATGGCCTACTCCTGCTCCTATCTTCTATGCTTCTATGTTTCTAAACTGGGAGAGCTTCTTCTCCCCGAAACGGACCCTCTGATATAAAGGGTCGACGTCCGCCTTATTCCCAATCAATCGCTCGGAGTCCGGAGGTTCGTTCAGTAAATCAACTTTATTACAAGTCGACAGGGGAGACACTCATCCGGGGACGAATGCTCGCCGATCATTAAAACTCCTCTACCTTATATACAGTTTCTGTTCTAAGTCGTGGCTATTGTCCCACAATTATTTACATTACATACAGTTGGTTTCGAGTGCAAAATAGTTGGTTTCGCGTGCAAAATAGTTGGTCTTGGGTGCAAAATAGTTGGTCTCGGGTGCAAAATAGTTGGGTGCAACTTCTTGCAGTTCGTGTGCACATTAATCTGGCAACTCCAAGGTTAAATTCAAGTAAATCCAGTTAAAACTGCTTTGATTTCACCATAGCAACCGGGACTCCAAGGTTATTTCTAATATTTTACTCAATTAGTGATTTGTAGTGTGTAGTCTTGACCACGTTACATCATACCTCCCTCTTTTAAACTTGTTCATAACCACTCTTTTTATATTTTAGCTCTTTTAACCCTTTCAGTCCCCCCTTTTAAACTTGTTCATAACCAAACTTTATATTTTAACTCTCTTAACCCTTTCAGTCATAGATTTATACAGCACAGAAAGAGGCCCTTCGGTCCATCATGTCCGCGCTGGCCATCAAGCCCTATCTATTCTAATCCCATTTTCCAGCACTTGGTCCATAGCCTTGTATGCTATGGCATTTCAAGTGCTCATCTAAAGGCTTCTTGAATGTTGTGAGGGTTCCTGCCTCTACCACCCTTTCAGGCAGTGAGTTCCAGATTCCAACCACCCTCTGGGTGAAAAAGTTTTTCCTCAAATCCCCTCTAAACCTCCTGCTCCTTACCTTGAAACTATGCCCCCTGGTTATTGACCCCTCTACTAAGGGGAAAAGTTCCTTTCTATCTACCCTATCTATGCCCCTCATAATTTTGTACACCTCAATCAGGTCCCCCCTCAGCCTTCTCTGCTCTGCTCTAAGGAAAACAACCTCAGCCTGTCCAGTCTCTCTTCATAGCTGAAGCGCTCCAGTCCAGGTAACATCCTGGTGAATCTCCTCTGCACCCTCTCCAATGCAATCACATCCTTCCTATAGTGTGGCGACCAGAACTGCACACAGTATTCCAGCTGTGGCCTAACTAGCGTTTTGTACAGCTCCATCATAACCTCCCTGCTCTTATATTCTATGCCTCGGCTAATGAAGGCAAGTATCCCATATGCCTTTTTAACCACCTTATCTACCTGCCCTGCTGCCTTAGGGATCTATGTACATGCACACCAAGGTCTCTCTGATCCTCTGTTCTTCCTAGGGTCCTACCATTCATTGTGTGTTCCCTTGCCTTGTTAGTCCTCCCAAAATGCATCACCTCACACTTTTCAGGGTGATATCTGTTGGTAATATTGGGCCGAAAATTGATCCCGGGACGCGAGAGTACGCACTGCGTACTCTCGCGTATTCCCACTCCAATTGCCGGTTTTCTGCATGCCCTGCGCATGCGCTGAAAACCGGCAATTGCTCTTCTGAAAAGGGGGCGGGGCCTGGGTGCATCGCATGCGCGCTACAGGCTGCGCGCACGCTGTGCACTTCATGCTGTGGACGCGCAGGTAAGTAGGGAAGATTTTGGAAATGTAAAAAGGAGGAGTAAGACCCGCTTTTAAGAAGGTAAGTAGTGAATTAAGTATTTTTTTGAATTTTTTTTTACAGGTATATCTTTTTTATAGACTTTAAAGACAGGTAAGTTTATTTTTATAACTTTTTAAAAGATTTTAAATGTTTTCAAAAATTTAATTTTTTATTTAAAATGGTTAATTTAATTAACTATACTTATTTTATTAATGTGATGGTTTTTTTTTAAATTTAATTGAGGTTTAGCTGTTATTTTGGGGGGGTGTAAGATTCATAGATTTCACAGCTATGCTGTGAGACTTATGAATGGAAGATGGTGTGCTGCCATTGGCTCTAACTGAGTCACGTGATCCCACAGCTCGCACGAATTCACTACGCCGCTGGGATACGCAAGCCCAGCACAGCTGATGTCTGGAACATCAAGTTCGTGCGAGCTGGATCTGAAAAAGCATAAGCGAGGTGAGACATCGCGGGGAAGGCTTACCCCCGCGGGAACAGAGCGAGATCAATTTCTGGGCCATTATAAAATTTGCTGATTAGCCTAAGCTATGTGGCCAGTTGATGAGTAAAAGGTAAATCGATAGCAATAAAAGGGATATGGACCAATTAAATAGATGGGTTAAGCATGGCTTTTAATTTGGATAAATATGTCATGCATATTGGAGCATAAAACAAGTACGTCATGAAGGGGTATCCATTAGCAAAGGTAGAAAAGGATTAGTACATTTTAAAAGTGTGTTTACTTGTTAGGGAAATGGGATTGCAGTAGTTAGCTCCCGTGAAGGGTTAGCACCACCAGCTGCATGATAAGCCAACTGGCCTCCAACTGTGTTGTCATTTCTATGATTCATGATTTCCAAATAATGTGAATCCATTGCGAGCAATGTTAATCAGGCACTTGGATGCATCTAGAATGAATTTGATTAAAAAAGCACACAAGTTGTTCCAGCTTTTATATAGATGATTGATGAGGCCATAGTTGGAAGATTGTGTGTACTTTTAGCCACCTGACCTTCCTTCACAAGACCATTGCTAGATTGTAGAGGTACAGATAAGAAAAATAAAGGTAATTCCAGGACTTAGGACTCTTTCATTGGAAAAATAATTGAGGAGGGACATGATCTAGGTCATTAAAATTACAAGCATAGCTGACAATTCAACTAGAGCATGGTTGTGATGTTTATCAGCTAAGGTAGAACAGTGTATTACCTGACCTGTGGGTCTAAGGCTTATCTACTCCCTGTGGGAAATTGGTTTAAATAAGCACATCTCGAAGTCAATTAGAGACTGGTTGCTGTTGCTGAGAGAGGTTTCTACAGATTGGCAGCTGTTTGTAAATTCCTAGCTCCTCTCCTGGGGGAGAGGCCAGGTTATCAAGGTCAGAAGAAACCAACAGCAAATAACTAGCTTTCTTTTTAAAAAATCCTAGTTGATCTCCCATGGTATTGCAAACAGGCAGTCAGGACCAAAAGCTACTCTCCTCCCTTTCTCCAAAAACTGATCCATCGCACGCAGGTCATCGTCTTCCTCCGAACACATCAGCTCAGAGAATTCCTGGTGCAAAAACCCTCTGGCACCAATAAAGGGGACTCGGGGCACAAAATAAATAAATAACACAACTGGCACAAAGGCTTATGAAAGCCTAAGTGCCAGCTGTAAAACAAAGAAAACAATTACAGGAAAGTGCTTTATTGAATGCACTTACTTTTAAAACCTGTGGGTCTTTTAAAGGCCTTTGTGCCGGTAGATCCGTCCCAGTCCTTCTTCCTTCCAGGTTTTCATGAATGTGCTGGAGACTCAATATCCAGCTCAACATGAGCCAGAAAATGAGATGACGCCCTACCCTGCCCTCTTTCACATGCACAAATGAAACTTCCACTTCATTCGGGAGATTCAAAGACTATCCCTACAACAAAGGTCCTCCTCTACAGTATGATATTCAGGATATATTCTTTTTCTCTCGCACTATTTGTTACGAAGATTATTGAAGTTTTCACAGCAGAAGCCAAATTTAGAAGCCAATGCTTTGTGCTGTACCCCAGGGTTACTGCCAATCACATTATCACAAACAATGAGCAATGTTCAGTGACAAGAATACATAAACTGCATCTTCCTCAGATTGACTCCTGTGTTAACAACTGATGGCTGTTGGAAGAAAATGATCTAAGTTAGGGCATCTATGAATCAGGGGGAAACAAAAGAATTTGCTTACAATTGTAGGGTACTGCAACTTTTGGCAAAATAGTCTTGGGAAAGTTCAGTGAAATGTGATAGTATACAACCTGAACTTGGCAGCAGGTTGTTGTGCTTGTCAAAAGGTAAAGTTAACCATTCACAACCAAAATTAGACCCTTACTTAATTGACCATTTTTTTTTGTGATGAAAGAATTTATGAAGTGTTTTATTTGGCAGAACAGATGAAGTGAATGTCCCTTGTGTAAATCCATTCTCCATTCTTTAACTTGAACTCAAAATACAGAGAATGAGGGGGCTCACATTCTTTCATCTCTGGTACCTGAATCCAGCTCAGATTATTGGGATGAAAGTGTTTTCTGCTGGCTCTGATGTGAAATGCATTTGTGTAGTCTCCATCAGTTACTATTGGGTCTGTGCCCACAGCATAACAGCTGATCCTAATTTGGAAATTTCACTCAGAGTCCACATGATGGTGCAAAATGGAAAATGTTACACGAGCACAGTAGAGGCTGCACATTGGAAGTCAGGACCAAAATGCAACATTGAAGCAGAGCGGAGGGAGTTTTACTCTGCATTTAAATGTGACTTAACTAAGAGTGTTATACAGGGGAAAAGAGAGTTCAGCTTAAAAAGAAAGCACAGGTTAAGATATGCTTAAAATGATCGAAACAAAGCAGAAAACAATAACTATGCAAGATAAATCAAAACACAAAATTTATTGGAATAGCCTTGTACATTGGAACCAATCTTACACTTTAGTTGGACATTCTTATTCAATTCACCTGTTTCTATTGAAGAAACAAACATATGTTTTAAATGGCTTAATAGATATTGCTGCTGTTAGAAAGAGATTTTTTACCAACCGGCAAGTAAGGAAAATAATTGTATTTTCTGGAGGAGAAATTCCCCTAGAGGGCCATTTGGGGCGCTAAGTCGAAAATGTTTGAAAAGTTAGTGCCAGGCGCTTATCTTTTCAAACATTTGAGAAATTCCCATGTTTTGCTCCAAGAGCGAAGTGGAGCGCTAAATCAAGCTCTTGACTCGCGTCTTGGGGCGGGGAATGTCCTGATCTGGGGCGATGCGCTCAGCAATTAAAGGGAAGGGCTCCCCGCAGCGAGCTCTGCATTTTTCTTGGCATCTGCTGGAGCACCGAGGTGCGGGAGTGCCGCACGATCAGCTGAGTGCCGGGCAGACTGATTGCGGCACTCAGCCCCTGTCCGGTGCTCAGAATTTTTTTTTTGTTAAATCAGCGATTTTTTTCATGTTGGCCGGCCATCGCGCCTTTAAATGGCACCCTGCGAGCGGCCGGACTCACTGTTCGCGACCCCTGCAGCAGTCGGTAACATCGCCCGGCGCTGCTGCGGGGCGCGAGGGGCAATTTTTCTCCCGAGGCGCTACCGGGGCTCTGCGCCCGGAGATGACATCATGATCTCCGAGCGCAGAAGATCGGGGCAATACCCAGTAGCGCCGCCGCTAACCGCCCACAGAATTTTGCAGGAGGTGCCTCGGGGGGGGGGGGGGGGGTCGAAAAGCCATCTGCGCCCCGTTGGCACCTCCAACCAGAGGCACAAACAAGGCGAATTTTGCCCCCTCTGAATTTGCCACAATCAGTCTTAGTCATTTCTTCCTCCTACCGATTTCAGGCTTTTGACCCGCATGCTTGGTGTTACCTAATCACTACTTCATGATTTATCTCCTCTCTGCTCATTTCAGCTTTGGTGATGTCCTAGTCCATAGGCCTTGATCCTTCTTAATTAACAAAAGACAGACAGGTTCTCATAGAGATATGAAATGTTCTTGTCTAAGAATAATGTATTAATTATGTTATAGTCTTGGTGTGATCTGCAATTTTATTCCAGTATAAATTCAAAAAGGATTCAGTTCTGGAGTCAAATTTAGGAATATAGGGATGTACCACTTTGGTCCATCTGATAAGCCTCAAAAACAGAATACGTGGTTCATCTCCTATATCTGTCAGTTGATTTTCTTGCCAAATGCATATTCAACTGTGTCTTAAAATCACACGCTATCAGCTTTCATCATCTCCCTGGGCAGACTATTCCAAGCATACATTACTCTGTGTGAAATATTGTGATCCGTCTATTCACCTTACCTCTTCTGAGCTTATGTCGTCATTCGATATAAGCTATGTCATCAATGGGCTTGTTGTTATTCTCCAGGTCATGGTAAATAGTTTCTCAAAGTTCAACTTGTCAATATCATTAAGGAAACTGAGCGCCTCAATGAATGCCTCAGTAAGGTCCCCTCTCTCTCTTCTCTTATGTAAATAAACTAGGCGCCTGTAGTTTTTCCTTGTTTCTCAGTTGTTTAATGTCAAAGATCAGACAGGTATCTCTTAGCTGCACCTTTTTCAGTGCCATGATGTCCTTCCTGTAATATGTCAACCAGAACTGCAAGCAGTACTCCAGATGGAGATGAACCAACACCCTGTTGGCAATGTTCCCTCTTTTTTTTGGTTGTGCGACCCCATTCAAATTCTCGTGCATGCAAATATTTTTCCATTTAAAAGCCAGTCAGCAGCCAGCGCGGGACCTCTAGCCCGCTGCACGGCTGCACGGCCACACAGTTTAACAGGAATATTACCTGTGGGTATCACTTCTATTGTTAACTCTGCTGGAGACTGCACAGTCAGACCAACAGAGAAACTCCCCAACTGTATTTGTTCTGATGGCAAAACTACAGAGTTAGCCCAGTGTAAGTATAGGCCAAGAGTGCTGTTTACAACCAGGCAAGAGGAAATGTTCATGCGATGATGAAGTTGTGCTGGTTTGCTAAATTTGCGACTTGAAGTAAAACCAAGGAGAAAAAAAAATCAAGTTAAATGCACTGGGGACTGTGGAGAAATTATCTCATTGTTCCAATAGTCAGTAGTGAGATGAAGAATATTGCCATCAAATTACATGTTGAAGTCAATTCAACTTTGCACATTTTTTAAATGGAGTCCCTTCAAGTGTAAGTGTATGTTGCCTCCCTGGTGCAAGGGTCAAGAATGTCTCGGAGCGGCTGCAGGGCATTCTGGAGGAGGAGGGTGAACAGCCAGTTGTCGTGGTGCATATAGGTACCAACGATATAGGTAAAAAACGGGATGAGGTCCTAAAAGCTGAATATAGGGAGTTAGGAGGTAAATTAAAAAATAGGACCTCAAAGGTTGTAATCTCGGGATTGCTACCAGTACCACATGCTATTCAGAGTAGAAATAGAAAGATATTTCAGATGAATACGTGGCTAGAGGAATGGTGCAAGGGGGAGGGATTCAAATTCCTGGGACATTGGAACCGGTTCTGGGGGAGGTGGGAACAGTACAAACTGGATGGTTTGCACCTGGGCAGGACCGGGACTGATGTCCTAGGGGGAGTGTTTGCTAGTGCTGTTGGGGAGGGTTTAAACAAAAATGGCAGGGGGTTGGGAACCTGTGCAGGGAGACAGAGGAAAGGAAAGCAAGGATAGAAGCAAAAGACAGGAAGGAGAAAAGCAAAAGTGGAAGTCAGAGAAATCAAGGGTGTAAATCAAACATGGCCACAGTAAACAATAATTCTAAAAGGTCTAAGAATGTTAAAAAAACAAGCCTAAAGGCTTTGTGTCTTAATGCAAGGAGCATTCGTAATAAGGTGGATGAATTAGCTGTGCAAATAGATGTAAACGGATATGATATAATTGGTATTACGGAAACATGGCTCCAGGGTGACCAAGGCTGGGAATTCAACATCCAGGGGTGTTCAATATTCAGGAAGGACAGGCAAAAAGGAAAAGGAGGTGGGGTAGCATTGCTGGTTAAAGAGGAGATTAACACAATAGTAAGGAAGGATATTAGCTCTGATGATGTGGAATCTGTATGGGTAGAGCTGAGAAATACCAAGGGGCAGAAAACATTAGTGGGAGTTGTATACAGACCCCCAAATGGCAATGCTGAGGTTGGGGATGGCATTAAACGGGAAATTAGAGATGCCTGCAATAAGGGCACAGCAGTTATCATGGGTGACTTTAATCTACATATAGATTGGGCTAACCAAATTAGTAACAATACTGTGGAGGAGGAATTCCTAGAGTGTATACGGGATGGTTTCCTGGAACAATATGTCGAGGAACCAACTAGAGATCAGGCCATCTTAGACTGGGTATTATGTAATGAGAAAGGATTAATTAGCAATCTTGTTGTGCGAGGCCCCTTGGGGAGGAGTGATCATAATATGATAGAATTCTTCATTAAGATAGAGAGTGAAGTAGTTGACTCAGAGACTAGGGTCCTGAATTTAAATAAAGGAAACTACGATGGTATGAGGCACGAGTTGGCTAGGATGGATTGGGGAACATTACTTAAAGGGTTGACGGTGGATAGGCAATGGCAAACATTTAAAGATCGCATGGATGAACTACAGAATTTGTTCATCCCTGTTTGGCATAAAAATAAAACAAAAAAGGTGACTCAACTGTGGCTAACAAGGGAAATTAGGGATAGCATAAGATCCAAGGAGAGGACATATAAATTGGCCAGAAAAAGCAGCAAACCTGAGGATTGGGAGCAGTTTAAGATTCAGCAAAGGAGGACAAAAGGATTAATTAAGAGGGGAAAAATAGAGTATGAGAGTAAACTTTCAGGGAACATAAAAACTGACTGTAAAAGCTTCTATAGATATGTGAAGAGAAAAAGATTGGTGAAGTCCAGCGTAGGTCCCTTGCAGTCAGAATCAGAGGAATTTATAATGGGGAACAAAGAAATGGCAGACCAATTAAATACATACTTTAGTTCTGTCTTCACAAAGGAGGACACAAATAACCTCCCAGAGATGTCGGGGAACATAGGGTCTAATGAGAGGGGGGAACTGAATGAAATCAGTATTTGTAGGGAAATGGTATTAGGGAAATTGACGGGATTGAAGGCCGATAAATCCCCAGGGCCTGATAATCTACATCCTAGGGTACTTAAGAAAGTGGCCCTAGAAATAGTAGATGTATTGTTGGTCATCTTCCAAAATTCTATAAACTCTGGAACAGTTCCCATGGATTGGAGAGTAGCTAATGTAACCCCACTATTTAAAAAAGGTGGTAGAGAGAAAATGGGGAATTATAGACCAGTAAGCCTGATATCAGTAGTGGGGAAAATGCTAGAGTCCATTATAAAAGATGTAATAGCAGAGCACTTAGAAAACAGTGACAGGATCGGACAAAGTCAACATGGATTTACAAAAGGTAAATCATGCTTGACTAATCTACTGGAATTTTTTGACAATGTAACTGGTAGAATAGATAAGGGAGAACCAGTGGATGTGGTGTATTTGGACTTTCAGAAGGCTTTCGATAAGGTCCCGCATAAGAGATTAGCGTGCAAAGTTTAAGCACATGGGATTGGGGGTAAGGTACTGATTTGGATAGAGAACTGGTTGGCAGACAGGAAGCAAAGAGTTGGAATAAATAGATCTTTTTCCGAGTGGCAGGCAGTGACTAGTGGGGTACCGCAGGGATCGGTGCTAGGACCCCAGTTATTCACAATATATATTAATGATCTAGACGAGGGAACTAGATGTAATATCTCCAAGTTTGCAGACAACACAAAGCTGGGTGGGCATGTGTGCAGTGAGGAGGATGCAGAGAAACTCCAGTATGATTTGGACAGGTTGGGTGATTGGGCAGATGCATGGCAAATGCAGTATAAAGTGGATAAATGTGAGGTTATCCACTTTGTTGTCAAAAACAGGAAGGCAGATTATTATCTGAACGGCAATAGATTGGGAAAAGGGGAAGTGCAACGAGACCTGGGTGTCCTTGTGCACCAGTCGCTGAAGGTAAGCATGCAGGTGCAGCAGGCGGTTAAGAAGGCAAATGGTATGTTGGCCTTCATAGCGAGAGGATTCGAGTACAGGAACAAGGATGTCTTTCTGCAGTTGTACAGGGCCTTGGTGAGACCACACCTTGAGTATTGTATGCAGTTTTGGTCGCCTTATCTGAGGAAGGATGTTCTTGCCATGGAGGGAGTGCAGTGAAGATTCACCAGACTGATACCTGGGATGGCAGGAATGACGTATGAAGAGAGATTGGGTCGATTAGGCTTATATTCGCGAGAGTTTAGAAGAATGAGAGGGGATCTCATTGAAACTTATAAAATTCTAACAGGACTAGACAGACTAGATGCAGGAAGGATGTTCCCGATGGCGGGGGAGTCCAGAACCAGGGGTCACAGTCTAAGGATAAGGGGTAAGCCATTTAGGACTGAGATGAGGAGGAATTTTTTCACCCAGAGAGTGGTGAACCTGTGGAATTCTCTACCACAGAAGGCAGTTGAGGCCAATTCATTAAATATATTCAAGAAGGAGTTAGATATATTTCTTAAGGCTAAAGGGATCAAGGGATATGGGGAAAAGGCAGGGACAGGGTATTGAATTTGGATGATCAGCCATGATCTCATTAAATGGCGAAACAGGCTCGAGGGGCCGAATGGCCTACTCCTGCTCCTATCTTCTATGTTTCTGTGTAAACTGTTCAACAATCTTTTTCTTATAAATGTAGGTTTCCATTGTTTTTAAGAATGAATTGTATTTAAGCTGCTGGGTTTAGATATCAAATATCATGGTATAACATATCTATTAAAAGCAAACCATTAAAAATTAAGTAGGTTACTTTGTGGCCCAATCACGCGCCTTTAGCAACATGCATAAGTCTCCACAAAATGGACCTGTATTCAAGGTTAAAGATGATAGAGTATTGCGTTCAGTGGCCATGCCTATAACTTCTGCTAACGGTACTTATCTCTGATCTATAATGTGGTCTTTGAACTTCCTGACACCAGTGAAAAACAGTCTTGAGTAATTGCTCTAAAAGCTGTAGCTGCAAAAGACCAGTAAAATGAGATACCTATCGGGCCGGATTTTAATCTTTGTGTCTACATAGAGTTTCCGTTAATATTAACCTTGGTCTCGCAAGTTACTTATGTAGCTCATCTGTGTTGAGCATCAAGTACTGGGAGGAGAAATTGGATACCTTAACGCCTCCCGTTAGTGCTTGAATTAACGCTCCACCTCCCTCTTGGGGCGATAAAACTGAATTTCGCGGTCACCGGCGCTAATTAGCGCCGGGCGCTAAAGTTAGCGCCCAGGCGATGTTCGCGCCCCAAAATGGTCGATACCGAAATTTTCCCCCTGGGAGTTTAGCTTCACATTTAAACTGGATGTCATGAAAATCCAGAATTTTTTAAAATTTCAAGAGTAGGCACAATTTCACAATGTTAATTGCCAAATAAAAGTAACAAACTAGCAAGCACATTGATAAGTAATAAGTCATTATGTAAGTTGACTGTATAAGCTGCAGACATCAGTTTAGGAGACAATGAAGCCTTCACAAGCTTTTTGCCAATGTTGGATAAGTTGCATAAATTCACATGGAGCAGATAATTGATCGGTTTATTTACTCTGATTTCAGAGGAATTAACGTCAGGAAGTAAATAAAGAGATAAAAAATAAACAATCTTAAAGATTATACATTAGAAGGAAATAGCATAAAATTGAATAATTAACATATTTCAATATGAAGCTGGTGAAAAATGAAAGCTGTACTTTCATTCAATGTGCTTCTACCTACTGATCACAGAGCTAATGTTGAAATTATGCTCTAAAAAGTGAGTCTTGTGCAATTTGCACATCTTTATGACCAGAGCTTGTAGCTCCAGTGGTTGAACACTAAATTGATCATAGTATGGTCTCAATCAAATCCTGATCTTTAATTACATGAGGAACAATTCTCAGCGGACACATTCAGGGACCCATGGCTGAGCTAACTGTGTAACTACTTCATAATGTGGAAGAAGCTAAGTGAACTAGGCTACCATACTGGAAGTGTGTCTCCTATTCGCTAAATCAGAGAACATCAATGACCACAGTTATGGAGAAATCTATGTCCCACTAAAGTCCTTGCTGAAAGGAGGTGAGACAGAAAGGTGAGGCTAAGGGAGCATATGCATAAAGAGTCTAATCGGAAGTTTCCTGTCTCCTTAAAGGAGCTGTCACTGATTTTGCTTTTGCTACATATCGAAACATCTTACACCATTAGACAATTAGAAGAACCAACACTGTCCAATTTCAGTTGTGCATTTTTCAGAAAGACTTCAATAATTTTGAAATACTAGCGAGTGCACTCCTGAAAGAATTAGTCTGTAAAGAGCTAAAACATGGGTATACTCGTCAATAAATAAAGTGTGTAAGTTGCAGTAAACATAATACAGCAAAACAGAATGTATTCTGTGTACTATTGTCCGAGGTACTTTGTGATAAAATCCCTTATCCAACATGCACATACAGAAAATTACCATAATTCACCATATAAAAGTTCCCAAATTTTCCCTATATCTTGCAGGGTAATATCTGGTGTGGTTAGAATGGGGTTATGTGGTAGAGCCCGATTGCAATTTTTCTTGATAAGATAGTTGTTCATTGCATTATATTAAAATATGCAAGTTTTGTCCTCTGAGTTATAATCAAACACTGCTATTAAAATTGATTTCTGTTACTATTTGGCCATCAACGTTATACATACTAAAACTGTCATTTTTACATAGAATATATTTATTCCAAATCTGAAGAAATGATACCCTGAATTTCTTTATCCTGAAAGCGTATACAAGTGGATTGACAGCTGAATTTGCATGGGACAGAAATATTCCAATATAGAGGACAATTTTGGGGATTTTGTACTTGAAGTAAAAATACGAAATGAAGTTCATGATGTGCAAAGGGAGCCAGCAGACAGCAAACAGGAATAAAACTAAAGCCAGGGATTTTGCGAGTTTGAGCTCCTTTCCGAAATATCTTCTGGAGTCCGTAGCATTGGTAACCTTCTTGTTTAATTGCTTCCAAATGATGCAAAATATTTCGGTATAGAGGCCAAACATGATCACCAGGGGCAAGAGCACACACCCAAAGAAATTAAAATACACTAGGTAGTCCATTCTGATCACCTTTAAAAACTGGCATTTGATGTATTTCTGGCTGGAATTTTTCTCCTCATTTTGCACCTCTTTGCTGCTTCTGTTGTGCCAGCCAAACATTGGAGTTAGCCCAATCAAAATAGATCCAAACCAGCAGAGGCCAACAGCAATCCAGGCTCTCTTTTGTGTAACAATAATCTTATACCTGTTGAACAACATAAACGTTATTTTGTTTTTTCAATACAGAAATAAGGCTGAGACTGATTGATATGACATTTTACAGGGTAATAAGCAACAGCTGCTTGCATTTATTTAGCACCTTTCATGTAGAAAACGTCCCAAAATGCTTTGTTGGAGCCGTAATCAAAAAATGGATGCCGAGCCAAAGAAAGAGGTATTGGGATGGGTGGCCAAGTGCTTTGCAAACAGATGGATTTTAAGGAGGGTCTTAAAGGATGAGGAGGAAGCTGGATAGTCAGAGAGGAATGTGGAGACCAGGCAGGTGAAGACAGCCACCAATAATGGGGTGAAGAGAGGGGAAGAGATGCACAAAAGGTCAGAGTCAGAGGAACGGAGAGTTGTGGGGCGGGGGGGGGGGGTGAGTTTGCAGGGATGGAGAGGGTACAGAGATAGGGAGGGGTGAGGCTGTGGAATGCTCCTCCTTGGTCCGACATTGCAATCTGAATTGACTCCTGTTCCATTCAAATAACTTTTCAACAAACCAGCAGGTTATTCTGTAGCCACTTAATGTAGTTGAATGAATTGACTTAACAAATAAGTTAGCTCAGCTTTGTGGTTCAGTTCTGTTTACCAGTTCTCGATCACTGTGAGATAGCAGTGAAAGGTACATCATTGTCAGGAATATTTCCTGTGCTACAAACAGGAAATCACTTGGCATCTTTATCAGCCGAGAAGAGAATAACGTTAGACTGTATAATCATTTTTAAAAGTTTTCTTATGATGTTTACATTTTCAAACTATCTAAACTACGTACTATAATAATTGATAACCGTAATTTTCTGCATCAATTTCCATTTCTACACGGGAATAAAATCAGAATCCCTGAAATTAATCCATCTTTTGCTCGCTTTATGAGGTAAATCTGCTTATGATGAAATGAGATGTGATTTGATGATTTTATGTGAAGAACACATTTTTAAGAAAAGGATGAGATTCTAATTGTAGGAACGGATATGGTTTGCATTCCATTTTCAACATGAAAGGCATCGCATAACTTTTCAAACTACAAAATCAAACTCATCAATATCTGCCACGGGTTAGCTAATGTATTGGGCCAGAAATTCGGCTGTTGTCGGGTGAGTACGCACTGTGTACTCACCCGTAAGGCCACCTGAAGTGCCGGTTTCCTGCATGCTCTGCGCATGCGCGGGAAACCGGAACTTCCGTTCCCCTGAAGGGAGGGGTTCAGAGGTGAACCGCGTGCGCGGGAGAGGCTGCGCGCAGGCAGCGAACTTCAGTTTTTTTCAGGTTTCTCTGGGAAGGTAAGTATGGAAGAAGCTGCGCTTTTAAAAAGGAGGTGCAAGACCCGTTTTTAACAAGGTAAGTGGTTAATTAATTACAATTTAAATTTTTTTTAACAGGTTTATCTTTTTTAGATACTTTAAAGAAAGGTAAGTTTATTTTTAGTACTGTTAAAAAGTATTTTAATTTTTTCAAAAATTTTAATTTTTGTTTAAAGTAGTTAATTTATTTAACTTATAGTTATTTTAAAAATGTGATGTTTTATTTAAAAATGTATATGAAGTTTAGGTGTTGTTTTGGGGCCGATTTCAATTCATAGATTTGACAGTTCTTCTTGTCGAATCTATGAATGAAAGATGGTCTGCTGCCATTGGCTCTCCATGGCCCACGTGATCCCAGGGGACGCATTGCACTAACTACGCCCCTGGGATACACAAGCACTGTGCACCGGCAGCTGCAGGAGGCCCAGGAGCTGAAGTCACCGTGGGCCCAGAGGTCAACGGCAGGTGTGGTAGGTAGGTGCGCGCGCGATCCTTGCACCCGCGGGAAGCCAGGGAGCCGAATTTCTGGCCCATTATTTCAGTCTGGACATCATGGCCATGATTTCCCTTAATTCGGCGGGTTCGGTGCAGCCGGGGTCGGTGGCAGGATACGATCCCGCTGCTGCCTCCATCCCGCTGTCCAAAGTGATTTTAGATTGATTGGGCTTGGTAAGCCCGCCCATCGTGTTTGCCAGCCAATTGAAGGAAGCGGGTCTCATGACGTCACTTGATGACGCATCATCAGCCAGTTTCCTTAAAGAGACCATGCGCAAATTGATTTTGACAGTTGTGCTGTCAGTGTTCTACGGCATTGAGGTGCTGCAAACACTGACAAGCACTGCACAGAGGTGCACGGCTTATGGAGGGAGTCACAGCATGCAGGGAGGTTGTCTTCGCTTCTAATGGGCAGAAGAGACCTCCCCAGGAGACCAACGCAGCCTGGTTGTACATTGCACAGGGGGCACAAGCAGGGATGTCTTCAGGAGGACTAGGCGGCAGTAGCACAAATCTTTCAATGATCACAGTAGATCACGAAACGTTAGTACAAAGCCACACTCAACCTCATCCTGCTGTGCCACTCATCACATCCCCATCACTCTGCCTTCCCTACCCTACTCCTGCACATCCTTACTCACATCAACTTACCTTGCACCTCCACCCATCCCTCTCGATCTACATTATCAGTTCCCCATCTCAATAGCCACCCCTCACACTCACCCTCATCCTAGTCCAATCATACCAACTATCAACACACAAGGGTAGGCACTTGGGTGTTTTAGCCAATGTTCATGTGAAGTTTCTGTTAATGTGCTGTCAAATATTGAAATCTATATTTTCAACACTTTACGTTATTGGACAGATTTGTGTGCACCTTTGGAAGTGGCTTAGTGAGTTGCAGTGAATGGTGAGACATAACGGTATCCCCCGCAATGGCGATGAGTGTGGAAGGAATGGCTTGGGCATTGTAGGGATGCTTTATGGTGTTGGTGTAAGGTGGTGGCAACCTGGCGCATTATATGGCAGCCAGGATGTACAGTGTCAAGTGAAGTAAATCTGGCTATGGTGACGCCATCCCTGGCCTCCCAGCCAGCAATATGCTCAGGTGCTGATGCCCTCTCTCCTGTGCAGCATCAGTTGATTGCAGAGAAGGTTGGTGGTGTTGGTGCTGCTGGTGTTAGGGCTGATCGTGGTAGGATTCTGAGGACCACTCAAACAGATATACCACTTTGGATACTGTTGGGGGGGATGACTTATCAGGGGAAGGCAGCAGCAGCCAACTTCCTGGTACCATGGGTGGCTCTGCTGCACAGGCTGGGAGGAAAAAGAGTGGAAGAGTGATAGGGGACTCAATTGTAAGGGGAATAGATAGGCATTTCAGCGGCCGCAACCGAGACTCCAGGATGGTGTGTTGCCTCCCTGGTGCAAGGGTCAAGGACATCTCGGCGCGGCTACAGAACATTTTGGAGGGGGAGGGCGAACAGCCAGCTGTCGTGGTGCACATAGGCACCAACGATATAGGTAAAAAAGGGGATGAGGTCCTAAAAGCAGAATATAGGGAGTTAGGAGGTAAATTAAAAAATAGGACCTCAAAGGTAGTAATCTCAGGATTGCTACCAGTGCCACGTGCTAGTCAGAGTAGAAATAGGAGGATATTTCAAATGAGTACGTGGCTAGAGGAATGGTGCAAGGGGGAGGGATTCAAATTCCTGGGACATTGGAACCGGTTCTGGGGGAGGTGGGACCAGTACAAACCGGACGGTCTGCACCTGGGCAGGGCCGGGACCGCTGTCCTAGGGGGAGTGTTTGCTAGTGCTGTTGGGGAGGGTTTAAACTAAAGTGGCAGGGGGTTGGGCACCTGAGCAGGGAGACAGAGGAAAGCATGTCAGGAAGGGACAGAAGGTATGGAGTAAAAGGTAAAGTGTTAAAAAAGGAAAAAGCAGGAACTAAGTGTCACAAAACATATTTGAAAGTTCTTTAT
The DNA here is from genome assembly GCA_030390025.1 of Squalus acanthias. Taxonomy (NCBI): domain Eukaryota; kingdom Metazoa; phylum Chordata; class Chondrichthyes; order Squaliformes; family Squalidae; genus Squalus; species Squalus acanthias. Next base: position 35,792,656 of record CM059441.1, on the reverse strand, counting down.
CTGAATGCACGTAGCATTCGTAACAAAATGGACGAGTTAACGGCACAAATAACTACGTATGGGTATGATCTTGTGGCCATTACAGAAACATAGCTGCAGGGTGACAACGACTGGGAATTAAATATGCCAGGGTATTTAACAATCAGGAAGGACAGGCAGGAAGGAAGGGGAGGTGGGGTGGCTATGTTAATAAAGGAAGGAATCACTGTAATACAGAGAAATGATATTGGGTCAAAGGATCAGGATAATGAAACAGTTTGGGTGGAGATAAGGAATAATAAGGGGGAAAAAACACTAGTGGGAGTAGTATATAAGCCCCCTAATAGTTGCAACTCTGCTGGAAGAAGTATTAATCAGGAAATAGTTGGGGCATGTAATATGGGAACAGTTATAATTATGGGGGATTTTAACTATCATATTAACTGGACAAATCAAATTGGGCAGGGCAGCCTTGAGGAAGAGTTTATTGAGTGTATTAGGGATGGATTTCTTGAGCAGTATGTAACTGATCCTACAAAGGGGCAAGCAACCTTGGACCTGGTCCTGTGTAATGAGTCAGGATTAATTAATAATGTCCTAGTTCAGGATCCCCCTGGAATGAGTGACCATAACATGGTTGAATTCCATATCCAATTAGAGGGTGAGAAGGTTGGTTCTCAAACAAGCGTACTGAGCTTGAATAAAGGAGACTATGATGGTATGAGAGCAGAATTGATTAAAGTGGACTGGGAAAATAGATTAAAGGGTAAGACGGTACATGAGCAATGGTGTTCATTTAAGGAGTTATTTTACAACTTTCAAAAAAAATATATTCCACTGAGGAAAAAAGGGTGTAAAAGAAATGACAGCCATCCATGGCTAAGTAAAGAAATTAAGGATAGTATCCGACTAAAAACAAGGACATATAAGGTAGCCAAACTTAGTGGGAGGATAGAAGATTGGGAAGTCTAAGTTTAAATCTAAGTCTAGGTTCCCTACCCGCTGTCAAAAAACAAATTTCCCACCCAACCCGCCACCAAATGCGCCCGCTGAACCCCTGAAAAATTCCCTCCCCCATATTACAGTTACAGCCAATCCATTCCTGTGCTACTACCTAAAGGATGCTGCAGCCTCTATTCACACCAATGAATTTCCACTCATTTCACAAATATATAGCTCAATTAACTTTTGTTCAACTACTTCTGTCTCCCTCAGTGGCTCGGTTGATAAATGCACTACATGGTACTGAACCATACTGATGAGGAAGGTCACAAGGCAATTCCAAGCCTGTGCGGAATTAGCTCATCCCTGTCAAGGGGCACTACAATTGGCCTCAGTGTTCCTGGGCTTGAGTGGAGGTGAAATTCAACCAGAGTTCACATTCTAATCACTATCCATTGACCACTCCCCAAAACTGCATCTGTGCAGAGATTGGGTGAAGACAGCATCAGGTTTGACTGTGGCATCCACTACCCTGCCAACACACATGGGGCTCACACCTGAAGAATGACTACTAGAGGGCTGCTGGTTCCAAAGGAACAAGGTTCCAGTTTGTGTTATGACCTTTAGGAGAGGAAAAAAATCTCTGGTAAGTCTTACCTATACTACAGAGCAGAGCAGTTCAAATTTCTATACATTTTAGGATTCAGTCAACTGCTGTTAACTTACTCTTATGATTGATGATATCCAAATGGCCTTGTAATACTTTCCTAAATGTCCACTTAATCTCTGTCAGTTTAATATTTTTATATTATTTTGTTCAAACTAAAAACTGTGCCAGATTGCATCCAACCAGATAATAATAATAATGTACTTTGATAGCACTACAAAAATATAATTTGTTTTGCACGTCACCAAACTTCATATTATACTGGAATCTTTATCCATTTGTTTCCTTTTGTTTATTTGTAGCTATTCATCTTCACATTATCCTCCAACAAGGAAAACAAATGGCCAACCCAAACAACACCTCTACATTGTGAAAGCCAGAGGTGCTGGCAGATGATGCTCAGGTCCATGTTACTGGTACATATGTGTGTGTGTGTGTGTGTGCATATATATTGGCCCGGATTTTGCGGTAGAAATAGTGGTGAGGCCATCAGCACGCACCGTTATAAAAGTGTAAATTGGAAAACAAAACTCTGGTGACCACACATGCACCATGCACAGTTAAACATGGAAATCAGAAAGTTGCTGTCCGATTTGCCCTGCTACTCCAGAAGCTTCACTATACCGCACAGGGACTCAGCATTGAAGCACATGGAAGGGGTGAAGTTGCGGGACTTACATGATAGATACCCACTAAACTTACCAGAAAAAGTTAGGGCTTGTCCATTCCAGTGTAAGTAATTTTTTTATGCCGCGATAAGTCCTAATTATTGCCAACAACCTCTCTGGCACTGAAAATTGACTTTTACAATTAATTACAATTTAAATATTATACAGCGGCTGAATGAATTACAAGTAGAAACAGCTGGTAAGAGTTATAAGCGTGGATTGTGAGCCTGGATTAATACTTTGCAGTTTTGCTTGTTTACTTTTGGGAGTTAGGGGAAAATGTCACATCTTCTTCGAGGTTTCATGTGGTCGATTACCTCCCTCGGGAGACTGAGTGAGTTGGCCGGAGTCTATTAAAGGGTAACTTGTATGCTGTTCATGGATGGGAACATGCTAGTGGGCCAAATGCTCTTTGTTTTTCCCTGTCCTTTTCAGATTCAATGGCTCCTAACTAGAACAGGATGTGTTGATCAGGTCACTGAGGGAAACTCTTTAAACTGATGCGTTTGGCTATGAAGCTTCGCAACAAGAGGATACGAAGATATCCTTGCCTGTGATAGTTGGTTTAACCATATACCTTTGTTATTTTATTGTCAAAGTATTTGGGCTTTTGTTTCTAATTGTGCATTGATCTACTGACTGATAATATCACTTAGTAACAAACAGCAAGGCAGATGCAGAGTTACACAGCACACTTTCACCCAGTATTTCACCATATATCACACGAAACATTGAGTTCTTGTTATCAAGGCCCCATTCGGATTGTAATTTTTTGATATTCCTTTTGGTTCTCACCAGGATGTCTTTATCAAATTTTGAAAACAATCTGATATATATATATTTTTTTGTGTTTTCTTTTCTTCTCTCCCACATGGCAGCTGTCTTTCATTCTGCCAGCGCAATTCACACTTCATCTAGAGCCATCTTTTCTTTTCTTTCTTAACCTGTCCCATTACCATCTCCTTTTGCCTTGAATATCTCTTAATGGGGGAAAAATTCAGTTGGTTGCGCCTCCCGTTAGCGATGTTTGCGCCGCTCGCGAAATTAACTAGACATTTTGCGGCGGCGCTAAACACTACCGCCACGATCTCCTGCGCCAGCAGATCGTGACATCAGTCGAGTGCGCATCGCCCCGGTAGCGCCCCGGAGCGGATATTGAGTGGCGCCCCCTGCCTTACCGCCTGCCGCTAGCAACGACAGGTTGAGGGGAGCGTTTTGCAGTCAGGAAGGGGCTGGGGGAGCGCTATTTAAAGGCGACCGCTTCCTGCCTTTTATTGTTGGTGACATTTTTTGAACCACGCATTCTGAGAGAGAGAGAGACTTCTGGAGAGATTCAACGCTGTGTGAAGGAGTTTTGGGTACTGAGCAGCATTTTGCAGATTCATTTTGATTTGCCCTTCCTTGTATCGATTTAGAAGAGACTGTGGGGGCTGCACTCTGAGCTCTTTCCCTGGGCCTCTCCATTGTTCTTTCCAGCAGATTTGATGTACAGATCTCTCCAGGCCGAGATTCAAGGCTGCAACGAGCAGGATGTGGATGGAAAGCAAGATCAACCATCCCCTTTAAGAACTGGCTGACGCCATTGTGTGTGTGGTCCATTGCTGACTGACATCACATGAGCTTCACCAGTGCTCTGAGGTAGCGCCTCGTTCCTCGGCCTTTGCGCCTTAAGACAGGTGTGAAGCGCCTGATTTAGCGCTCCAATCACCTCCAGGGGCGATAAAAGTCAAGTTTGCAGTCGGAGGCGATAATTAGCGCCAGGCGCTAATCTTTGCGCCCGGCCGATAATTGCGCCCCAAATGGGGCGATACTGAATTTCTCCCCCAATGTCTCTTAACCTCTCCTGCCTTCTATCCTATCACAGACCTTCCCTTTTGTTCTTTCATCCCCTCCCCCCTTTCCCAGCTCCTACACTTGCATTAAAAAATTTCCATTTCCTGCTTTCTCCCAGTTCTGAGGAAAGGTCATCGACCTGAAACGTTAATTCTATTTCTCTCTTCACAGATGCTGCCTGACCTGCTGAGTATCTCCAGCATATTCTGTTTTTATTTCAGATTTCCAGCATCTGCAGTATTTTCCTTTTGATATATATTTATATATATATATTTATAATAATAATGCTGCTCATGTGATTTGCTGACATCAATGGGTAAAGGTTAGTTTATCTATTAGTATGTAAGCAAAAGCCTTGGGGAAATCTGTAAGGATCGATTCTTTAAGGTAATCCCCTCCCCCCCCCCCCCCCCCCCTCAGCAAATAAGAAGTGTTGTCACTTGGCTTCCATTACATTGTATTACATTGATATTTACTACAGATTACCTCATCGATAACATCACCCAATTAGATATACATCCATACAAACCTTTAATTACCAAAAATACTTGCAAGTCCATAAAACTACGTGCATTTTTAGATAAAGGCAAAGTAATGTTCTTTCAACTGGACGGGTTGTTTCTGTTCTAGTTACAACCGACTTGGCTGGATTGATATATCAACATGTGTCAGTCACAAGAAAATGCTCACGTTGTTCAGAATGACAGAGCAACTCGAAATATTTATTATTCATAATAATAATCAGTTATTATTACCTCCACCTGGACCATGACCCCACTACCGAACATCAAGCCACCGTGTCCAAGACTGTCACTGACCTCATCTCCTCTGGAGATCTTCCCCCCACGGCCGCCAACCTCATAGTTCCCCAACCCCGCACAGCCCGCTTCTACCTCCTTCCCAAGATCCACAAACAGGACTGCCCCGGTAGACCCATCGTTTCAGCCTGTTCTTGCCCCACGGAACTTATCTCTTCCTATCTCGACTCTATTTTTTCTCCCCTTGTCCAGTCTCTTCCCACCTACATCCGCGACTCTTCCGATGCCCTCCGCCATTTTAACAGTTTCCAGTTTCCCGGCCCCAACCGTCTCCTCTTCACTATGGACGTACAATCCCTCTACACCTCCATTCCCCACCAGGATGGCCTGAGGGCGCTCCGCTTCTTCCTTGAACAGAGGCCCAACCAGTCCCCATCCACCACCACCCTCCTCCGCCTGGCTGAACTTGTTCTCACATTGAACAACTTCTCCTTTGACTCTACCCATTTCCTCCAAATTAAAGGTGTTGCTATGGGTACCCGCATGGGTCCTAGCTATGCCTGCCTTTTCGTGGGATATGTGGAACACTCTTTGTTCCAGTCCTACTCGGGTCCCCTCCCTCACCTCTTTTTCCGGTACATTGATGACTGTATCGGTGCCGTCTCCTGCTCTCGCCCTGAACTAGAACATTTCATTCACTATGCTTCCAATTTCCACCCTTCCCTCACCTTCACATGGTCCATCTCCGACTCTTCTCTTCCCTTCCTCGACTTCTCCATCTCCATCTCTGGGGATAGGTTATTGACTAACATTCACTACAAGCCCACCGACTCCCACAGCTACCTGGACTACACTTCCTCCCACCCCGCCTCCTGTAAGGACTCTATTCCATTCTCCCAGTTTCTCCGTCTCCGCCGCATCTGCTCTGATGATGCCACCTTCCATACCAGTGCTTCCGACATGTCTTCCTTTTTCCTCAACCGAGGATTCCCCTCTACCGTGGTCGACACGGCCCTCGACCGTGTCCGTTCTATCTCCCGCACATCTGCCCTCACCCCTGCCCCTCCCTCCCGGAACCACGATAGGGTTCCCCTTGTCCTCACCTTTCACCCCACCAGCCTCCACATTCAACGGATCATCCTCCGCCATTTCCGCCACCTCCAGCGTGATCCCACCACCAAACACATCTTCCCCTCACCTCCCCTTTCAGCATTCCGCAGGGACCGCTCCCTCCGCGACACCCTAGTCCACTCCTCTACCACCCCCAGCACCCCTTCCCCTTCGCCCGGCACCTTCCCGTGCACGCGCAGGAGATGCAACACATGCCCTTATACCTCCCCTCTTCCCACTGTCCAGGGCCCCAAACACCCCTTCCAGGTGAAACAGCGATTTACTTGTACTTCCTGCAATTTAGTATACTGTATTCGCTGCTCACGATGTGGACTCCTCTACATTGGGGAGACCAAACGCAGATTGGGTGACCGCTTTGCGGAACACCTCCGTTCAGTCCGTAAGGGGGACCCCGAGCTCCCGGTGGCCTGTCACTTTAATTCACCGCTTCACTCCCACTCTGACCTCACCGTCCTCGGCCTAATACACTGTTCCACGGAAGCTCAGCGTAAGCTCGAGGAACAGCACCTCATCTTTCGTTTAGGCACGCTACAGCCCTCTGGACTCAATATCGAGTTCAACAATTTTAGATCATAACCTCAGCTCCAATCACATTTATATTTTATTTTATCCACCCTTTTATTTGTCCCCCCCACCTTTTTTTTCCTCCTAGAAGCTGGCAGCTGTCCTTCATTCTGCCAGTAGATTTTACACTTCATTCAGCCTTAATCTGTCACATTAACACCACCTCTAGCCTTGCATATCTCTTAATGTCTCTTAATGTCTCTTCATCTCCTCCTTTGTTCCTTTATCCCCTCCCCCTTTTCCCAGCTTTACCCTGGCCTTAAATCTATTTGATTTCCAGCTCTTCCCAGTTCTGATGAAAGGTCATCGACCTGAAACGTCAACTCTCTTTCTCTCTCCACGGATGCTGCCTGGCCTGCTGAGTTTTTCCAGCGTTTTCTGTTGTTATTTCGGATTTCCAGCATCTGCAGTATTTTGCTATCGAAATATTTACCTGGTTGGGATCCTGGCTCGAAGGTAACGGTCCACAGCAATGGCCAAAAGTGACAGAATCGAGCTTTGCGTCAATGTTATCAGGATGCAGGCTATAGCGAGGCAGCTGTAGAATTGTGTCTTTAAGCCCAGATTGATGGTGATGGCCAAGGGGATCACCAAAGCCCCCACGGCGATGTCAGCCAGCGCCAGGGAGACGATGAAGCAGAAGGTGGTGTCCCTCAGAGCCCGGTTGATCTTGATTGCCCAGCAGACCAGCACGTTGCCCAGGACAGAGGCCACCGCGATCAGCACCTCCACAACAATATAGACAACCTGGACCCCGGAGTCATCCGAATCTGACATGCTGGCCCTGACAGAGACCCTTGGTTGTGACCCACTGGATCTCCTGCTTCTTCCCTGCAATAAAAAAAATACTCGGGTCTTCTGGTGCAATGCTCGGTTATTACTCAGAAACTCTTGTCTGCATTAGGACCTAAAGATCTCGTAATATTTAATTCTCGTTGGCCAGAGCGTTCTGTTCATTGCGAGCGCCAGATCTCGTCTCTTCCCTGCACGAATTCCGTACCCTTTATTTTTGGCTTTCCAATCCTTCTCGATGAATGTTCCCAATAGTGAGCCAGTAATTCCCGGCAGATCTCGGATTCAGTCAAGTTTCCCAGCTCCCCGATGTGAAGCTTTGCTCTGTGTGTCTCACTACACTGTGCTGCATCTGAGTGAATCCATTCCCCAAATTAAAAATCATTCGTCTTCAGAAGGTCTTCGTCACATTCAGTTGAACGTATTTCTCCGCTGCAGCCGTTCTTTGCCTCGCACTCGGTGCCGCTGCAGATTGTTGTCATCTGTTTCTACTTTTACGAGATGTTTGCAGTTAGTGAGCTGTCAGTGCAATGGGAGGGGCTTTGGCGCTGCGTGTGTTGTACAATTGGTCAAGGGTCTGCACCACCCCAGATTTCGTTCCTTCAGATGCACAAAAGAAGCATCAGGAGAAATAGAACGTCTTCAGGTAAACATCATCACGACATTCAGTGAGTTAGCCCTAATCACCTATTCTGGACAATGCAGCACAGCAATATAAAGGGCTAGAAATTTATTGTAGCCCAGGAATGGGCTGTGTTGGTAGAAAAGTTGGAGAATTAGCGCCAAGCACTAATGCTTTAGACTGCACACAAAATTCGTGCTCCCTGCTCAAAGAAATGATTGGAGTCCTAACTCAAGTCTTTAAGCCCAATCTCATTGGTGTTACATGCAAAGGGTGGACCAATATCAGGTGCAGTCTAATCACAAGTCATAATTGCCATAGGCTTTGCCCAGTTCTTAAAGGGGAGGTTCATTGATGCTGCAGAACCTCATTCTCAGCATTGCTGACTGTGCAGCTGCCTCAGTAAGCAACAGCAGGTCAAGGAGAAGGAGCCGGAGGATTGAGCAGCTGGACTCATGCCAGATCCACACCCCAGGGAAAGAGCCCACACATTCTGCAATCAAGTATTGGAGATGTTGGTGTTCACTGTGGAGAGATAGAGGGCGGTGCTCTACCCGGAAAGTGGCAGGAGGCCATCGCCACATGTCTTCGGCACCATGTGGAGGGAGGTAGCGCAGCATGTCTTGGGCAGAATTGTGGTCCCCAAGATCCACACACAGTGCAGGAAGAAATTTAACGGCCTCACTCGGGTAGTCAGGGTGAGAGAATGCTTCAACAAATGCTACGGACAGCCATCTGAGCCACAATCTTCAGACACTGCCCAAAGCACCACACCCCCAGCACTCACCCACCAACAATCTCTACCTACCAACACTCACACCCACATCTCACACCTTGCACACAGTGACAGCTATTCAACGATGGCAGGCACATCACCCAAACACATTGCTCCACACTCACTCACACACTTTCCTTTCTCTTGCAGGCCAAGGTGGCTCACAACAGGAGGGAGCAGGAGCACACAGACAGGGGACAAGCCGACACCCAACCACTGTCTGCGCTGGAAAATAGAGTGCTGCAGATTATTGGGTGCTGTGGCCACTGGCGATGCTGACCCCCTTGGGGAAAACAAGGGTATGTTCATCCATACTCCTTCTTCTCACATCCCACTTCCCCCTCACCCCACAAGCGTTTCACACTTTCCAGCTAATCATGCTGTATGCATGCCTTTCTCCCTTCCTGCCAGGATGAGGCACCGGGGACGAGTGGGCTGCAGCAAGGCCAGAGGGAAAGGGTAGCTCGGGGGCCAGCTCCCCAGAGGGTGAGTTCGCGCTCCAGTTCTGCTGCACTGAACTCAGATGAGGATCTTGATGGGGAGACCTTTAGAAGAAGGGTGATAGGCATGCACATGGAGATCATAGGTGCAATGCAAGGGTGCCCGAGAGCCTCTCGGCAATGGTAAGGAGCATGGAGGAGTCCACCTCCAACATTGCACAAGGATCTGTGCACACCATGGAGCCCATCATTTCCAGTATACAAAGGATGTTAGACTCCCAGAGAGACCGTGGCGACCCAGACCTGATGCCATGTGTGATGGGCGATGTGGCAGCTTCCATTGCAGCACAGGCGGAAGCGACGCAACGTCTTAGTGCTGTAATGCAGTCTATGCTTGGTGCCATGCAATCTCAGACTGCTCTCATGCAGTCTCAGCTTGATGACATGCAAGATCTGATTGCTGCCGTCGTGGCTAGGTCTACCACCGTCGACCGGGGCTTTCACGGTGTCGCAGCAGGCCAGCAATCTGTGCTCCAACAGATTGCTAGGGATGCTGAGGTGCTGCCCCGGGGGAGTGGCAGTGGGTCAGTGGAGCAGGAACCTACTGTCCTCTCTCAGGATAACAGCATTCCTGCTCCCACCACTGCCACACCACCATTGCCCTTGTCGCTGCCTGTCACCCAGCCAGCCCAGACTGCTGCCGCCCATGCTGAGGTGGCGCAGTCTACAGCCGGGCCTTCCAGGCCCAAAGCTGCACGAGGACGTCCTGCAAGGCCATCTGAAGCCTCCCGCATGGACATCCTGTAGCCTTCCACCTGCTGTGCTGCAGCCACTGGGCCAAAACTTCGTAGGAGCACTAGAGTAGGCAAAGGCACTGTAACAAGAGGCACTAAAGGATTGCACAAGGGTGAATAGTCAATATTTTTGTTGTGAATATGTGTTCACTGATTATTGATAAATTTATTAATTCAGTTTGGATTCTTTTGTGGTGTCATTTCAGCTTTGCGCTGTGATATGGCCTGCGACAGGGATGGAATGACAGGGATGCGATGAGCAATGGGGATCTGGGGTTTAATTCATTCGAACCGCAGTCTGAAGTGGTGGTCACCACACACCAACTGCACATTAAGTGAGTGGTAGCCTTTGTGGTTACAGAAGATCTCAGGATTGCTATGTGGTGCCCACAAAGCCACGTGGGTGCAGTCAATGGTGCCCTGCACCATGGGGAATCCCACTATCCTGGCAAAGCCACATGCACGCTCGTCCTGCTTCTCTCTGGTGATGGAGAAGGAAATGTAATCCCTTCTCCTACTGTAGAGAGCCTCTGTGACCTCTCGGATGCTGTGATGGATGGTGAACTGTGAGATGTTAACTATGTCTCCTGTTGCAGACTGGAAGGATCTGCTGGTGAAGAAATTGAGGGCGATGGTGACCTTGACTGCCACTGAGAGAGCCGTGGTCACCCTAATCTGAGGCTGGAGGTCTGGTTGCAGGAGGTGGCAAAGTTGAGTGACTGCCTCCTTGATAAAGCGGAGCCTTCTAATACACTGCTCCTTGCTTAATTGGAGTTAGGAGAAGTGCTCTTGGAATACCCTCGGAGGGTAAGGCCCCCTGTTGAGAGCCCTGATGTCCTTCCTCCTCCCTCTGGCCACATGTTCCAGGCTTTCTCGCTGCCTCCGCTCCCTCCGCCGTAGATCCTGGAGGGCGAGGTCGACTGCCAGTACAGAAACCATTAATGTAACCGAGTGTAGCAATTTGATTTTTTTAAAGAATAAATGTGGCTACTTTTTAGTTGTCACAACACTCCTGATACTAAACAACCTTGAAATTATGGAATGAGACTGTTGCGCTATGTGAAGCTGACAAGAAAGCACTGAAACTCCACTAACCTACAGCTGCAATTCATTGTTGATGATCCCTTTAAATAATTTACCTGGAGCCAGCTTTCTGGTGCTTCACACCAGCTCTCCCTGTCGCTGTTTCCTCCAGGTGCTGAGGTAGGTGGCAACGATCAATTTTGCAGATCAGGCGCTCAGTGAGCGTTGCACACTCACTGATGTCACGATTCATCCTGGTATTGAGGCTCCTGACGATAACTGTTAGCAGCGGTGCTACGGGGGGGCCAGATTTGGCATGCAGCACTGGATTCACCTCGCCCCGACGATATTGCTCTAGCACCCCATTAGCGCCATCTGTTGGTGCTAATGGGAGGTGTTAAGGTACCAAATTTTTCCCCCAAAGTCTTTTAAGGGAGGATCATGAATGGAATGAGGAGGGTAGGTGGGTGTTGTAAGAAACACTGGAGGACCCCAATACAAATATTCCAAGAAATAAAATTGAAGCCAAGCTAGTTTTTAAATATTTTTTTTATTAATGTGCCTTCCATTAGTTTTATCGCAACACAGCTCTTCGAATTTTAATTTGTGTTTTTATTACTCGTTCAGTTCCATGGGAATGAAAGCATGGTGTTAATTCGAAAAAATGACAAGTTTAATCGGCATTGTCATAACATCACTGAGACGTGTGTTAAAATGACAAGATTTCTGAAAGTCTTTCTCACCAAAGTGCTTGCTCATTTTCCATTAATAAAACCAAGTACATCTTTTTGTGGGGTCAGAAAGGAACACAAGTTTGTTTTTTTGAGTCTCTCAATTCAGAGCTCTAAGTCCTGGAACTATACTTGTTACTCTTCTCAGAACCATGTTCAAGGCATCAATGTCCTTAGTCCATCTGAGTATAGCTATTTCAAAACCTGTGGTTTTTTCGTCTAAGAGGATGATGTCATGTTTCCAATAATAATGTAAGTGATTTCTGTTAGAAAGCAAGGGTTAGATGATGGAATAAAGTCAGTGGTTGAGGGAAATCATTGAACCCTGTAATTTTTCTTTTATTATTCATTAAAGGATGTGGGCGTCGCTGGCAAGACTATTGCCCATCTCTAATTGCCCTTGAGAAGGTGGTGGCAAGCTGCCTTCTTGAACCGCTGCAGTCCGTGGGGTGAAAGTACTCCCACAGTGCTGTTCGGGAAGGAGTTCCAGGATTTTGACCCAGCGACGATGAAGGAACAGCGATATATTTCCAAGTCCGGGTGGTGTGTAACTTGGTGGGGAACTTGCAGGTGATGGTGTTCCCATGCACCTGCTGCCCTTGTCCTTCTAGGTGGTAGAGGTCGCGGGTTTGGGAGGTGCTGCCGAAGAAGCCTTGGTGAGTTGCTGCAGTGCATCTTGTAGATGGTACACACTGCAGCCTCGGTATGCCGGTGGTGAAGGGAGTGAATGCTTAAGATGGTGGATGGGGTGCCAATCAAGCGGGCTGCTTTGTCCTGGATGGTGTTGAGCTTCTTAAGTGTTGTTGGAGCTGCACTCATCCAGGCAAGTGGAGTGTATTCCATCACACTCCTGACTTGTGCCTTGTAGATGGTGGAAAGGCTTTGGGGAGTCAGGAGGTGAGACACAGAATACCCAGCCTTTGACCTGCTCTTGTTGCCACAGTATTTATGTGACTGGTCCAGTTAAGTTTCTGGTCAATGGTGACTCCCAGGATGTCGATGTTGGGGGATTCGGCGATGGTAATGCCGTTGAATGTCAAGGGAAGGTGGTTAGACTCTCTCTTGTTGGAGATAGTCATTGCCTGGCACTTGTGTGGTGCGAATGTTACTTGCCACCTATCAGCCCAAGCCTGAATGTCATCCAGGTCTTGCTGCACGCAGGCATGGACTGCTTAATTTTCTGAGGAGTTGCGAATGGAACTGAACACTGTGCGGTCATCAGTGAACATCAGCGAAGTACTAGTAGTAATCCCCAAATCTGGCTTAATACTGGAGGGAGGAAACTCTGAATATCTGTTGTGTTTCATCAACTAAGAAACGAGTGGGTGTGAATTCAAGCGAGTTCTTTCACAGGATTCCAGGAGAGGTAACCGTGAAGCAACAGGAGTCTGAAATGAACTCAAGGTGAAGCTGCACCCAAGAAGATTATTATTCTGTCAGGTAGTTACATGGGCGCATGGAAGGACGATCACAGTGGGGACTGACAGTTTGTTACAGTGCCTGAAAAAGATTGGTGTAATATGTAAGTTACAATCTCAAGCAATAGCTCAGGAAAAGAACCTTCAGTGGAAGTAGTGTGATCAGATAGCTAAAAAATGGTAAGGAGATTGTTTGTCAATACCACCATATCACCACATCATCATAGGCCTTACATGCACTATGAGTCAACCTGCGGTATTATTAAACTGGTGCAAGCTAAACCCATGAGTTAGCATCACATGTATGATATTTAAACCAGATTTTAAAAAATAAGTTTAATGTACCTTTGCAATGATACAGTTTTTGTAAAATATTTTTTGAAAAACTATTAAAATAATCATGGAATTGATTCCCTTTTGCATCTGACCCTGCCTCTTGCCAATCTATCATGGTAAAGAGCAAGAGAAATAAAAGCAGGAGTAGGACATGCGGCCCATTGAGCCTGCTCTGCCATTCAGTAAGATCATGGCTGAACTTTTACATCAACTCCACTTTCCTACCTTATCCCTTAATTCCCTTAGTGCCCAAAAATCTATCGATCTCAGTCTTAAATATACTTAACGATGAGCATCCACAACCCTCTGGGGTAGAGAATTCCAAAGATTCACCATCCTCTGAGTGAAGAAATTTCTCCTCAACTCAGTCCTAAATGGCCGACCCCTTAATCTGAGACTATGACCCCTAGTTAGTCATAGAGTCAAAGAGTTATGCAGCACAGAAAGAGGCCCTTCAGCCCATCATGTCCGCGCCGGCCATCAAGCCCTGTCTATTCTAATCCCATTTTCCAGCACTTGGTCCGTAGCCTTGTATGCTATGACGTTTCAAGTGCTCATCTAAATGCTTCTTGAATGTTATGAGGGTTCCTGCCTCTACCACCCTTTCAGGCAGTGAGTTCCAGATTCCAACCACCCTCTGGGTGAAAAAGTTTTTCCTCAAATCCCCTCTAAACCTCCAGCCCCTTACCTTGAAACTATGCCCCCTGGTTATTGGCCCCTCTACTAAGGGGAAAAGTTCATTTCTATCTATCCTATCTAGGCCCCTCATAATTTTGTACACCTCAATCAGGTCCCCCCTCAGCCTTCTCTGCTCTAAGGAAAACAACCCCAGCCTGTCCAGTCTCTCTTCATAGCTGAAGCGCTGCAGCCCAGGTAACATCCTGGTGAATTTCCTCTGCACCCTCTCCAATGCAATCACATCCTTCCTATAGTGTGGCGACCAGAACTGCACACAGTATTCCAGCTGTGGCCTAACTAGCGTTTTGTACAGCTCCATCATAACCTCCCTGCTCTTATATTCTATGCCTCGGCTAATGAAGGCAAGTATCCCATATACCTTTTTAACCACCTTATCTACCTGTCCTGCTGCCTTCAGGGATCTATGTACATGCACACCAAGGTCCCTCTGATCCTCTGTCCTTCCTAGGGTCCTACCATTCATTGTGTATTCCCTTGCCTTGTTAGTCCTCCCAAAATGCATCACCTCACACTTTTCAGGGTTAAATTCCATTTGCCACTGTTCTGCCCATCTGACCAACCCGTCTATATCGTCCTGTAGCCTGAGGCTTCCCTCCTCGCTATTTACCACCCCACCAATTTTAGTGTCATCTGCAAACTTACTGATCATGCCTCCTACATTCATATCTAAATCATTAATGTACACTACAAACAGCAAAGGACCCAGCACCGATCCCTGCAGTACACCACTGGACACAGGCTTCCAGTCACAAAAACAACCTTTGACCATCACCCTCTGCCTCCTGCCACTAAGCCAATTTTGGATCCAATGTGCCAACTTGCCCTGGATCCCATGGGCTCTTACCTTCTTGACCAGTCTCCCATGCGGGACTTTGTCAAAAGCCTTACTGAAGTCCATGTAGACCACATCAACTGCAGTACCCTCATCCACACACCTAGTCACCCCCTCGAAAAATTCAATCAAATTTGTCAGATATGATCTCCCCCTGACAAAGCCATGCTGACTATCCTTGATTAATCCTTGCCTCTCCAAGTGGAGACTAATTCTGTCCCTCAGAATTTTTTCCAATAATTTCCCTACCACTGATGTTAGGCTCACTGGCCTATAATTCCCTGGTTTATCCCTACTACCCTTCTTGAATAATGGTACTACGTTAGCTGTTCTCCAGTCCTCTGCCACCTCCCCTGTGGCCAGAGAGGTTCTGAAAATTTGTGTCAGAGCCCCTGCAATCTCCTCCCTCGCCTCACACAGCAGCCTGGGATACATCTCATCTGGGCCTGGAGATTTATCCACTTTTAAGCCCGCTAAAACCGCTAGTACCTCCTCCCTCTCAATACTAATTTGTTCAAGTATATCACAATCCCCCTGTCTGATTTCTATGCCTACATCGTCCTTCTCCATAGTGAACACAGATGCAAAATATTCATTTAAAACCCCACCTACATCTTCTGGCTCTACACACAGATTGCCACTTTGGTCCCTAATGGGCCCTACTCTTTCCCTGGTTATCCTCTTGCCCTTAATATACTTATAAAACACCTTGGGATTTTCCTTTATTTTGCCCGCCAATGTTATTTCATGCCCCCTCTTCACTCTCCTAATTTGTTTTTTAAGTATCCCCTTGCACTTTCTATACTCCTCTAGGGCTTCCACTGTTTTTAGTCCTTTGTATCTGCCAAAAGCCTCCCTTTTTTTCCTACTCCATTCTCGTATATCCCTTGACATCCAGGGTTCCCTGGGCTTGTTGGTCCCACCCTTGACCTTAACGGGAACATGTTGCCATTGTACTCTCTCTATTTCCTTCCTGAAAAACTCCCACTGCTCTGATGTGGATTTTCCTACAAGTAGCTGATCCCAGTCCACTTTGGCCAGATCCTGCCTTATCATATTAAAATCGGCCTTCCCCCAATTGACAACCTTTATTTCCGGTCCATCTTTGTCCTTTTCCATGACTACCTTAAATCTCACCGAATTATGGTCACTGTCACCAAAATGCTCTCCTACTAACACTTCTACCACTTGCCCGGCTACATTCCCTAGAATTAGGTCCAGTACCGCCCCCTCTCTTGTAGGACTTTCTACGTGCTGGCTCAAAAAGCTCTCCTGGATGCACTTTAAGAATTTCGCACCCTCTAAGCCTTTCACACTCTGACTATCCCAGTTAATATTGGGGAAGTTGAAATCCCCTACTATTATTACCCTATTATTTCTACACTTCTCTGAGATTTGCCTACATATCTGTTCTTCTATCTCCCCCTGACTGTTTGGGGGCCTATAGTACACTCCCAGCAAAGTGCTTGCCCCCTTTTTGTTTTTAAGTTCTACCCATATGGCCTCATTAGAGGAACCTGCTAAGATATCATCCCTCCTTACAGCAGTAATTGACTCCTTGATTAATATTGCGACACCCCCTCCTCTTTTACACCCCCCTCTGTCTCGCCTGAAGATTCTATACCCCGGAATATTGAGCTGCCAGTCCTGCCCCTCCCTCAACCAAGTCTCTGTGATAGCAACAATATCATACTCCCATGTGTTCATCAACACCTTCAATTCATCTACCTTACTCGCAAGACTCCTTGCATTAAAATAAATGCCATCCAGCCTTGCCATACTCCCTTGTGCCATTACATATTTGCTCTGCCTTTCAGGCTGACTTGTTTTTTCCTCTATAGTTAGCTGTGCATCACCCCCTACTATAGCTCCACTCTGTATCCCATCCCCCTGCCAAGTTAGTTCTAGACTCTCCAGCCGGGGAAACATCCTCCCAGCATCTACCCTATCAAGCCCTCTAGGAATTGTATACCTTTCAATGAGATCACCTCTTATTCTTCTAAACTCCAGAGAATATAGTACCATTCTACTCAATCCCTCCTTTATAGGACAACCCTCTCATCGCAGGTATCAGTCTGGTGAACCTTTGTTGCACTCCCTCTAAGGCAGGTATATCCTTCCTGAGGTAAGGAGACCAAAACTGTGCACAGTACTCCAGGTGTGGTCTCACCAAAGCCCGATGTAATTGCAGCAAGATTCCTGGGGGCTAAATTCGATAACTCCTGAAAACGGGAGTGGGGATCGCGATGCGCCATTAACCCATGCCTATTCAATGTAATGCAGGCATTACATGCTTGCTGCGCACAGCCAGCGCTAACCACATTGTTCATTGGCTGCACGCATCAGCAGCAGGGGGCCCAAAATCGTGAGTGGCTAGCACCACTTTAAGCTAACTTGCACTGCTTAAAGCCAGCCTGCACCTCTTCAAGGGGAGGTGCATTGTGGCTGGAGCAGGTGGTGGAATTCATTCAACAACTGATTCTGACCTGGGAAACACTCAATAATAGCACAATACGAGAGAGAGCGGGATCCAAGGTTTTCCAACGCTGTACTGGAGGCCCTGGTGGAGGAGGTGGAAAGGAGGAGAGATGTGCTGTATCCACAGGGGGCCAGAAGGCCCTCTAAACAAATACTCAGAAGGCAGTGGGAGCAGATAGCCTTGGCGGTCAAGCCCCGAAGACATGAATGCGGTGCTGCAAGACGTTCAATGTGCTCACACGAGTGGTAAAGGTCAGTGAATGCATCTTCAAATGCCATATCCCATCGACTTCACCACTAGCCTCAGCCACTGCTCAATGCACCACACCCTCATCACTCACCTACCAACAAATGCTATCAATTAGGACTCATACCTCACATTCGTAGCTTCACCTCACCCTCACACACTTAGCACTGCTGCAAGCCTCACATCCACATCTCACAGCTTGCACGCACTGCTAGCTATTCAACCATGACAGCCACATCACCCAAACAGATTGCACAAGACTCACTGACGCACTTCCCTCTCTCTTGCAGGACAAGGTGACGCACAACCGGAGGCAGCAGGAGCTAACCGGTGGGGGACAGGCGCGTCTGCATGTCCTTACCCCCATGGAGGAGATGGTGCTCACCATTATTGGAACGGCCATTGTTGAGGCCATGGCCAGCAGCGGGGCTGAAACCATAGACGATGACGGTATCCTCATACCTAATCCTCCTTCTCACATCCCACTTCCCCTCATCTGATTTAGAAACTGCAGATGGTGTAAGCATGCACCTCTTGCTTCCCCCCCCCGCCCCCCTCCCCTCACCACAACCTTACCTTTGTGCCTTTTTCCTTTCAGATACCCAAGAACTGCAAGCTGGCCAGACAGTGGTTGATGAAGAAACACCGTCACCCGATTTCACATTCACATCCACCAGCTCAGATACTAACACTGCGCGTAATTTAGAGGATAGCTTAGAGGCAGGATCTGCATGTGGTGAGACATCGGGCACAAGTGGCCTGCAACCAAGTCAGGGGCAAGGATAGCGCAGGTGTCAGATCATCGGAGGGTGAGGTGGCACACGAGTTCTGCTACACAGGACTCAGATGAGCATTTTGATGGGGAAGGCTAGAGAAGAAGGCTGATGGGTATGCACAATGAAATGCTTGGTGCATTGGGAAGCCTGCCTGAAAGCCTGTGTGCGATGTCAAAGAGCATGGAGGAGTCCAGCACCATCGTGGCACAGGGCTTTGCGCAGAGCTTGGAGCCAATCATTTCCAGCATGGACGTGGTGGCCAACTCCATTAGCGCACTTGTGGACCCAACCATGATGCAGCGTCTGATGGCCGATATCTCAGCTTCCATTGCAGAACAAACAGCAGCCACCCAATGTCTGAGTGCTGCAGTGGAAGCTCAGACTGCTGCCATCATGGCTCTGGATTCCAGTGTTCAAAGGTGCTTGCAGGGTGTCACAGCAGTCCAGGCAATCTGTCCTCCATCAGATTACTCGGATTGCTGAGGCGCTACCCCAGAGGAGTGACAGTGGCTCCGTGGAGCACGCACCTGCTGTCCTCTCTCAGGATGACAGCATTCGTCCTCCCACCACTGCCACTCTGCCACTTTGCCAGTGCCCTTGCTGTTGTCTGCCAGCCAGCCAGCCCAGACTCCTGCCACCCATGCCCAGATGATGCAGTCCACTGCCAGGCCTTCTAGACCCAGAGCTGCTTGAGGTCATCCTCTAAGGCCATCTGCAGTCTCCTGCACTGAAAATCAGCAGCCTTCCCCCAGCCATGTTGCAGCCACTGGGGTAGCACTGCGTAGGAGCACTAGGACAGGCAAAGGCACATGGAAGACGGGCACTAAGGGAATGCACAAGGGTGATCAGTTTACCTTTGTATGCAATATGGCATGATTTCATTTATAAATTTGGTTTAGAATGTTTATTTTGTGGTGACTTTTATTTTTGCATTTTGGCCGAGCAGACACTGTGATGGTCAGTGACAGAGGGAAGGTAAGGTGTGGTGCTGTTGGTGAATGGGGAATTGGGGTTGCGTTTACTGGTATTGCACTCAGAAGAGTTCTTCACGGACAGCCTGGCCAGAAAGGGGCTGTCTAGGTTGACTCCTCCCTTCCTCCTCCTCTACTTCCTCCTCCTCCTCCTTCTGCTCCTCAGCTGCTCGGCGTATAGCTGGTGGTAAGGGCTGTCCCCTCATGATGGTGAGGTTGTGCAGCACGCAGCAGACCACCACGAATCTTGACACCTGCTCTGCCGAGTACTGCTGGGCTCCTTCAGAGCCATCCAGACAGCGGAAGCATTGTTTCAGCACCCCAATGGTCTGCTCTATCACATTTCATATGGCAGCATGGCTTTCATTGTATGCATGCTGCACATGTGTGCGTGGGTTGCGCACCAGAGTCATGAGCTCTGTCGTCAGCAGATAGGCCTTGTCGCCCAGTAGCCACCCTCTGGTTTGCCGTGGTGGCTCAAATGCAGATGGCACAGCGGACTTCCGCAGAATGAAGGCATCATGACTGCTGCCAGGATATCGGGCATTGACCTGCATGGTTCGCTCCCTATGGTCGCACACCAGCTGTTGACTACATTAAATGTAGTCAGCTCTCTTTGAATAGAGAGGTTCAGTGACCTCCCTTTCACAACAGTGGATGACAAACTGCGAGATGTTGCAAATATCTTCAGCTCCAGCCTGGAATGAGTCCGACGCATAGAAGTTCATCGCCACAGTCACCTTCACAGCTACTGGCAACGCGATCCTTGCCCTGCTCTGAGGTTGCAGTTGTGGCTGCAGCAGGTGGCAGATTTGAGTGAGGACGTCCTTACTGAAGCGCAGATGTCTGACACATTGTTCCTCGCTGAGGTTCAGGTAGGAGAATTACTCCCTGAATACCCTGGGCAGATATGGCCTCCTGCTGAGAGCCCTTTCTCCCCCTCCTCCCTTTTGCAGCAGCTTGTCCTGCTCTGCTTTGCCCTCTGTTCATTCTTTAAGTTATGCTGTGTTCCAAGGGGAATTCCTACTCGTGCACCCATGTCTGGGCGTAACTGGTTTGTGCAGATGCCTTAAAGTCAGGAAAAAGTCCTTCAGAACCTGCCACACTGCTCCCTGTAGTTCTTTGCAACTTGAAGCAACTATAGAAAGTACCAAACACTTGTAGAATCGTACCAACAACCAGAAGAAATCAACCAGCAACTAACCTTTAAGTAGTTAGTGATCCCTTTGAATAGTGCTGGTGGGGGGTCCTTCCTGCTGTTGAACGCGTGTTCAGCTGTGTCAGCTTCTTGAGAGGGCATCAGCTGGAGTGTTGAGCTCCTAAATGGCAGCGCTGGCGTCAAATGAGCATTGCATGCTGATTGACGTCATGATCTGCCTACTCTGCATACTTCCGGCGGACACTCACTGTGCGCGCTATCTCCTTCACCAATATGGTGTCTGCCGCGATTCGCCCCACAAGTGTGCACGCGCCATGGATGCCATTTTGTACCTCTAAGGGCACTTGTAGCACCCAAAAACGGGCACTACTGATCCGAATTTTACGCCCCCTTACTCTTATACTCCAACCCACTTGTAATAAAGGCTAACATACCATTTGCCTTCCTAACTGCTTGCTGTACCTGCATATTAACTTTCTGTGATTTGTAGTGACAGGCATAATCTGTAGTGACAGGCATAATAGTGAGATAGGCAGGAATTCACAGCTACTTTCTGTTCAGGCCCCCACCCGGGTTACAAGAATTTTATTTGACAGATTCTTGGTCAATAAAATGCAATATTGATGATTTATCAATGCTAAAATACCACATAGAGCTATTTAAAATAATCCAAATACTTTAAAGTCTCTTTGCCCTCCATCAAAATTTGTTTGGTGCACTTGCCAAAAGAATATCAGTGGCGTCAAATAGAATTAGTTCATAAAACAGCCACCAAATAACAAAACCATCAACAGTCGAAATGATCAACTTTTTTTTGAAATAAAGGATTAACAAAAAAAATTATGGAACAGATTTTCAGTTATGGTACCTGGGAATCTTAGAAGGGTGAGCATTTTCAATGGCAGAATTAATAGACAATAAACCAGTAAAGGCGGAAGCTGTACATTTTACAGTGAGTTGATCAACCTAAAAATTCATCAACTGGCCAAGGATGTTAGAGCTATGGATAACTAATGGATCTGGCTCTCTGGCTTTCTGTCCTGTTTCACAATTCAGGACAGCTAAATGTGTGTTTTGCATAGATTCAAGTGCATCACTACCAGAGCAAGCCACTTAGACATGAAACTAAGCCAGAGAATTAAAGCCCGGAGAGTATTGGAAGGATTTCTCACTGATCAAAGGTCAGCGATCTTTTCTATGCAATAGTCAGCTGTAAGTAAGCATTTTGCACATCCATTAGTCATAGTCACACTTCGAGCAACCCAACTCCTGTGTAATCATGAAGTAAACTATCTTAAAATGCCTACCTCAGTAATGAAGACTTAACACGCCGTTAAAAATTCACTTACACTGGAATGGACAAACCCTAACTTTTTCTGGTGAGTTTAGTGGGTATCTGTCACGTAAGTGATACACCTTCCATGTGTTTAAATGCCGAGTCTCTCAGCAAGATAGGGCAACTTGGACAGCAACCTCCTGATTTCCGCATTTAACTGCGCATGTGCGGCTGCCGGAAGTTACTGTCCGATTTACGCTTTATTAACGGCGAGCACTGCTAGCCTCACCATTATTTTTACTGCAAAATCCGGGCTATTGAGTATTATGATATAATTAGAGGAAACTGCCTTAGAGGACTTTCTGATCTAAATGGCTGTGAATAAACATGTGTGACTGAAGCTCAAATATTCCAGGCTGTCCATTGATATTTATGCAACTTCCTCTTACTATTGAGCTTGGTGACTCATAAAGTCCATTCAGCAGATGTTGTCATCAGACCTCACTGTTCAATCAAAAATGTAAAAAAAATATCTACAGCAAGAGAAAAAAATGCATGAATTATAATTTTCATAACTTTGATTTTTAAAAGAAGCTTTGGCAAGAAGGCTGTTAAAAGTGGTTATGCATACACATGGACATTGTTGTTCCAAAGCTTTTAACATAATATCCAGTGAAAGGATACAACAGCATTGCCCTACACTTTTCATCAAAAGTGTGACTCATAAATCAATCGTAAATCAATTTGTACATTTTTATGCAAAATAATACATCAAAAGAGTTGACGTACGTGAAGCAGAAGAACGCGCTACTACTCAGAACATCCTGACCCCTGATATACATCTTTTACATCAAAAAACTACTTTGCAACAGAGTAGAAAATAATTTGAGTGTTGTCTTTTTATGGTATAGCATATCTTCAGCAGTAAAAGTTTTGAATCCCCCTGTTGAATAATTAATTGACTGGCAACTCTATTTATGAAAAATATTCGCAATATGGTGCACGTTTGACCAGAAGGCAAAAATAAATGATGATCTTAAAAGTAATTTCCTAACATATTATGGGTCTTTCACTTCCACATTGGTTTGTGTTTTTGCACCACTTGTATTCCCTACATTCAGACTTTAGGGGGGAAAAATTCGGTTGCTTTGTGCCTCCTGTTAGCGCCCTAAGAGGGCGCTAATGGGGCGCAAAGCAACTAGCGCACGGGCGCAGCGATGTTTGCGCCGCTCGCAAAATTGACCAGACATTTTGCGGCGGTGCTAAACACTACCGCCACGATCTCCTGCGCCCGCAGATCGTGACGTCAGTCAAGCGTGCAATGCCCCAGTTGCGCCCCGGACAAGATATTGAGTGGCGCCCCCTGCCTTTCCGCCTGCCGCCAGCAACGACAGGTTGAGGGGAATGTTTTACAGTCAGGAAGGGACTGGGTGAGCGCTATTTAAAGGCGGCCGCTTCCTTTCCTTTTTTTGTCAGCGACATTTTTGCACCACGCATTCTGAGAGAGAGAGAGACTACTAGAGAGATTCAACGCTGTGTGAAGGAGTTTTGGATACTGAGCAGCACTTTGCAGGTTCATTTTGATTTGACCTTCCTTGCATCGATTTAGAAGAGACTGTGTGGGCTGCACTCTGAACTCTTTCCCTGGGCCTCTCCATTGTTCTTTCCAGCAGATTTGATATACAGGTCTCTCCAGGCCGAGATTCAAGGCTGCAATGAGCAGGGTGTGGACGGAGAGCAAGATCGACCCTCCCCTTTAAGAACTGGCCGGCGCCAGTGTGTCTGTGTTCCATTGCTGACTGACATCACATGAGCTTCGCCAGCGCTCTGAGGTAGCGCCTCGATCCTTGGCATTAGCGCCTTAAGAGAGGTGTGTAGCACCTGATTTAGTGCTCCAATCACCTCCAGGGGCAATAGAAGCCAAGTTTGCAGTCGGAGGCGATAATTAGCGCCAGGCGATACCGAATTTCTCCCCCTAGATGTTTGCAAAAACACCCATTTCTACAAAGGGAACCAGTTTTACAACTAACATCGACAACGCAGAGGAAAGGAGCAAGAAAAAACACAAAATTCAAGACATTTTTGAAAGGAAACAAGACTTTTTACTAATTGAGTGAAATATCACATTGGCCCGGATTTTGCGGTCAGCGGCAAAGTGATGGCGCTCGCCGCTGACCTCAAAGAAAGCGGCCCACAAAGATCTAGCGATCTCTGTGGCGTGGATTTCACCTTCTCGACGTTAATTTGAACCTGATGCCAAGTCTAGGGGATCTCCAGCGTCCAGCAACAGTGATTTCATCAATCTGGCTAAGCAGCCAATCACATTGAAGAATTCTCACAGACAGCAAACCAGAAAGTAAAATGCACTGATTTTCCTTCACTTTTTAATTATTTTACAGAGAATGAAATAAATATTGGAACATACACAGGGGATTAAGGTATTAGTTGAAATATCATAAACAAACTTTTTAAAAAACCTTTTATTATTATATTAAAACCATGCAATTTGTTATCATACTTGGAAAAATTTGACATTCCATAAATATAAAATTAGTTTTTCAGGGTCAGAATGGTGGTTCAACAGTAATTATGACTCAGTATGCCATTACAAATTCAGTTACACCTCATTCAACAAGGCTTAACTTTTTCGGGAGTTTTTAAGAGCGATATTCCAGTGCAAAAGGGGACATTTTCGTCAGTTCAGTGATTTCAACTGATTGCCGGCTCCAGGGAGTTCAACAGCATGGCCTGTGGAGGAGCTGGGAATGAATGACAGCAACTTCTGGATTTCTGCATTTAACTGTGCATGTGTGGACGCCAGAGGCTGCTGTCAGTTTCACAGTTATAATAACAGCGGACACTGACAGTTTTGTTGTCATTACAACTGCAAATTGTGGGCCAATCAGAGGCGGCGGACCTGGGTGGAGCAACAGCGGCGAGGCGGCGGCGGTAAAAGGCGGCAGCGACCAGGTAGGCCCACAGAGGCGGCGGACCTGGGTGGAGCAACAGCGGCGAGGCGGCGGCGGTAAAAGGCGGCAGCGACCAGGTAGGCCCACAGAGGCGGCGGACCTGGGTGGAGCAACAGCGGCGAGGCGGCGGCGGTAAAAGGCGGCAGCGACCAGGTAGGCTTTCACCAAGCCGAGAGCAGGAGAGAGGTAAAAAATAATCGAAGTGTGACGTCACCAGAAAGCAGGTAAGTGATTGGTTGGTGAGTATTTCTCTTTTTTTTTATACAAAACTTCAATTTTATTGTTTCTCGGGTATCTGTGGTGTAGCAGAGACTGCTGGCATAAATTAACTGAAGGGTAAATAATACATTTTTAATTAATTACATAGAATGGGAGAGCAGGTGATGTGTTACTGCTGCAATATGTGGGAGCTGGTGGACACCATTGATGTTCACGGTGAACACATTTGCAGTAAGTGTTGGCTGCTCGAGGAACTCCGGCTCCGTGTTGATGAGCTGGAGTCCGAGCTTCAAACACTGCGACACATCAGGGAGGGGGAGAGTTACCTGGACTCCGTGTTTCAGGAGGTAGTCACACCAATTAGAGTAACTAATTCAGAAGTAGCCCGTGGTCAGGGACAGGAAGGTGTGACTACGAGTGAGGCAGGTACAGGGATCCAGGAGGTAGTGTTGGAGGAGCCGCAGCCCTTGCTCTTGTCCAACAGGTTCGAGGCTCTTACTCCCTGTGTGGATAGGAGCGGGGACTGCAGGGAGGATGAGCAACCTGGCCACAGCACCGTGGTAAGGGGGGCCATTCAAGTGGGGGGAGTAAAAAGAAATGTTGTAGTGGTAGGGGATAGTATCATTAGGGGGATAGATAGGGTTCTTTGCAGCCAAGAGCGAGAGTCCCGAAGGCTGTGTTGCCTGCCCGGTGCCAGGGTTAAGGACATCTCCTCTGGGCTGGAGAGAAACTTGGAGTGGGAGGGGGAGGATCCAGTTGTCGTGGTCCATGTTGGTACCAATGACATAGATAGGACAAGGAAAGAGGTTCTGCTGAGGGAGTTTGAGCAGCTAGGGGCCAAATTAAAAAGCAGAACCTCGAGGGTAATAATCTCTGGATTACTACCTGAGCCACGAGCAAATTTGGCTAGGGTAAATAAAATCAGGGAGTTGAATGCGTGGCTCAAAGACTGGTGTGGGAAAAATGGGTTTTGCTTCTTGGGACACTGGCACCAGTACTGGGGCAGGAGAGAGCTGTTCCGTTGGGACGGACTTCACTTGGCCAGTGCTGGGACTAGTGTCCTGGCGAATCGAATAACTAGGGCTGTGGAGAGGGCTTTAAACTAATTAGTGGGGGGGAGGTTTCAAGAGAGCAAAAAATAAAAATGACAACAGAGAGGGTCATAGACATAGGTAGCAGTAGGGGAATCACAAATCAGAGCGTGGCAGGAAGGGACAGAGTGTGTGGAGTAAAAGGTAAACTGGTAAAAAGTGAAAAAGCAGGAACTAAGTGCCACAAAGCATATTTGAAAGTTCTCTATCTGAATGCACGTAGCATTCGTAACAAAATAGACGAGTTAATGGCATAAATAACTACATATGGTTATGATATTGTGGCCATTACAGAAACATGGCTGCAGGGTGACAATGCCTGGGAATTAAACATACCAGGTTATTTAACGATCAGGAAGGACAGGCAGGAAGGAAGGGGAGGTGGGGTGGCTATGTTAATAAAGGAAGGAATCACTGTAATACAGAGTAATGATATTGGGTCAAAAAATCATGATAATGAAACAGTTTGGGTGGAGATAAGGAATAATAAGGGGAAAAAAACATTAGTGGGCGTAGTCTATAGGCCTCCGAACAGTTGCAACTCTATTGGACGGAGTATCAATCAGGAAATAGTTGAGGCATGTAATAAGGGAACATCTATAATTATGGGGGATTTTAACTATCATATTAATTGGACAAATCAAATGGGGCAGGGCTGCCTTGAGGATGAGTTCATTGAGTGTATTAGGGATGGGTTTCTTGAGCAGTATGTAACTGAACCGACCAGGGGGCAAGCAACCTTAGATCTGGTCCTGTGTAACGAGACAGGATTAATTAAAAATGTCCTAGTAAAGGATCCCCTTGGAATGAGTGACCATAACATGGTTGAATTCCATATTCAATTAGAGGGTGAGAAGGTTGGATCTCAAACAAGCGTGCTAAGCTTGAATAAAGGAGACTATGAAGGTATGCGAGCGGAATTGAGTAGAGTGGATTGGGAAAATAGATTAAAGGGTAAGACGACACATGATCAGTGGTGTACATTCAAGGAGTTATTTTACAACTTCCAAAAAAAATATATTCCACTGAAAAGAAAAGGGTGTAAAAGAAAGGACAGTCATCCGTGGCTAAGTAAAGAAATTAAGGATAGTATTCGACTAAAAACAAGGGCATATAAGGTAGCGAAATCTAGTGGGAGGACAGAGGATTGGGAAAACTTTAAAAGGCAGCAAAAAATAACAAAAAGATTGATTAAGAAAGGGAAGATAGATTATGAAAGTAAATTAGCAAAAAATATAAAAACAGATAGTAAGAGTTTTTATAGTTATATAAAAAGAAAAAGGGTGGCTAAAGTAAATGTTGGTCCCTTAGAGGATGAGACCGGGAAATTAATGGTGGGAAATATGGAGATGGCAAAAACACTGAATGAATATTTTGTATCAGTCTTTACAGTAGAGGACACTAAGAATATCCCAACACTGGACAAACAGGGGGCTATAGGGGGAGAGGAGCTAAACACGATCAAAATCACTAAGGAAGTGGTACTCGGTAAAATAATGGGACTCAAGGCGGATAAATCACCTGGACCTGATGGCTTACATCCTAGAGTCTTGAAGGAAGTGGCGGTAGGGATTGTAGATGCATTGGTAATAATTTTTCAAAACTCCCTGGATTCCGCAGACTGGAAAACTGCTAATGTAACACCCTTATTTAAAAAGGGCAGTAGACAGAAGGCTGGTAACTATAGATCGGTTAGCCTAACATCTGTGGTAGGTAAAATTTTGGAGTCCATTATTAAGGAAACAGTAACAGGACATTTGGATAATCATAATTTAATAGGACAAAGTCAGCATGGTTTTACGAAGGGGAAGTCATGTTTGACAAATTTGCTGGAGTTCTTTGAGGAAGTAACATATAGAGTGGATAAAGGGGAACCAGTGGACGTAGTGTATTTAGACTTCCAAAAGGCATTTGACAAGGTGCCACACAAAAGATTATTGCTTAAGGTAAAAAATCACGGGATTGGGGGTAATATTCTGGCATGGATAGAGGATTGGCTATCTAACAGAAAGCAAAGAGTTGGGATAAATGGTTCATTCTCAGACTGGCAATCAGTAACTAGTGGTGTTCCACAGGGGTCAGTGCTGGGTCCCCAACTCTTCACAATCTATATTAACGATTTGGAGGAAGGGACCAAGTGTAACATATCAAAATTTGCAGATGATACAAAGATGGGAGGGAAAGTAGTGAGTGAGGAGGACATAAAAAACCTGCAAGGGGACATAGACAGGCTAAGTAAGTGGGCAGAGATTTGGCAGATGGAATACAACACTGGAAAGTGTGAGGTGATGCACTTTGGCAGGAAAAATCCTAGAGCAATTTATTATCTTAATGGCAAGAAACTGGAGAGTACTGAAGTGCAAAGGGATCTGGGGGTCCTGGTGCACGAAACTCAAAAGGTTAGTATGCAGGTGCAGCAAGTGATTAAGAAGGCAAATGGAATGTTGGCTTTCATTGCTAGGGGGATAGAATATAAAAATAGGGAGGTATTGCTTCAGTTGTACAAGGTATTGGTGAGACCGCACCTGGAATACTGCATACAGTTTTGGTGTCCTTACTTAAGGAAAGACATCCTTGCTCTCGAGGCAGTGCAAAAAAGGTTCACTCGGTTAATCCCGGGGATGAGGGGGTGGTCATATGAGGAGAGGTTGGGTAGATTGGGACTCTACTCATTGGAGTTCAGAAGAATGAGAGGCGATCTTATTGAAACATATAAGATTGTGAAGGGGTTGGATCGGGTGGATGCGGGGAGGATGTTCCCGATGACGGGTGAGACGAGAACTAGGGGACATAGTCTTAGAATAAGGGGCTGCTCTTTCAAAACTGAGATGAGGAGGAACTACTTCACTCAGAGGGTGGTAGGTCCATGGAATATGCTGCCACAAAAAGCTGTAGAAGCTACAACATTAATTAAATTTAAAACAGAAATAGACAGTTTCCTAGAAGTAAAGGGCATTAAGGGTTACGGGGAGCGGGCAGGAATTTGGACATGAGTCTAGGTTCGGATCGGTCATGGCCCTGTGGGTAGTGGAGCGGGCCCAGGGACCGTGTAGCCTGATTCTGCTCCTATTTCGTGTGTGCAATTCTGTTAGATGCAGGAGATGGTTCTGTGATAGATAGTAGATTGGCGGTTAGGATCAGATCAGCCATGATCTTATTGAATGGCGGAGCAGGCTCGAGGGGCCGATTGGCCTACTCCTGCTCCTATTTCTTATGTTCTTATGTTCTTAAGACTGCTAACCTAACTTTTAGCAATTTGAAAAGCAATCCCTAAATACAAATTTAGTATCAGAATAAGAAATTTGCTTTGACATCTGTAAGACATGGTTAGTATGAACTGTTTTATATGTAGAACACAGAAGGTATTTAAAAAAAAAAGTTTTTATGACCATATAGAATGAAACCTGGAAAATAATATAAAATCTAATATGCACTGGCAAATGGAAAAAGAGACACAATTGGTATTTGAAAGTTGGAAAACATATTTTTGTGACTGATTTTATTATGTGCAGACAGATATTAACACATTTAGCATTGGATACATTTTCAGAAAAGTGATCATCCATGAATTCCATAGATATTTTACAAAGATTAAATCCATGGATAGTTTGTTGCATATAAAGTTGATTCATCACACATTATCCAGAGGGGTGTACAACTCAAATGTTTAAATATTTGCCTAGTTTCAAATCAACTTATGCTCATTTATCTCTCACACTTTGGGCTAAGATACAATCAGTTGGTGTAAGAACTAGGTATTAGCATTTATCAATGTTTAAGCATTATTTGTGATGAAAGTGCTCTTGTGTCTCCAAATCCATTTCAGCAGTAACTCAACCCTTAGCTCTTTTCCACTGAGCTTGATTAGCACTCTAGACTGGGTTAATTCTCAAGAAAAGTTACTTGAATAAGGTATTGGTTTATGACCTGTGTGTATTGGGGCGGGGTGGTGAGGTGGCGGGGCGGCGGGGTGAGGGGGAAATGGAGAGAAAATTGCATCTTTCTAAGGGAATCCAATGTCATACAAGTCAGTGAAGGAGAAGATAGGATAGAAAGCTGGCTTCTCTGGTGCACCTAAAGCACAACCTCATACCCAAGCACAGAAGCAGGTACAATGAGGCACATGAGCAAACTAGGGCCTTAACTGGACAGATATTTGGGGTGCTGAAGCAATGCTTTAGATGCTTGGACTGGTCAGGGAGGGTGGAGTGGAAGCTTACCATAGCCCCAGAGAAGGTCTGTAAACTTGTAGTGGTATGCTGTACAATATTTCAAAGGACACAAGCCATCGAACCATAGAACATTACAGCACAGAAGGATATTCCGAGAAATGGTGACAACCTTCACTCCATCCATAACCTTCTGGCATGTTTGTTGCCTGCTTTGGTCACCCTTCCCCACCAAGGTCCATGTTGTTCCTTTATGGCCTATGGGCTACTTTCAATTCCTCCCTTCTTACTTCCTTGTAAAGCGCTGACCTCTGTCGTGCATTTTGGAGATTCTACTCATTTAATAAAGTATCCATAGATAGCTGATGTATTGCAGAGGACATGTTAGTCAATTGGAAAAAAATTCATGACTAACCTTCCTCCAACTTTGGGAGGTCAATGATTTCTGTGCTGCGGAACAGTAACAGGAACATTCAGTCTTCTCAGACTTTACTGCTGGTAAATGGAGGGCTATTTCTCTTATTCTTATTGGTTCATAGTTTAGCAGAGTTAATCTATATTCTGTTTCAACAGACTTGACAAGCCTATTGTAAGATCTTGTAAAGCAAAAGTATTTCACTAGTGTGGTCCCTCTCTACTTCAGCAGTGATAAATCCAGATTGAAAATGTCTCTCAAAGAAACCATCTCTGAGGTCTTTGCTGGATTCCTGATTTTCCAATAGCCTATATATCCACCCAAAACAATTTCAGCCACTTAATTTTGAACAGTAATCTAGTGCAGCAGAGCCTTCCTCTGGGTGGAGCCAGAGTTGTACAACAGCTTAAAAGAAAAGAAAGACTTGCATTTATATAGCGTCTTTCATGACCACTAAAGCGCTTTACAGCTAATGAAGTATTTTTGGAGTGTAGTCACTGTTGTAATGTAGGAAACGCAGCAGCCAATTTGCGTACAGCAAGCTCCCACAAACAGCAATATGATAATCTGTTTTAGTGATGTTGATTGAGGGATAAATATTAGCCAGGACACCGGGGATAACTTCTCTGCTCTTCTTCGAAATAGTGCCATGGGATCTTTTATGTCGATCTGAGAGGGCAGACGGGGCCTCGGTTTAACATTTCATCCAAAAGGCAGCACCTCCAACAGTGCAGCGCTCCCTCAGTACTGCACTGGAGCGTCAGCCTAGATTTTTGTATTCAAGTCCCTGGAGTAGGACTTGAACCCACAACCTTCTAATTGCTCAGAAGTGAAGGGGGCTACCAACTGAGCCATTAGCTGACACTAGCTTAATGGTCATCAACACCAGATTCAGACAGCTTCACTCCTCAAATTCTAATTAAATTAATCAATATGGTCATTGAAACTCGTCATTTTCTAACTGAACCCAAACATTCTCTGGTAGAATTATTATAATTTTGTGACCTGATCATGTTTTCTTTTTTGAACTTTCAGAGTTGATTTTTATAAGAAATTTTCAAGATCTATGGGTTTCTCCATAATTATTTCTTAAAATTCTGTAAAAAGACGTTTCTTGTTTGTTCTTATTCCCTCCTACTCTCCATTTCTAATTTTCAGTTCCATAACTTACCCGACCTTTTCTAACCTGATGCTGGGTGTACCGACTGATCTCTTTAAATTGGAGGATATTTATTCCTGAGTTTTTTTCCATTTAATTAAGATGTCTTCTGCACAAGTATTGATGGGTCTTTCTATTATTATTTGATGTAGGCCATTTGACCATATTTTCATCCACTTCAGATACTCAGGTTGTTATAAAATAAACCACAATTTATTAGCTGTCTTTGAAACCCGCTCTGTTAGGAAGCATCGTGTCTGCCGTATATTTTCACTATTTTCGGCTATGAGTTGTACCTTTATACCGCGGAATATAGGTCTATGTATATCTCAATAAGTATGATTGTTTTAAAACGTCTATATGACCACAGCAAGTATTTAACAGACATTATTGGGTCTAGTAGTTAGACAGTGATTGCTGATACAGATTTATGAACAAATTAAAATTTTGTATCAGTTGCAGGGTGTCCTTAGGGGGAGAAATTCAGTTTAGCCAGCAAAGTTGCCGGTGTCACCTTTTAAAAAATATTTAACATTAAAAAGAACTCCCAAATGTGAATATTCGGCTCTTAAAGCTGAATTACCTTCCTAACCTCAACAAATGGGAAAACTGCCTCAGCTATAACACAAATGGCTCAGCAAGCCAGGGAAGAGGCACTCAGGGTCTCGCATGCAGCACTCCAGCTTTGTGCAGGGGGTCAACACTGCAAGACAGGCCCTCTACCCACTGGGGCCAGGTGGCCCTCCAGAAAGAAGGATGTGGAAGTATATCACCGAGGCCATCACTGCCAGCAGTGTCACCCCACCACCTGGCTCCAGTGCCCAATGAAGCTACATGACCTCAGACCACTGGTCAAGGTCAGTGAATGCAACTTCAAAAGCCGTCTCCTACCAACTGCAGCACTAGTGTCACACACTGCTCAATGCACAGCACCCCAATCACTCACCTACCAACAATCTGCACCAATCACGAGGCACATCTCCCATTCCTAGCCTTACCTCACCCCCTTGGAGGAGACAGTGCAGGCCATTCTTGGCAGGGCATGGCTGAGCCCTTGACCAATGGCATGGCTGAAAGGATACAAGATGCTGGTATCCTCATCCATTATCCTCCATCTCGCATGCACCTCATGCTTTCCCGCCCTTCCATCACCACAACTCCACCCTTGTGCCTTCCTCATTTCACACACCCATGAAATGCAGCCTGCCCAGCCAGTGGGTGACCAAGAAGAGGGAGAGGAGAGTGAAGAAGAACAAGAACAGAAGAAGATTGATTTGACACTCCCAGCCACCAGCTCCTCAAGGTTATACAGCAAGGCCATTTGCAGTGTTCCTCACTGAAAGTCAGCAGCCTTCCACAAGCCATGCTGCAGCCACTGGGGTGGCACTGCATGACATCAGTAGGATAGGCAAAAGCACACACAAGAGAATGCATACGGGTGATGAGTTGATTTCTTGATGTCACATTGGATGGATAGACGTGTATAGGTGGATTGGAAAGTTTGCTTTGTGGTGGCTTTTATTTCAGCATCGTTGTGATAGTCAGTAACAGATGGAAGGTAAGGTGTGGGGCTAATGTTGAAAGGGGAATTGGGGTTGCGGATATCCCAGCCACAAAGGGGCTGTCTGGGATGCATCGTTCTGTCTGATTCCTTCTCTTCTGATTCCTCCTCCTCTGTGTCTTTCTCTTCCGTCTGCAAGCGGATGCTGTAAATGTGAAATGACAGCATAAAATGCTGGAAATACTCAGCTGGTCAGGCAGCATCTCGAGCTGAGATGTGAACTCTGTTTTTCTCTCCACGGATGTTGCGTAACCTGTTGAGTATTTGCAGCATATTGTCTTCTCAAAGGACTTAATTTACCACCCAAGCCCTTGCAAGCGTCCAGCAGCCCTCCCTACACACTTAAAAAACATTTCACAACTATTGCAGCAAGCCACCGTTTCAATAAAATCAAAAAAAACAGTCCAAAACCTTACATTCAAACTTACCTAATGATGTGTGTGTCCCTTTAAGAGGTGCAGACATTGCCACTGTCAGCCTGCTTGCACGCCAGGTTAACCTGCCGTGCTTAGGACCAGCGCTGAGGGTCGAAGTTCAGAGTGGTGACATTAAGTCAGCGTTGCACGCTGATTGACATCACCTTGCTGCCATTTTTTCTTTCAGGGCGCTACCAGTTACCGGCAGCGCAAACGGTGAGACGAATACGGCAACCGCCACAGGATCCGCCAGCGGCTGGCAAAAGAGTGGTGGCCGCCATTTTATCACCATTTCATGGCGCTAGGGAGTGGAGGTAAGTAGATGAATTTCTAGCCCTTATTGTCTAACTCATTCCTGTTTATTGACGCTCTGAGCGAAGTCTAACTCACTTCCATTTATTGACCCTCTCAGTATTGTCCAACTCACTTCTGTTTATTGACACTCTGTGCAATGTCTAACTCACTCCTGTTTATTGACCCTCTGAGTAATGTCTAACTCACTCCTGTTTATTGACGCTCTGAGCGATGTCTAACAAACTCCTGTTTATTGACCCTCTGAGTAATGTCTAACTCACTCCTGTTTATTGATCCTCTGAGCGATGACTAACTCACTCCTGTTTATT
The DNA here is from genome assembly GCA_030390025.1 of Squalus acanthias. Lineage (NCBI taxonomy): Eukaryota > Metazoa > Chordata > Chondrichthyes > Squaliformes > Squalidae > Squalus > Squalus acanthias. The sequence continues at coordinate 35,758,123 of CM059441.1, read as the reverse complement.
GATCCTCTGAGCGATGTTTAACTCAAACCTGTTTATTGACCCTCTGAGCGATGTCTAACTCACTCCTGTTTATTGACGCTCTGAGCGATGACTAACTCACTCCTGTTTATTGACGCTCTGAGTATTGTCTAACTCACTCCTGTTTATTGACCCTCTGAGTATTGTCTAACTCACCCCTGTTTATTGACACTCTGAGTATTGTCTAACTCACTCCTGTTTATTGACCCTCTGAGCGATGTCTAACTCACTCCTGTTTATTGACCCTCTGAGTATTGTCTAACTCACTCCTGTTTATTGACCCTCTGAGTAATGTCTAACTCACTCCTGTTTATTGACGTTCTGAGTAATGTCTAACTCACTCCTGTTTATTGACCCTCTGAGCGATGTCTAACTCACTCCTGTTTATTGACACTCTGAGCGATGTCTAACTCACTCCCGTTTATTGACGCTCTGAGTAATGTCTATCTCACTCCTGTTTATTGACACTCTGAGTAATGTCTAACTCACTCCTGTTTATTGACCCTCTGAGCGATGTCTAACTCACTCCTGTTTATTGACACTCTGAGCGATGTCTAACTCACTCCCGTTTATTGACGCTCTGAGTAATGTCTAACTCACTCCTGTTTATTGACGCTCTGAGCGATGTCTAACTCACTCCTGTTTATTGACGCTCTGAGTATTGTCTAACTCACTCCTGTTTATTGACCCTCTTTGTATTGTCTAACTCACTCCTGTTTATTGACCCTCTGAGTAATGTCTAACTCACTCCTGTTTATTGACCCTCTGAGTGATGTCTAACTCACTCCTGTTTATTGACGCTCTGAGTAATGTCTAACTCACTCCTGTTTATTGACCCTCTGATCGATGTCTAACTCACCCCTGTTTATTGACCCTCTGAGTATTGTCTAACTCACTCCTGTTTATTGACACTCTGAGTAATGTCTAACTCACTCCTGTTTATTGACGCTCTGAGTAATGTCTAACTCACTCCTGTTTATTGACGCTCTGAGTAATGTCTAACTCACTACTGTTTATTGACCCTCTGAGCGATGTCTAACTCACTCCTGTTTATTGACCCTCTGAGCATTGTCTAACTCACTCCTGTTTATTGACCCTCTTTGTATTGTCTAACTCACTCCTGTTTATTGACGCTCTGAGTATTGTCTAACTCACTCCTGTTTATTGACACTCTGAGTGATGTCTAACTCACTCCTGTTTATTGACACTCTGAGTAATGTCTAACTGACTCCTGTTTATTGACCCTCTGAGTAATGTCTAACTCACTCCTGTTTATTGACCCTCTGAGTAATGTCTAACTCACTCCTGTTTATTGACCCTCTGAGCGATGTCTAACTCACTCCTGTTTATTGACGCTCTGAGTAATGTCTAACTCACTCCTGTTTATTGACCCTCTTTGTATTGTCTAACTCACTCCTGTTTATTGACCCTCTGAGCGATGACTAACTCACTCCTGTTTATTGACGCTCTGAGTATTGTCTAACTCACTCCTGTTTATTGACCCTCTGAGTATTGTCTAACTCACTCCTGTTTATTGACACTCTGAGTATTGTCTAACTCACTCCTGTTTATTGACCCTCTGAGCGATGTCTAACTCACTCCTGTTTATTGACCCTCTGAGTATTGTCCAACTCACTCCTGTTTATTGACCCTCTGAGTATTGTCTAACTCACTCCTGTTTATTGACCCTCTGAGCGATGTCTAACTCACTCCTGTTTATTGACCCTCTGAGTATTGTCTAACTCACTCCTGTTTATTGACCCTCTGAGTAATGTCTAACTCACTCCTGTTTATTGACGCTCTGAGTAATGTCTAACTCACTCCTGTTTATTGACCCTCTGAGCGATGTCTAACTCACTCCTGTTTATTGACACTCTGAGCGATGTCTAACTCACTCCCGTTTATTGACGCTCTGAGTAATGTCTATCTCACTCCTGTTTATTGACGCTCTGAGTAATGTCTAACTCACTCCTGTTTATTGACCCTCTGAGCGATGTCTAACTCACTCCTGTTTATTGACACTCTGAGCGATGTCTAACTCACTCCCGTTTATTGACGCTCTCAGTAATGTCTAACTCACTCCTGTTTATTGACGCTCTGAGCGATGTCTAACTCACTCCTGTTTATTGACGCTCTGAGTATTGTCTAACTCACTCCTGTTTATTGACCCTCTTTGTATTGTCTAACTCACTCCTGTTTATTGACGCTCTGAGTAATGTCTAACTCACTCCTGTTTATTGACCCTCTGAGTGATGTCTAACTCACTCCTGTTTATTGACGCTCTGAGTAATGTCTAACTCACTCCTGTTTATTGACCCTCTGAGCGATGTCTAACTCACTCCTGTTTATTGACCCTCTGAGTATTGTCTAACTCACTCCTGTTTATTGACGCTCTGAGTAATGTCTAACTCACTCCTATTTATTGACGCTCTGAGTAATGTCTAACTCACTCCTGTTTATTGACGCTCTGAGTAATGTCTAACTCACTACTGTTTATTGACCCTCTGAGCGATGTCTAACTCACTCCTGTTTATTGACCCTCTGAGCATTGTCTAACTCACTCCTGTTTATTGACCCTCTTTGTATTGTCTAACTCACTCCTGTTTATTGACGCTCTGAGTATTGTCTAACTCACTCCTGTTTATTGACACTCTGAGTGATGTCTAACTCACTCCTGTTTATTGACACTCTGAGTATTGTCTAACTCACTCCTGTTTATTGACACTCTGAGTGATGTCTAACTCACTCCTGTTTATTGACCCTCTGAGTAATGTCTAACTCACTCCTGTTTATTGACCCTCTGAGCGATGTCTAACTCACTCCTGTTTATTGACCCTCTTTGTATTGTCTAACTCACTCCTGTTTATTGACGCTCTGAGCGATGTCTAACTCACTCCTGTTTATTGACGCTCTGAGTATTGTCTAACTCACTCCTGTTTATTGACCCTCTGAGTATTGTCTAACTCACTCCTGTTTATTGACCCTCTGAGCGATGTCTAACTCACTCCTGTTTATTGACACTCTGAGCGATGTCTAACTCGCTCCTGTTTATTGACCCTTTCAGTAATGTCTAACTCACTCCTGTTTATTGACGCTCTGAGTATTGTCTAACTCACTCCTGTTTATTGACCCTCTGAGCGATGTCTAACTCACTCCTGTTTATTGACACTCTGAGCGATGTCTAACTCGCTCCTGTTTATTGACCCTTTCAGTAATGTCTAACTCACTCCTGTTTATTGACCCTCTGAGTATTGTCTAACTCACTCCTGTTTATTGACCCTCTGAGCGATGTCTAACTCACTCCTGTTTATTGACACTCTGAGCGATGTCTAACTCGCTCCTGTTTATTGACCCTTTCAGTAATGTCTAACTCACTCCTGTTTATTGACGCTCTGAGTATTGTCTAACTCACTCCTGTTTATTGACCCTCTGAGCGATGTCTAACTCACTCCTGTTTATTGACACTCTGAGCGATGTCTAACTCGCTCCTGTTTATTGACCCTTTCAGTAATGTCTAACTCACTCCTGTTTATTGACACTCTGAGCGATGTCTAATTCACTCCTATTTGATGACTGTGAGTGTGTTTCTCGAAATTATGCCCTTATCTAATTTTTTATTACGAGTGTAAGGTTTATTCTTGTACTAGTTTTCTGTGTTTAATTAATCTGCACAAATCACACATATATAATAAACATAAAGGGTCGTTTTTATGAGCAGATTAATGTCTTTAATTTTGCCGCTGAATAAAACCTTGCATCTCTATCTATTTCTTGCTAATGGTGCCTTTGTTTTAATCCAATGTCATTACCCAATTGTTATATCATAAATCTAAAGACGTCCTTCTGGCTCTTCATCTCCTATAACCTCCAGGATTTGGTATTCTTGGATAGAAATGGTCTGCTGCTAAAAAAGAGTTGAAGTACCTTAGGTAAGCTTCCCCTATTCCTGTTGCCAAGTACTGCCTTTTGTTGCAGCCTGCTTTCTCCTGTAAGAAATGAAGCTGAGATAGGATAGGAGGGGGCTTGTAAGGGGAAGAAGTGTTTTATGCAGCTGAGGAGGCATTGAAGCTTAAGGTCAGGTAGCAGTGGAGATTCTTATGCTGTGGGAATATTGGTGCTGAAAGAAGATTTAGAGAATTGAAGATAGTAGTTGTTTAGACTTGTGAAAAGCAGAGAGATTATGGGGCAAGTATGTATTGAGGTGCAATCAATAATTACCTTTTCCTTGGTGAGAAGTTTAGCCACCCAGTGTCCTTCTGATGAGATCAGTGTCCTTCTTCTTGCATACCATCGACTTGCATTGATTCGTGGAGCCAGAGTTTAGTCTCTCTGATATCTGCTGCCATGCGTTGCATCCAGCTATGCTTGAGAGCGTTCTACCCGAGACAGAGTGCAGCACTTTACCTTCCTCTTCCTGCTGCTGCCACCTTATTAGAGTCATAGGGGGAGAAATTCAGTATCGCCCCATTTGGGGCGCAATTATCGGCCGGGCGCAAAGATTAGCGCCTGGCGCTAATTATCGCCACCGACTGCAAACTTGACTTTTATCGCCCCTGGAGGTGATTGGAGAGCTAAATCAAGCGCTTCACACCTGTCTTAAGGCGCAAAGGCCGAGGAGCGAGGCGCTACCTCAGAGCGCTGGCGAAGCTCTTGTGATGTCAGTCAGCAATGGAACACACACACAATGGCATGGGCCAGTTCTTAAAGGGGATGGTTGATCTTGCTTTCCATCCACATCCTACTCATTTCAGCCTTGAATCTCGGCCTGGAGAGATCTGCACATCAAATCTGCTGGGAAGAACAATGGAGAGTACCAGGGAAAGAGCTCAGAGTGCAGCCCCCACAATCTCTTCTAAATCGATACAAGGAAGGGCTAATCAAAATGAACCTGCAAAGTGCTGCTCAGTACCCAAAACTCCTTCACACAACGTTGAATCTCTCCAGAAGTCTCTCTCTCTCTCTCTCTCTCAGAATGCGTGGTTCAAAAATGGCACCAACAATAAAAGGCAGGAAGCGGTCGCCTTTAAATAGCGCTCCCCCAGTCCCTTCATGACTGCAAAATGCTCCCCTCAACCTGTCGTTGCTAGCGTCAGGCGGTAAGGCAGGGGGCGCCACTCAATATCCGCTCCGGGGCGATACCGGGGCATTGCGCACTCGACTGACGTCACGATCTGTCTGCGCAGGAGATCGTGGCGGTAGTGTTTAGCGCCACCACAAAATGTCCAGTTAATTTCGCGAGCGGTGCAAACATCGCCGCGCCTGGGCGCTAGATGCTTTGCGCCCCATTAGCGCCCTCTTAAGGCGCTAATGGGAGGCGCAACCAACTGAATTTTTCCCCCATAGAGTCATAGAGTTACACAGCACAGAAAGAGGCCCTTCGGCCCATCGTGTCCACGCCGGCCATCAAGCCCTGTCTATTCTAATCCCATTTTCCAGCACTTGGTCCATAGCCTTGTATGTTATGGCGTTTCAAGTGCTCATCTAAATGCTTCTTGAATGTTGTGAGGGTTCCTGCCTCTACCACCCTTTCAGGCAGTGAGTTCCAGATTTCAACCACCCTCTGGGTGAAAAAGTTTTTCCTCAAATCCCCTCTAAACCTCCTGCCCCTTACCTTGAAACTATGCCCCCTGGTTATTGACCCCTCTACTAAGGGGAAAAGTTCCTTTCTATCTACCCTATCTATGCCCTTCATAATTTTGTACACCTCAATCAGGTCCCCCCTCAGCCTTCTCTGCTCTAAGGAAGACAACCCCAGCCTGTCCATTTATTCTGCCAGACAAACAATGTGAAGGGATTCAACTTGAAAAAACGTCGGTCAGAATTTAGTCACTAATGTAATGAAAGGACTATACACTAAATTTTCAGCTGGCTTGAATTTTTAAACTTGTCAGAAGCAGAGAAAACAGTCACTTACCTTTTTGCAAAAACCTCAAAGTCACTCGATTACAATTTTTCTGCTACATTTCTTTACCCGTGGCTCCTATTGCTCCATGACTCTTTAAACCATCTTGGGCCTTCCTGTCACCTGCCTTTCCTGCTCTAATTGTGCGCCTCCATGAGCACACAAAGTGGGCCCTCTCTATTCTAATCTGTGCCTCCAGGAAAATCAGGTGCTCCAGCTCAGCCCGGGGCTCAGTGCACTTATTGCCCCTGAACAGCACCCACCCAGGAAAATCAACCCTAATATCGTTGATACCATGTGGGCACTCCTACTTTGAGTACTTTTATTGCTGTGTACCTTCTATATTAACAAGTATTTCCTCAATTTTGTACACTGAGGTAGCTATTATAAAGGGAGAGAAAGTACTCCATTCTAGATTTAAATGTTTCAAAAGCATGCTAAAATCATTCCTATTGAACTTAAACGGATAATCCACTCATTGTTTGCAAGCGGTCAGTTGTTAAACTGGAAATTGTTCAGGAGTTCAGCCATGCCCCTGTATAACCTTTGACCCATCCCTATAACCTTTCGTACAGCCAAAAGCTGCTGTACTAAGAGCTACTGGACCTAATTTTGAAAACAATGAGCACTTTGTAGTTAAAATATCTAATGAATGCCATTCTCTTCACAAATCCGGTCTGGAGTTTTGCATTTGTGAAGTGGGTTAATGCTCTTTTGATAGACTGCAAACAGCTTTCTTCGTAGAACGTTTCAAAACTGAAAATCAGATATAGGTGCATGCTGTTGCAAAAATGCAGTGATAATTACAAAACATTGCATCGATTAATCAGAGTGCAATTGTTGATTAGAAAATTGAAAGATTTATGTGGAACACTGATAAACAAAGTATACAAGGTGGCTGAGTTGAGTCCTCCACTTTTGGTGTAGTTCGCTGTGAGTGGATGCCTAATACAGGGTTATGCAAACTGTAGCCTATGGCTAATCTATCGCACAAAGCTCAAACATCTCACTCCTATTGTGCTCATTTCTTATTTGCTGATTTGTCCTGTTTGACTCTTGGGGGCCTGGCTGTTTGGAAAGGGCCATTCTTAGTGCTGTTGCCTCACTTGTGAATACATGCTTAATCACAATGCCAAGGTCCATTGGTATAATCACCTTGCGATATATGTCATGGCCATCTCTGCCAACATCTGAACACAGGGATCTAAGAGCTGGCCACAGCATCCAGCATTCAAAGAAGGCAGAGCTGAGTTTCCGACCCCATATCCTCACCATCACCAAGACCGCCTACTTCCACCTCCATAACATCGCCTGTCTCCGCCCCTGCCTCAACTCAACTGCTGCTGAAACTCTCATCCATGCCTTTTTGACCTCTAGATTCGACTATTCCAACGCTCTCCTGGCCGGTCTCCCACCTTGCACCCTCCGTAAACTTGAGATCATCCAAAACTCTGCTGTCGTATCCTAACTCACACCTAGTCCCGTTCACCCATCACACCTGTACTCGTTGACCTATATTGGCTCCCAGTCTGGCAACACCTCAATTTTCAAATTCTCATCTTCGTTTTCAAATCAAATAGCCTCACCCCTCCCTATCTCTGTAACCTCCTCCAGCCCTACAACCCTCCGAGATCTCTGCGCGCCTCCAATTCTGACCTCTTGCGCATCCCCGATTTTCATTGGTCCACCATTGGCAGCCCTGCCTTCAACTGCCTAGGCCCTAAGCTCTGGAATTCCCTCCCTAACATGTCTGATCTCTATCTCTCTCTCCTCCTTTAAGATGCTCCTTAAAACCTACCTATTTGACCAAGCTTTTGGTCACCTTTCCGATTATCTCCTTATGGGGCTCGGTGTCAAATTTTGTTTGCTAACACTCCTGTGAAGCGATGTGGGATGTTTTACTGTGCCAAAGGTGCTATATAAATGCAAGTTGTTGTTGATGGATGCACAGCCATTTGAGGTATTTTAGGAAATATTAATTTTTAGAGAAAAATACAACCCTCAGCACTTTTGTAATCAATAATGGAGATGCTAATATATATAACACTGGGTAAGTGCAGCCTGCAGTGTATGTGAGGCCAGGTCAGTGTTGCCCTTGTTTATTATAGCCATTGATTTATTTTTCAAATAGCATTAGTTAAAACTTGTAAAATGAATTCAAGGCGAGGCCATGGCATGCGAGTTTTATTTGACTGCTCGTGAAATGACTGGAATTTGGACATTTACAGCTCTTGCGGGTTATTTGGTCAAGGCAGTTGTAGGCAGAACAATCTTATCATATTGGGCCCTTAATTGTTCTCTTCTACACATCAATTTACAATATTTGAATCTGGCATAAGCCATGTGAAGTATTGCACTTTGATGCACATTTACAAAACAGCTAGTTGCCAGAAATAATAGTCAGATTCCCGGTCCTTTCAAGGAAGAAAAGTTATGTCAGTAAAAACTGAACCAGATGGCGTCATTGAAATGTGGATGTTAACATGAAGAAGGAACAAACCAAAGTCCTACTCTTGGCAGTGGACTTGGAGTAGACGTTAATGGTGTGAGGTTATGAGTAACTGACTTTGAGTGTACCTACCATAACAGGGTGAGAGCTCATCCAAAAACGCACAAGGAATATAGAAAAAGGAAACAGTCAATTTTATTGAAATGTACTTCAAGGAATTTACACCAGGGTTTGTACAGGCCAATTATCCTTGTGAATGAAGAGCTGCCAAGTAAGGAAAAAGCTCATCGGGAACTTTGTTTGATAACTGATTTCAACAAGCAACCATTTAAGGATATTTATAGGTGAGATTTACACCTCGAGATAGCTGTATAGGTTAAACAAGAGACCAATATTGTTTTTCGTTCAAAAATCCTCCGATTGAATGTTACAGAAATGATTCCAGGATTACCCAAGTGATTCGAGGTCAAGGGTTATTCATCTGTCTAAAAGGTTGCAAATTCATTTTTAAGAAGCAGCATGATGGTTTTGCAGATCGTTGCTAAGCAATTTTACATAGATTATTTTGAATATTTTCTGTCATACTTTATTTTGTTTACACTTTTATATCGAGGTGGCAGCTTGAAGAGTTCTTATTGCACCTGCAGGTAATGAAAAAATGGGTCTTCGATATGGTATAAGACAACAAGGAATTTCAGTGTTAATTTGTAAAGATTGGGCAGAGAATTCAAGATCCGAATCAATCACTCAATCTATATGCATTTGGAAAGATTCTGACTCTACCCAGTTTAGAATTTTTGTTTTGAGAATACTGGCTCCAATATGCTCCAGACTGTGAGCGCATGAAATCTAAAAGAGAAATATGTTGGAACCAAAGAAGTTATCAAATTGTTAAGCAATCCTCTACAGAATATAAATATGTACAGATTAATCAAAATCCCTTTCTGAGCTTCAATATCTCTGGCAGAGGCCAGGATAACTCAGTGTTGACAGTCTGTAAGCACAGCATGAGCCAGTCTCTGCTAGTACACCACACATATTTCCAGACTGAAAAAAGTTGCCGCCATTTTTTTCAGTCCCAAGTCTAAGAGTTATGAAAGTTATCATTGCATTCCAGCCAGCAGATTTTGCTCCAAAGCCTGCTTTCGCATTTAACCAATAGAAACTCTTGTTTCATCCGTCGTCTCAATCCGCCACATTCCTGACCAATAGGAAGGCTAATGGAATGTTGGCCTTTATTGCAAGGGGTATGGAGAATAAAAGTAGGGAAGTTTTGATGCAACTTTACAGGGCGCTGGTGAGACCACACTTGGAGTACTGCGTACAGTTTTGGTCTCCATATTTAAGGAAGGATATACTTGCATTGGAGGCAGTGCAGAGAAGGTTCACGAGGCTGATTCCTGAGATGAAGGGGTTGTCTTATGAAGAAAGGTTGAGCAGGTTGGGCCTATACTCATTGGAGTTTAGAAGAATGAGAGGTGATCTTATTGAAACATATAAGATTCTGAGGGGGATTGACAGGGTGGATGCTGAGAGGATGTTTCCCCTAGTGGGGGAATCTAGAACTAGGGGGCATAGTTTCAGAATAAGGGGTCGCCCATTTAAGACGGAGATGAGGAGGAATTTCTTCTCTCAGAGGGCCGTGAATCTTTGGAATTCTCTACCCCAGAGAGCTGTGGAGGCGGAGTCATTGAATATATTCAAGGCGGAGATTGACAGACATTTGAACTACAAGGGAGTCAAGGGGTATGGGGAGAGAGCGGGAAAGTGGTGTTGAGGCCAAGATTGGACCAGCCATGATCTTAGTGAATGGCGGAGCAGGCTCAAGGGGCCGATTTGCCTACTCCTGCTCCTGTTTCTTATGTTCTTGTGTTCTAATCATTGCCTAACTCGCACTTCTGGGTTCGATTTGGCCAATCTGGTTGTTCGGTTTATTTGGCACTTTGGACAGGCGATGCAAAGCCGATCGGCGCAGCGATTACGGGTCGGGGGACGTCGTTGTGCTTCAGACAGAGCGGGGCGGGGCGGGCGGACGGGCGGGCAGGGCAGGGTGGGGCGGTGCAGAGAGAGATGCGCCAGGACTTTGCCAACAGGGAGTACACTGAAGTTACCACCAGCAGCATCAAAAAGATAATGGATGTTCTCAATTCATTCAGTAAGGAGCAGCAGCCAGTGAATAATAAAGAACCAGCAGTAACAATAGAGTTGCCAAAGGAGAGCTTCCTCTTTACACCCACTCACTTCAGTTGGTGCCAGTAATGCTGCGGCTTAGGGCCTGCTTCAGGTCATATCTTGTGTAAGTTTGCCTTTGACTTAACAGTAGTGTAAAAATAAAATTGCATCTAATTCCCAGTTATCGATTAAAGAGGGTGGTGTTAATATATGATTGGAAATTCTCTTCCTAATTAGTCACATTAAGTAAGTAAAACAAAAATAAATATATATGTTTAATTGTGTAACTAATTTTTATACAGAAGAAATGCTTATGTTGTGTTACAGGGGGTCCGTGGAATTTTTATAACAAGGGAGGGGGGCCTCAGAAACAAAAAGGTTGAGAACCTCTGGCATAGAGTACAAAATTGAGAGGTCGCACAACACCAGGTTATAGTCCAACAGTTTTATTTGAAATCACAAGCTTTCTGATCTATCGATTGCTCCTTCCTCAGTTGAAGTAAATTAGATACAGAATCGCCAAAGCATATATAGATAGAGAACAAAGCATGTGTACCTTACAATTGCAGACCACTAAATTAAATCATCCTGACTATCTGCCGAGGTGTGATAAAGTTAATTAAGTCAGCCAGGAAGGTACCACATCAAAGACATAGCAAGATACAACTGAGACAATGAGGTGTAGTACTTCCCCGGAGCGGAGAAACTACGCCATGTTCTTCGCAGCCTTCAACATGTCATCGATGATGACAAACACCTCGCTAAGGCCATCCCCACGCCTCCACTACTTGCCTTCAAACAGCCGCCTAACCTCAGAAGTACCATCGTTCGCAGCAAATTACCCAGCTTTCAGGATAACAGCGACCACGACACCACACAACCCTGCCATGGCAAACTCTGCAAGACATGCCAGATCATCAACACAGATACCACCATCACACGTGAGGACACTACCCACCAGGTACATGGTACATACTCATGTGACTCGGCCAACGTTGTCTACCTCATACGTTGCAGGAAAGAATGCACCGCGGCATGGTACATCGGCGAGACCATGCAGACACTGAGGCAACGTATGAACGAGCACCGCGCAACAATCGCCAGGCAGGATTGTTACCTCCCAGTCGGGGAACACTTCAGCAGTCAAGGACATTCAGCCTCGGATCTGCGGGTAAGCGTTCTCCAAGGCAACCTTAGAAACACACGACAACGCAAAATCATCGAGCAGAAACTGATAGCCAAGTTCCGCACTCATGAAGACGGTCTCAACCGGGATCTTGGGTTTATGTCACGATACATGACGTGATCCGGACTCGAGTCGTCGTTGGCTTGTTCACAGATGTGATTCCCAGTAAAAAAGTAAAAATTTTCCCAGTAAAAAAGTAAAAATTTTAAAGCTTTTCGTTTTACATACAGACGGCAGCTTTTGACACGTTAGAACCCCTGCGACTACACCTCATTGTCTCAGTTGTATCTTGCTATGTCTTTGATGTGGTACCTTCCTGGCTGACTTAATTAACTTTATCACACCTCGGCAGATAGTCAGGATGATTTAATTTAGTGGTCTGCAATTGTAAGGTACACATGCTTTGTTCTCTATCTATATATGCTTTGGCGATTCTGTATCTAATTTACTTCACCTGAGGAAGGAGCAATCGATAGCTCCGAAAGCTTGTGATTTCAAATAAAACTGTTGGACTATAACCTGGTGTTGTGCGACCTCTCAATTTTGTCCACCCCAGTCCAACACCGGCATCTCCGCATCATAGAGTACAAAAGCAAGGAAGTTATGCTAAACGTTTATAAAACACTGGTTAGGCTCAGCTGGAGTATTGTGTCCAAGTCTGGGCACCACACTTTAGGAAGGCTGTCATTCTATGATGCTATAATCCAGCAACAGCCCTCTGGTACATCATACTTGCAGCAAAATAGTTTTATTTAAATGAATATGGCAATGGTCCACCGTGTTTAGCACATGTTGGGACTAACCAAATAGCAAGCTTGACATTACCCCACTTAAAACAGGAGAAGGTTTCTATGGTGAGCTAATTTTTGCAAAATCAACCTTTGTAAATGCACTTCATGATTTTGTTACCCCTAGCGGACGAAGAAAATCATCGCCCTGGATTGTGTGTTACTTCCACTAAGTGTATGGGGGGGGGGAAACAAAATGGTAGATTCACGAATGAGGATGTGATGCACTTGGCATTATTTTACTGCATTGAGAAACAGAGGGCTGGATTTTGATACTGGGGCGAGTTGGGGTCGTGTCATCCGCTTTTCGTCTTATCCACCCGACTGCAATTGGATGTGGGAGATTGATGCAATTTTCACTGAATTGGGCAATTGAGTTCCAGCATGTGGGAACCCATGAACCAATTAGTGGTTTCAGTCTGAAAGTCGCCTCTGATAATGTCATCATGGCTGCTGCATTGAAGGTCAGAGACTGCCTGGCCTTTGCTGTGAGAGGACCTGGATGCAAAATGAGCAGGAGAGAGAGAGAGAGAGAGAGAATTTTTTTTGCACCACCACTCCCAGATACGGCTCCTCCATCCCAGATGCCTGCCAGCCCCAGTCACTGATAGTCAGCCCAGCCACTGATAGTCAGCTATCCAAATGTGCTCCCGCCAGGTTTCACAATCGTGTTTCAGAACAGGCGTGCTTCACGGGTTAAAATCACAAAGGCCTTTCAAAATGGCATTATAGAGCCAATTTAGTGCTTGTTAAGAGCCTTGACAGCCTATCCCATCTCTTAGAGCCGGGACGGAGTCGGGACCAGCAGACACGATTTAATGAAAATTGCGTAGAGGCGGGATGGAGGCGGACTTGTGCCCGCCCGCCAGTTTTTGCAATTTTAACCCCCCACACGCCTCCAAACCCGCCTCCACGGGTCAATGAAAATCCAGCCCAGAAAGTCCAGAACTGCCTTCAGGATCCTCAATGGACCCTGTTAAGGAAGCAATGTCATTCAGGAATTACTGTTGTGTATTTTTAGCAGAATGGAAACGAATGCTGCTTTCTATTTGCCTGACTGGTATTACTGGACCATAATAAAGGAAGAACAATTATTTCAAGTTTTGTATTTTCTGTAGCCTGTTTATTCCACTGAAGGGGAAGCAGTGCTTACTAATTGCACAACATGTCAACCTGTGAGAAGCAGGACTGGTTGACTTGCTATACAGTTATATCTGACGTTGTTATGCAAAGTTCAGTCCTGCCGATTTTTTTATCCAATTACCAGTGAAGTAACTGATAAGGATAAAATATTTTGCTGTGTTTTTTTGGGGATTTGGCAATTTTTACATTTATTGTATATTGTTTAATTTTGTATATTAACTGTATTTAATTTAGTTGTGTTTTATTTAATTTTTAATTTGCTAAAAGTGAACACTTCGATTATCTACACGTTTTACTAACAAATTACCCATAGTTTGAGACAGACCGAAAGAACTAGGAACAGGATTGACCATTCAGCTCAGCAAATCTGCTGCGCCATTTTTATTAGCCATTGATGGCTCTCTCTTCTTAACCTTAATTCCTTACTATTTCTCCATATCCTTTAATACCCTTCCTTCCCAAGTAAGTGCATATCTTAAATACACTTCAATTGACTAGATAATCTGTTTTAGTAAAATTGGCTGAAGAATAATCATTGGCCAGGACACCAGGGAGAACTCCAATACCCATCTTCGAATAGTGCCATGGGAACTTTTACCTCCACCTGAGGGGGCAGACAGGGCCTCAGTTTAATGTCTCATCCGAAAGACAGCAACTCCGACAGTGCAGCACTTCCTCCAGTTATTAGCCCAATTTTCGAGGGTTGTTCTTTAATAACAGCATCCAATTGCTTCGAGACTTCAGGAGGAAAAGAAATCTAATTGGGATAGTTCATCGGCTATGATGACTGTATCAACGCACTAGTTGAGAGCTATATGTAAGTCAAATACTTTTGGTCAGTTCAGTGGACGGCCATTTTAAATAATATATGGATATATATAGAGGCTGTCAAAATGCTCACAATATCTTGGTAAAGTCAGCTTGAAGAGAGTAGAAAGGATGAGTATGAACTCCTACATTCGTATTTGATTTGCACCCGGCTGAAATTTGCCCATCCCACTGAAGGAGTGATGGAGACAATCTCTTCCACTGCCTCTACTGATTGTGCTTTTGTTTTTTCCTAGTCATGTCATTGTTGCACAAGATTGTGAAGGTTCCTTTCTTTTGCCCAGGATACTCTGTGTGACACTGAATCTAGCAACAAAGTACCAATACTGAACAAGGTATTGCTGCTGCACCTCTATAATACCACCTACACTTAAAAAAACAAGAGTGACTTGACCAGTCGAGCTCCACCAGGCCTCCCGATATACTGTTACTAGTGCTGTTGGTACCACAATCATAATCGCAACAGGCTGGGAGAGCGGGCAGTTCTATCCCTGTTCTCAGCACCAGCTGTATCCTCTGTTTAGCTCCAGCTGTGTCACTTTCTTGTGATCAATAGCTCTGCTAAGAGCCCCAGTTACATTGACTTGTCATCTTCACCACCACCCCCACCACCCCCACTAACTGTATATTGTACAGTAGCATTCTGTCTACAGTCCACACTGAAGTGTGCATCATAAACAGAATTTATTTTGTTACCACAAGAAGATTGAATCTACAAATCTGCAAACAGGTTAGTGCATTTTACACTAACATTAATAAATGGCTTTTTAATAATGTATTCAGGGAGCAATGGACTTGAATGTTATAACATTAGTGCAAGCACAAATAGGCAAAGGTTATTATAAAAAGCTTTTGTACATTAGCTCTGTAGTCTATAAACCATTATCTAGTGAAGTCAATGCAATGCTATGCCACCCCAAATTTATTTTTCCCAGAAGAAGTCTCAGCTCTGATACTGCACAGTGCTCCACAGGAGAGATCATATCCTCTCGCTATAACCCTCTGAATACTACGGTAATGTATCTGCACTGTTAATTATTTTTAAAACTGCACATCCATCAAGCTGTCATGTGAAACATCCACATGGCGTTTTAACTGTAAACATTATACTTAGAATCCACACAAACACAGCAGAAAATGAGTTAACATAAAAGGGGGAAAATTACTCCGGTTTGGAGGAGAGAGTTCTGAATACAGTTTTCCTTACATTACAACAGTTCCAAAGTTCTTCATTGGCCGTGAAGAGATGGCCTGAGGCACTATATAAATCCAAGTTCTTTCTTTCAAGACAGGAAGCTCATGTGGAGCATAAATGCCGGCATAGACCAGATGGACCGAATGGGCTGCTTCTGTGCTGTAGACTCTTATGTAATTCTATGTAAAAAAAAAACCATATTGGCCTGGATTTTCCTGGGTAGTTATGGTGTAACTATGGTGTAAAAGCGGCGTTGCGCCATTTTTAAGAGGAAATTCTCGCGCAACTGAATTATGCCGATTTTACACTGAAACATCGATGCGTGCGAATTACCTCGATCCTTTGCGCCGCTTCTGAGATACGGCACAAAATCCTCTGTCGGGCTCAATGCACACGTATAGGGAAGGGGGGCAGGAAAAGAACAAAAGGGAGCAGTCTGTGATAGGGTAGATGGCAGGAGTGATTAAATGACAAAAGTGATTCTGGTGAAAGGTAAAAGAAGGTGATAATGAGACAAGTATAGAAACAAAAGGTCGGTCCAAAGGAGGTGTAAATGGTTACAGCAGAATAACAGAGAGGAAGAGAAGCATGGAAAATCTGGCAAAGAGGAGAATGGTGGAAAAAAGGCAGGTAGACCCAGGGTTGCGGACCACCCTGCCAGCCATGTACCAATAGAGGATCCCCACCCCAAGCACCAGCTCACACCTCCTTCACTATATAAATATAAGTTGTTTTTGTTGTATATAACTGTGATATGCAACAGGAACAAACTTATCGACCAGCAATGGAAAGGGAAGCACTTCTGGTTGAATTAATTTTTCAAGACTTACCTAGCTTTCTCTGAGCATTTCTCTTACAAACTTCTTTCCAAATCCTTTCAATTGTCATGTGTGTCCCTCGACATTTCCACTCCTGCATTCCCTCTTGCAACAGCGTAACCACTGACTCGCCAAAATAATGTCACGGGAGATTTGATAGACTTTTCTGCAATCGGTAGTTTTTTTCTCATTCAGTCACAATTTTGTTTTTTTAATCACATCTGGATGAAATCAGCCATTAAGTGGTATTTGGAGAATGAATTGGGGTAAAAGCACCCCATCCTACAAAAGCTAATGTGACTTACCTCTTCATGTTTTCCCTTGTTGCTGACAATAAAGAAAAATATTGTCATCTTTCACATCCTCAAGGTGTTCCAAAATGTTTCACAGTCAATTAATTACCTTTTTGAAGTGTAGTCATTGTTATTTTGTCGGTCCTTTGTAAACTTTCCTATCAAATGTCAAATGCAAACAGGAAATTAATCAGTTTAACCACAAGAAATGAACCATTAGCCAATGAGTCAGAGATTATATCCATTTGTGATAACATGTAGAACATGATTAAAATGTAAACCATGATATTTCGAGAATGATTTTGCTAATTCAGTACAACACTTTATTATAAACACTAACACCAATTGAGAACTGAATTGAACTGCTCAGATAAAAAATGCCATAACAATATGAGGCACATAGCCTACTATAAAGAGCTGAGAAGTAAGGGCAAAGAGAGAGCTGTGCCATTGAAATATTTTGCCTGCAACAAGGAAAGTGGGCATTACTATTCCACCTAATGAGTGAAGAGGAGTGCACATTCACCCAGTCTTAAATCAGAGTTTTACACATCATTTGTTGTTGTTACATGGAATTCGCTGTTTACAGATATTAGTGATGTTTGCCAGTGCTCATGCCCTTATTGTCCAAATCTCTCCAGATATGCCTGGACCCTCTTCTGTGTTACCAGTTTGAGATGAAGCACCAGATATGGTTTCAAAATCCCTCCATGGCCTCGCCGCTCCCTATCTCTGTAACCTCCTCCAGCCCTACAACCCTCCGAGATCTCCATGCTCCTCCAATTCTGGCCTCTTGCGTATCCCCTATTTTAATCGCTCCACCATTGGCGGCCGTGCTTTCAGCTGCCTAAGCCTTAAACTCTGGAATTCCCTCTCTAAACCGCTCCACCTCTCTACCTCTCTTTCCTCTTTTAACACGCTCCTTAAAACCTACCTCTTTGACCAAGCTGGGGTGGGGGGAGGAGTGCAGGGAAGTCAGTAAAAGCTAATGTGATTAGCCTAGGGTTGCCAACCCTCCAGGATGACCCTGGAGTCTCCAGGAATCAAAGACGAATCTCCCAGACACTGCTGCCAGCAACTCAGGAGAAAAATCATAGGAGCATGTATGTTTTTCATTTTCTTTGGACATTTTTGCTTATTAGTTATAAAAATATTGGCGAGGGGAATAAATGCTGTTTAACTGGGTGGAGTAGTTGAAGGCGAGAGATCATGTGACGAAACTCCAGGAATAAGTACACCCAGAGTTGACTACCCTAGATTGGCCTCAGAAACTTGCTGATATGACTGGATGAACTATTTAAAGAAGCACTCAACTGCAGTCATGTGGATTATTAGGATCTGTGTGCTTTTGTGATGATTGGATTGTCAAGGCATTTCAGAGCTTGGAGATTGCCTTTCTTAGATTTTCTTGCTTTACTCATCCTGACTAAGCAATTTCAGCTGATCATGGGTGCCATTTCTGCTTCTTTATTCTGAATGGACGAACAGTTGGAGAAAATGCAGCAGCAGCAGCCTCAGCAACCAGGAGTAGCTTCAGCTGGGCCTGTGGAGCACGGTAGGTGTGTGTGTGGCGGGAGAGGGGCTACTGCTCATAGAAGGCCTTACCCAGCCCACAGGATCTATAGACCAAGGGTCACTTTCCTGGACATCTCAGGAGGCTGCGCTTCACCAGGCCAGCTGTTACAGATTAGCGCAGCTTCCCGCAGCAGGACCCGCTGCCTGCTGGACCAGGGGAGAATTCTTTGCCAGTGGCTGTGAAAGCAACCATGGCCCTGAACTTTATCGCCTCAGGCTCCTTCCAGACTGCTCCAGGAAACCTAACACTCATCTCCCAGTCTGAAATGCACAGCTGCATTAAGCAGCTCAATAATGCCCTCTGAACCAGAGCCAATCAGTACATGACTTTCCCAATGGTTGCCAACAGCCTGAATGAGAGAGCTCTGGAATTTGCAGCAGTGGCTGGCTTGCTTTGTTTACAGGGCATCATTGACTGCACGAACGTGGCTATCAGGGCAACTGAGGATGACCCAGGAGCTTTGCTCAGCAGGAAGGGCTAGCATTCCATCAATGTCACCACCAAAGGATCATGCAAGTTTGTGACAGTTCCGCTGGCAGCTGGCAAGATGCTTTCATCCTCATTCAGCTCCCCACTATTCTACCCATCCGGAACTGTCAGAAGATGACAAGAGATACCCGCTTCATACCTGGCTGATGACACTCCTATGCAACCCCATTACACCTTAGCAGCACAGGTACAATAGCCATGGGGCCACCAGCAACATCATTGAACATACCATTAACATCTTGAAGCTAATGTCCCGGTGCCTTAATCGATCTGGGGCTCCCAGCAATATGCCCCAGACAAAATGGGGCATATCATAGTAGTGTTTTTTTAAATTAGTTTATGGGATGTGGGCGTCGCTGGCAAGGCCAGCATTTATTGACCATCCCTAACTGCCCTTGAGAAGGTGGTGATGAGCCGCCTTCTTGAACAGCTGCAGCCCGTGTGGTGAAGGTAGTCCCACAGTAGCTGTTAGGGAGGGAGTTCCAGGATTTTGACCCAGCGACGATGAAGGATCGGCGATATACTTCCAAGTCAGGATTGTGTGAGACTTGGAGGGGAACTTGGAGATGGTGGTGTTCCCATGTGTCTGCTGCCCTTGTCCAACTAGGTGGAAGACGTCGCAGGTTTGGGAGGTGCTGCCGAAGAAGCCTTGGTGAGTTGCTGCATTGCATCTTGTAGATGGTACACACTGCAGCCACTGTACACTGGTGGTGGAGTGAGTGAATGTTTAAGGTGGTGGATGGGGTGCCAATCAAACGGGTTGCTTTGTCCTGGATGATGTCGAGCTTCTTGAGTGTTGTTGGAGCTGCACTCACCCAGGCAAGTGGAGAGTATTCCATCCAACTCCTGACTTGTGCCTTGTAGATGGTGGAAAGGCTTTGCGGAGTCAGGAGGGGTGACACTCGCCGCAGAATACCTAGCCTCTGACCTGCTCTTGTTGCCACAGTATTTATGTGGCTGGTCCAGTTAAGTGTCTCGTCAATGGTAACCCCTAGGATGTTGATGGTGGGGGATTCGGCGATGGTGATTCCATTGAATGTCAAGGGACGGTGGTTAGACTCTCGCTTGTTGGAGATAGTCATTGCCTGGCACTTTGTGGCGTGAATGTTACCTGCCACTTATCAGCCCAAGCCTAAACGTCATCCAGGTCTTGTTGCATGCGGGCATGAACTGCTTCATTATCTGAGGAGTTGCGAATGGCACTGAACACTGTGCAGTCATCAGCGAACATCCGCATTTCTGACCTTCTGTTGGAGGGAAGGTCATTGATGAAACAGCTGAAGATGGTTGGGCCTAGGACACTGCCCTGAGGAACTCCTGCAGCGATGTCCTGGGGCTGTGATGATTGACCTTCAACCACTACAACCATCTTCCTTTGTGCTAGGTATGACTCCAACCACTGGAGAGTTTTCCCCCCGATTCCCATTGACTTCAGTTTTACTAGGGCTCCTTGATGCCACAGTCGGTCAAATGCTGCCTTGATGTCTAGGGCAGTCACTCTCACCTCACCTCTGGAATTCAGCTGTTTGGACCAAGGCTGTAATGAGGTCAGGAGCTGAGTGGTCTTGGCGGAACGCAAACTGGGCATCAGTGAGCAGGTTATTGGTGAGTAAGTGCCGCTTGATAGCACTGTCAATGACACCTTCCATCGCTTTGCTGATGATTGCGAGTAGACTGATGGGGCGGTAATTGGCCGGATTGGATTTGTCCTGCGTTTTGTGGACAGGACATACCTGGGCAGTTTTCCACCTTGATAGATGTCAGTGTTATAGCTGTACTGGAAGAGCTTGGCTAGAGGCGTGGCTAGTTCTGGAGTACAAGTCTTCAGCACGATAGCCGAGATGTTGTCGGGGCCCACAGCCTTTGCTGTATCCAGTGCACTCAGCCGGTTCTTGATATCACGTGGAGTGAATCGAATTGGCTGAAGACTGACTTCTGTGATGGTGGGGACCTCAGGAGTAGGCCAATATGAATCATCCACTCGGGACTTCTGGTTGAAGATGGTTGCAAACGCGTTAGTGTGCTGCATTCTGCACAACATGGGTAGGGAACAAGGATTGGAGTTTGAGGAGGCACAGCAATCCTTGCCAACAGTGCCTACACCTGCGCACTAGTGCGAGGTGCATCACCACATGCAGACCGCTCTACCTCACTCTCTAACCCAGCTGTTGGTGCTTGGGAGTGATGGAGCATGTGATGGTGCTTCCTCAGAAGGATTCTCCTCCTCTGAGGTGTCCATCTTAGACTGGGTATTATGTAACGAGAAAGGATTAATTAGCAATCTTGTTGTCCGTGGCCCGTTGGGTCAGAGTGATCATAATATGATAGAATTCTTCATTAGGATGGAGAGTGAAGTAGTTGAATCAGAGACTAGGGTCCTGAATTTAAATAAAGGAAACTACGATGGTATGAGGCGCGAATTGGGTAGGATTGATTGGGGAATGTCACTCAAGGGGTTGACGGTGGATAGGCAATGGCAAACATTCAAAGACTGCATGGATGAACTACAGAATTTGTTCATCCCAGTGTGGCATAAGAATAAAACAAAAAGGGTGACTCAACCGTGGCTAACAAGGGAAATTAGGGATAGCATAAGATCCAAGGAGAGGGCATATAAATTGGCCAGAAAAAGCGGTCGGCCTGAGGATTGGGAGCAGTTTAGGATTCAACAAAGGAGGACAAAGGGATTAATTAAGAAGGGGAAAATAGAATATGAAAGTAAGCTTGCTGGGAACATAAAAACTGACTGTAAGAGCTTTTATAGATATGTGAAGAGAAAAAGATTAGTGAAATCAAGTGTAGGTCCCTTGCAGTCAGAAGCGGGGGAAGTTATAATGGGGAACAAAGAAATGGCAGACCAATTAAATGCATATTTTGGTTCTGTCTTCACAAAGGAGGACACAAATAACCTCCCAGAGATGTTGGAGAACATACGGTCTGATGAAAGGGAGGAACTGAAAGAAATCAGTATTTGCAGGGAAATGGTGTTAGGGAAATTGACGGGATTGAAGGCCGATAAATCCCCAGGGCCTGATAATCTACATCCTAGGGTACTTAAGGAAGTGGCCCTAGAAATAGTAGATGCATTGCTGATCATCTTCCAACATTCGATGGAATCTGGAACTGTACCCATGGATTGGAGGGTAGCCAATGTTACCCCACTATTCAAAAAGGGTGGTAGAGAGAAAGCAGGGAATTACAGACCGGTAAGCCTGACATTGGTATTGGGAAAAATGCTAGAGTCCATTATAAAGGATGTAATAGCTGAGCACTTGAAAAACAGTGACAGGATCGGACAAAGTCAACAGGGATTTACAAAAGGTAAATCATGCTTGACTAATCTACTGGAATTTTTTGAGGATGTAACTGGGAAAATAGATAAGGGAGAACCAGTAGATGTGGTGTATTTGGACTTTCAAAAGGCTTTCGATAAGGTCCCGCATAAGAGATTAGCGTGTAAAGTTAAGGCACATGGGATTGGGGGCAAGGTATTGACTTGGATAGAGAACTGGTTGGCGGACAGAAAGCAGAGAGTAGGAATTAATGGGTCTTTTTCCGAGTGGCAAGCAGTGACTAGTGGGGTACCGCAGGGATCGGTCCTTGGACCCCAGCTATTCACAATATACATTAATGATCTAGATAAGGGAACTAAATGTAATATCTCCAAGTTTGCAGATGACACAAAGCTGGTTGGGAGTGTGTGCTGCGAGGAGGATACCGAGAAACTCCAGGATGATTTGGACAGGTTGGGTGAGTGGGCAGAAGCGTGGCAGATGCAATATAACGTGGATAAATGCGAGGTTCTCCACTTTGGTGTCAAAAACAGAAAGGCAGACTATTATCTGAATGGCAATAGATTGGGAGAAGGTGAAGTGCAACGAGACCTAGGTGTCCTTGTGCACCAGTCACTGAAAGTAAGCATGCAGGTGCAGCAGGTGGTGAAGAAGGCAAATGGTATGTTGGCCTTCATAGCAAAATGGTTTGAGTATAGGAACAGGGATGTCCTGCTGCAGTTGTACAGGGCCTTGGTGAGACCACACCTTGAGTACTGTGTGCAGTTTTGGTCGCCTTATCTGAGGAAGGATGTTCTTGCCATGGAAGGAGTTCAGCGAAGATTCACAAGGCTGATACCTGGGATGGCAGGAATGACATATGAGGAGAGATTGGGTCGATTGGGCTTATACTCGCTGGAGTATAGAAGAATGAGAGGGGATCTCATCGAAACATATAAAATTCTGACAGGTCTGGACAAACTAGATGCAGGAAGAATGTTCCTGATGGTCGGAGAGTCCAGAACCAGGGGTCATAATCTAATGATAACGGGTAAGCCATTTAGGACAGAAATGAGGAAGAATTTCTTCACCCAGAGAGTGGTGAACCTGTGGAATTCTCTACCACAGAAGGTAGTTGAGGCCAAGTCATTAAATATATTCAAGAATGAGTTAGATATATTTCTTAAAGCTAAAGGTATCAAGGGATATGGGGAGAAGGCAGGTACAGGGTACAGGAAACTCTTTATTAACCGGCACCGACGGGACCGGCGTGGTGCCGGTTTATCGAAAGTACCGGATAACGGAGAGTTATATCTACCGAGGCTATTTTTAACAAAGAAAAATAAATAAATCAAGAAATGTGCAGTATACTTCCGACAGCACCAAGAGGCCGAGTAGTGGCACTTTTGAAAACTACCCCTACTGACTAAATCGGCGTTCGCGGACTCGGACTCGGACTCGGGATCGGCAACATTGCCGGTTATTTGAGAGGAGTTTTCGGAGGCTGATTTTTGCTGGTTAAGCGAGAATTCCGGATATTTGGGTGACGGATAAACAAAAGTTTCCTGTACTGAGTTTGGATGATCAGCCATGATCTCATCGAATGGCGGAGCAGGCTCGAGGGGCCGAATGGCCTACTCCTGCTCCTATCTTCTATGTTTCTATGTTTCTTCGGGCCTCTGGCTGTTGGGAAGGACCTAATCGGCCAAGAGTTAGGATGGCATTGGGAGTTTGCACAGTTGCAGAAGACATGCATCGCAATGCAATTTGATGTCATCGAGCTGGCTGAATGTGCGGTTTTATAGTGCTTAATGAGAGGTATAAGTAATTGTCAGAGGCCTTGTTCAGTGAAGCCCCCAGCCTCGAAATGGCCAATATACATAGCTCTGGCGGGCCCACATATTGCCATGGCTTGCTGCTCCAGCTCGCTCTGGATCATGAGGTAAGCTGGTCTTCCCCCGGGTCTTGCTCCTCTCACGATTATTGTACGCCTTTTTTTCCTGCAGAAAGAGAGGCCAAGAGTTAGTGAGTGGCTTTCTGCCGAAAGGTTATCGACATGAAACATTAACTCTGTTTCTCTCTCCACAGATGCTGTCTAATCTGCTGAGTGTTTCCAGCATTTTCTCTTTTTATTAATTAAACAACTCGAGTTATGGTAAGATGAGGAAATCACAGAGTGGATGTGGCTTAACACTGTAAACTAGGGAAATAAAATCCTATCAACCACAATGAAGATACAAAACGCTGACTCTTTAAATGAGGAAATGGACAAGTTCCTGATTTTAAAATAAAGCAATCCCATGATAGCCCAGTGAGTTTCTTCGGTGAGTATCTGACTCATATATATATTTTGTCCAATCAAGAATCTCCCAGGTTCAAGCCCTAGTCACACATTGACTAGGGATTGAGTTTGGGACCATCTGGTATGTATGGCTCAGCTACTCAGTGGAATAAACTTGCTGTCCCATCACCATGCAACTCAGTCATATTTGACAGTGAGTATGAAATCAGAATTTTAACAATGAATGATATCCATTGCAACTTAAGTCTTTCAAGACCTTTTTCACAATTCAGTAGCACTAGGCTCTATGTGCACTTTATTGTGACTGTCTCCGAGATTCTTTTTTCAAAAAACATTGTAGCACACCTTGCTGGACAGAATCATTAAAACTGAACAAGTTAAGCTGCTGGGAGATTGCCATAGAAACCCAAAAATAATTATATTGTCACTAATGAACCTGAGCATTGTATTATCAGCTCATTTAAATCTTAAAATGAGAGACTTGAGAAACAGAACATTTGGGCTGCGAAATTCGGTATGTTAGCGCCTCCTGTTAACGCCTGGCGAGGGCGCCCGGGCACAGCGAATGCAGCGATGCCCGCGAACTTCAGTGCCGGTTTAGCGCTGCCACTAACTCTTAGCGCCTGGGCCTCTAGCGCCTCGCAGATCGTGACGTCATAAAGTGCGCAGCGCCCCATTATCGCCCTGGATGGAAAATTGACTCGCGCCCCCTGCTGTATTGCATCGCGCCGACAACGCCAGCAAGAGGAGGCGTTGTGAACTCGGCGGGCCGCTTCGGGAGCGGTAATTAAAGGGAATGCTTTTCAGCTAGCGCAACCTTTATTATTTGCACCAGTCTGGTGCCTGTGCAAAGTTTTTAATGTTTCATTGGTGCAAGATGTCCAAGCCCTCCACTTTGTGAGAGTGTTTGGGGCTGTAATGGCAGTCGCACAGGTTGCCTTGCAAAACAGAACTGACGACAACTAGCTTGTGCTGCATCAATGGCCCTTCCCTTTAAGCGAGGGAAGCAGCCTCTGTGATGAAAGAGTGCCATTTACTATGCGCTCGAAATTGTTTAGCGCTCTGCCACTACCGCCCGCTCTCGGACTTTAGCGCCCTAAGAGAAGTGTTTAGCAATTGATTTAGCGCTCCACTTCCCTCTTGGAGTGCTAAAACTGAATTTTGTGGGAGGCGAGAATGATTAGCGCCTGGCGCTAATTTTTCAACTTTTAAAGTTTTAGCGCCCCAAACGGGGCTATACCGAATTTCTCCCCCTTGGTGTTAATGGAGTGACACACAGGTCAAGACCCCCTGCACAATTTACTTACTTTCTTTTCCCAACCTGTTCAGTCAAACACATTTGTCAATGAGCATCTTTTAATGTCTAATGCTCTTAAGTATTTTGGCTGAAATTAATAGGGTGACCTACACAAGGAATATTGTGAATTCAGTTGTAGTTGAAGGTGTTTAAGCATTGCAGTGCCAGAATAATTCTTGGGAGTATTATACTGTTTTTATTCGTTCATGGGATGTGGGTGTCGCTGGCAAGGCCAGCATTTATTGCCCATCCCTAGTTGCCCTTGAGAAGGTGGTGGTGAGCCGCCTTCTTGAACCGCTGCAGTCCGTGTGGTGAAGGTACTCCCACAGTGCTGTTGGGAGGGAGTTCCAGGATTTTGACCAGCGACAATGAAGGAACAGTGCTATATTTCCAAGTCAGGATGGTGTGTGACTTGGAGGGGAACTTGGAGGTGGTGGTGTTCCCATGCACCTGCTGCCCTTGACCTTCTAGGTGGAAGAGGTCGCGGGTTTGGGAGGTGCTGCCGAAGAAGCTTTGGCGAGTTGCTGCAGTGCATCTTGTAGATAGTACAAACTGCAGCCATGGTACACCGGTGGTGGAGGGAGTGAATGTTTAAGGTGGTGGATGGGGTTCAATCAAGTGGGCTGCTTTGTCTTGGATGGTGTTGAGCTTCTTGAGTGTTGTTGGAGCAGCACTCATCCAGGCAAGTGGAGAGTATTCCATCACACTCCTGACTTGTGCCTTGTAGATGGTGGAAAGGCTTTGGGGAGCCAGGAGGTGAGACACACGCCGCAGAATACCTAGCCTCTGAGCTGCTCTTGTTGCCACAGTATTTATGCGGCTGGTCCAGTTAAGTTTCTGGTCAATGATGACCCCCAGGATATTGATGGTGGTGGATTCAGCGATGGTAATGCCGTTGAATGTCAAGGGGAGGTGGTTAGACTCTCTCTTGTTGGAGATAGTCATTGCCTGGCACTTGTGTGGCGCAAATGTTACCTGCTATTTATCAGCCCAAGCCTGAATATCGTCCAGGTCTTGCTGCATGCGGGCATGGACTGCTTTATTATTTGAGGAGTTGTGAATGGCGCTGAACACTGTGCAGTCATCAGCGAACATGCCTCATTTCTGACCTTATGTTGGAGGGAAGGTCATTGATGAAGCAGCTGAAGATAGTTGGGCCTAGGACACTGCCATGAGGAACTCCTGCAGCGATGTCCTGGAGCTGTGATGATTGACCTCCAACCACCAAAACCATCTTCCTTTGTGCTAGGTATGACTCCAGCCACTGGAGAGTTTTCCCCCCGATTCCCATTGACTTCAGTTTTAATAAGGCTCCTTGATACCACACTCGGTCAAATGCTACCTTGCAGGGATGTTCATCCAGTGCAGTATTTCAATGTCATCTATGCTTTTTTTTGTCCAGCAGCACATTCAGCTGCTCAAGCACATCTGCTTTATTCACACACTTGTGCAGACCACCTTTAACTATTGAGTTTTTTCATCCTTTCCTATCTTTTCCTTAAGGCTGACCTACCTCATTTTGGGAATTCTTATTGAATTTTCCAACTGCTGATAGCCATCCCGATCGTCCCACAGCAGGAGTACTGTAAAGAAAGCTCGCCTACTGCAAAGATTGTGTGACCATCTGGACCTTCTCAGTTATTGACCTGGATATAACAGGATTCTCCACAATACAGTGGATTCCTGTTATTTGTATTAACTTTTGCAAACAGAAATGCTATGTAGTTTTACCATAAAAGGATGCAATTTTCTTCAGATGAACAAAATGTGAAGCATAAAGAAAATAGTGAAGATTTCTGAACTGTTGTCATAGCATCTTTCTAAAACCTGTGAATTTGAATCCTGTTTATCAAGAGCACAATGTTAACCTGTATTGTATCACAAGTAATAAATTGAACACCAGGGTGCTAATCATCTAATTTCTTTTCCAATTTGGGCAGCCCTTTTATAATTGCCATTAAAAGTAAAGTGACCCACCCTGATTGTCAAAACATGTCCGGTAAATGCATAAGAACGAATATCATTACTACTTCATCTTTAATGATTGGTTTGTACTTAATCGTAAATAGGTTAAAATTGTCTGATTGAGCTCTGGGGTTTGGATCTACGGTTTGCAAATTGCCAAACTTTATGAAAAATCTCATGGATCATAATTGTTCATTAAAAACGTTGACCGTCAGTCATTACAAAAGAATCACAGTTTTATGTATTAAGTGGAAGGTAAAAATGAGAATTGTGAATGCTGGATATCTGAAATAAAAACTAATTGTTGGAAATGCATAGCAGGTCGATCAGTACCTGAAGGAGAAAGGCAAGTTGGTGTTTTGGTTGTGACACTTCATCCAATGGTCATAGTGTTATATTTAGTTTGTTGCTGCTGTCTGTTGCTTTTTCTAACATAATTACATATGTTAACATTAAGTAAAGGATTGGTTACAATTCTGCTGTGAATCATATCCACAAAGCCCCCACCTATATTAAACTTTCTCTATAAATCGGGATCTTGTATACTTTTTCTTCCCAATTTTCTCCTCGGCCCTTCTATTCTGAAGATGTTAAACATTTGCTTGGCGTGCTTTTCCACAGATACAAGTTGGCCTTCATTACCTCACCCTTATTAATGTGCGACCTTTGACAGCGAATGTCAACAAGTCGTTGCTGATTCAATCCTTACCTAACATCCACAACCATTCACTTCCAGTTGAGGTTGCTGGATAGTGATCAGGAGCGAATAGTTCAAACTTAAGTCACAGGTCACGGTCTACTGTATTGTTATTCTGCCCACTTCCGAAGACAAGGAAGAGCATATGCGAACGTGTGATAAAACCGGTCAGCCGAAACAAAGTGAAGAGAGTTTACAAGGCGCGCTCCAAATTTACCTTGATACCCTGCCAAGCAAAAGCACTTCCTAGGACATAGAGCGTGAAGGCTCACCTCAAGGAGTGAAGGCTCACCTGATGGAGTGAGGCTCACTTACAGGAGTGATGGCTCACCTGATGGAGTGAGGGTTCACCTACAGGAGTGAAGGTTCACCTGAAGGAGTGAAGGTTCACCTGAAGGAGTGAAGGTTCAGCTGAAGGAGTGAAGGTTCGCCTGAAGGAGTGAAGGTTCAGCTCAAGGAGTGAAGGTTCACCTGCTGGAGTGAAGGTTCAGCTGAAGGAGTGAAGGTTCACCTGCTGGAGTGAAGGTTCAGCTGAAGGAGTGAAGGTTCACCTGAAGGAGTGAAGGTTCAGCTCGAGGAGTGAAGGTTCACCTGCTGGAGTGAAGGTTCAGCTGAAGGAGTGAAGGTTCAGCTGAAGGAGTGAAGGTTCAGCTCAAGGAGTGAAGGTTCACCTGATGGAGTGAAGGTTCAGCTGAAGGAGTGAAGGTTCACCTGAAGGAGTGAAGGTTCAGCTCAAGGAGTGAAGGTTCACCTGATGGAGTGAAGGTTCAGCTGAAGGAGTGAAGGCTCACCTGATGGAGTGAAGGCTCACCTGATGGAGTGAAGGTTCAGCTCAAGGAGTGAAGGTTCAGCTGAAGGAGTGAAGGTTCAGCTCAAGGAGTGAAGGTTCACCTGATGGAGTGAAGGCTCAGCTGAAGGAGTGAAGGTTCAGCTGAAGGAGTGAAGGTTCAGTCTCAAGGAGTGAAGGTTCAGCTGAAGGAGTGAAGGTTCAGCTGAAGGAGTGAAGGTTCACCTGATGGAGTGAAGGTTCACCTGATGGAGTGAAGGTTCACCTACAGGAGTGAAGGTTCACCTACAGGAGTGAAGGTTCACCTGAAGGAGTGAAGGCTCACCTGATGGAGTGAAGGCTCAGCTGAAGGAGTGAAGGTTCAGCTGAAGGAGTGAAGGTTCAGCTCAAGGAGTGAAGGTTCACCTGATGGAGTGAAGGTTCACCTGATGGAGTGAAGGTTCACCTGATGGAGTGAAGGTTCACCTGATGGAGTGAAGGTTCACCTACAGGAGTGAAGGTTCACCTGATGGAGTGAAGGTTCACCTGATGGAGTGAAGGTTCAGCTGAAGGAGTGAAGGTTCAGCTCAAGGAGTGAAGGTTCAGCTCAAGGAGTGAAGGTTCAGCTGAAGGAGTGAAGGTTCACCTTATGGTGTGAAGGTTCAGCTCAAGGAGTAAAGGTTCAGCTCAAGGAGTGAAGGTTCACCTGAAGGAGTGAAGGTTCACCTGAAGGAGTGAAGGCTCACCTACAGGAGATGATGCTGAACCAACAAAAATACCGAGTATGAAAATCACACAAAATGCAACATTAATGAGTATCTACTATGTAGAATATTGTAAATAGTAATCTTTGTTACAGTGTTTAAATCCTTTTCTATTTACTTTTAAAATCAGTTCAGAGCCTATCGTTGCACCATAAATAGGAGTCTGAAACATACAAGGTCAAGATATAAATTCAAAGCAAAAAGCTCTGGGCTCAGAATACATCTGTAGATAATTTAAATTTCAGAGATTATTAGGGATCAAATCCTCAACTGTACATACTTCAAAATCAGTGTAGAGTCTGCCAAATGTACGCTGATCTCTGGCAAGCTGCTGATGCAGCACTTCCCTCAGATTCCTAATGGAATTATGCTTATTATGCTATCAGATAGCATCCACAATGACGCTCACTCCTGGGTAAAGCAAGCCTACCTCACTGTCGATATATTTAGAATTTGGCTTTTCTACAAACTACACAGCATCCAGAAAGTTGCCAAATCCAAATTTAAAACCCATCAAAGCAAAGGAAATAGGTCTGATTTATTTTGTAACGGTGTGTCAGTTTTATCTTGTGTTGTTAGGTAGACCAGACAGTACATCCTGTAAAAGAAAGTGCACAATGAAAACAGATCAATTCATCTTTCTGATAATTAGCACAAGTTAAAAGTTGGATATCATTTTCTAGCATATGCTGACATTGTCCTTATTTCTACACTTTTTTACAGAGAACGTGTAGCCATTTCAGACATATTCGTTAACATAACTACAATTCTATAAAAGTGAGAAGTCGCACAACACCAGGTTATAGTCCAACAGGTTTTATTTGAAATCACAAGCTTTCGGAGCGCTGCCCCTTCGTCACCTGACGAAGGGGCAGCAGCTCCGAAAGCTTGTGATTTCAAATAAAACTGTTGGACTATAACCTGGTGTTGTGCGACTTCTCACTTTTGTCCACCCCAGTCCAACACCGGCATCTCCGCATCATGGCTACAATTCTATAAGCATCCACCAATATAAACTTAGCTAAGAGAAAGTAAGAAAAAAAGAAAGACTTATTTATACAGCGCCTTTCACAACCTCAGGACGTCCCAAAGCGCTTTACAGTCAATGAAGTACTTTTGAAGTGCAGTCACTATTTGTAATGTAGGAAAACAATTTTCACACAGCAATGTGATAATTCCCAAATAATTTTTTTTCGTGATGTTGGTTTAGGGATAAATATTGACCAGGACACTGGGGAGAACTTCCTTGTTCTACTTCGCAATAAGTGCCATGGGATCATCCACCTGAGAGGGCAGACAGGGCCTCGGTTTAAGACCTCATCTGAAAGACGGCACCTCCGACAGTGCAGTGCTGAGGAGTCAGCCTAAATTTCGTACTCAAGTCTCTGGAGTGAAACTTGAACCCACAACCTTCTGACACAGAGGCAAGAGTGCTACAACTGAGTCACAGCTGACACCATATTATTGACAATCCAGGAGCTGCAGTGTTGTTGAGTATCCTCAGCTGACATTAATTATTCTGGGAAGCTGCATGAACTCAAGGCTCAAGCTTGTCATAGAGGCACAGGCCTCGAATAGAAAATATCATTGCAGACATTTCTAACATCGAAAATGCTGTTGCCTAAGTAGGTTTAATTATTTTCTTGTAAATTTTGTCTTTACAAGATTACAAAATTTTGCCAGGAAGTTACTCAGAAAAATATTTAGAATGATCTCAACGGTTCGCCTGTTTCATTGGACGATTTTTGCTGACTTGACAAAAGAACCAGAGGCGACATGTGGAAAGAAATATTTACGCAGTGAGTTGTACTGATCTGGAGTGCACTGGCTGAAAGGGCAGATTCAACAGTAACTTTCAAAAGGGAATTGGATAAATACTTGAAGGGGAAAAATTTGCAAGGTTATGGCAATACAGCAGAGGAGTGGGACTAATTGGATAGCTCTTCCAAAGAGCCAGCACAGACATGATGGGCCGAATGGCCTCCTTCTGTGCTGTATCATTCTATGATTCTATGATTCTATGATTCATGCTATATTTGTTATTTTCATATGACCTAGAAGTTCCTCATTGGAAATGTATCTACTCATTTCTCCTGCATTTGACGGTTCATTTCCTACTTTTGATTTGTTGCTGTTTTTGGAATACAAAATTTGAGCCAATTAGCTGCAAGAAATTTGGATATATACAGATGTGACACTGAACTGTGACACCAGAAGTGCAACCGTATTCTATATATGCTGATTTCTAGTGGTGTTACCATGGTGAGTCAGAGATTCTGAAATTTCAAAAGGGATGGGGAAGGGGTTCACATCTTCAATGCTAGAACTTGGAAAAAAGTTTTAGCGCTATCTCCCCAGAGACAGTGAAGTAAATGTTTTTCATTGTCCTTGGAAAATAAACAAATAGTATTTCCTTACTAACTGTGAGTCGAGAAATAAAATTGTTCCTTCACATACCACACTTAAAAACATCAGAAAATAAGAAATAGGAGCAGGAATAGGCCACTTGGCCCCTCGAGCCTGCTCCGCCATTCAATAAGATCATGGCTGATCTTGGGCTCAAAGCCACTTCCCAGCCCGCTCCCCATAACCCTTCACTTCCTTATCTTGCAAAAATTTGTCTATCTCCACTTTAAATGTATTTAATGACCCAGCCTCCACGGCTCTCTGGGGCAGAGAATTCCATAGATTTACGACCCTCTGAGAGAAGAAGTTCCTCCTCATCTCAGTTCTAAAAGGGCGACCCTTTATTCTGAGACTGTGCCCCCGGGTTCTAGATTTCCCCATGAGGGGAAACATCCTCTCTGCATCTACCCTGTCGAGCCCGCTCAGTATCTTATATGTTTCAATAAGATCACCTCTCATTCTTCTAAATTCCAATGAGTATAGGCCCAGCCTGCTCAACCTTTCCTCATAAGTCAAACCCCTCATCTCTGGAATTAACCTAGTGAATCGTCTCTGAACTGCCTCCAATGCAAGTATATCCTTCCTTAAATAAGGAGACCAAAACTATACGCAGTACTCAAGGTGTGGTCTCACCAATACCCTGTACAGTTGTAGCAGGACTTCCCTGCTTTTATACTCCAACCCCCTTGAAATAAAGGCCAACATTCCATTTGCCTTTTTGATTACTTGCTGTACCTGCATGCTAACTTTTTGTGTTTCA
Organism: Squalus acanthias; assembly: GCA_030390025.1. NCBI lineage: Eukaryota > Metazoa > Chordata > Chondrichthyes > Squaliformes > Squalidae > Squalus > Squalus acanthias. The sequence goes on along the minus strand of CM059441.1, from coordinate 35,725,037 downwards.
TGCACAAGGACCCCCAGGTCCCTCTGAACTGTAGCATTTTGTAATCCAGACTTTTATTCAGAACCTCCCTCCAAACTTCAATAATGGTACAATCCTTCCAGGATTTGCTACCTGTTTAAATGAATAATTGTTAAAAGAATTTCAGTTCTTGCTATAAACAAATAAAGGGAAAAGAGCTGCTATAAGCATTAAGAATATACAAAAATCCTTCTTTAAAACTGGCATTGTTTCAAGTTTAATATGTGGGACATGTAACATGGTGTAAACAATTCTATGAACATGATCAGCTACAGTTTTGTCAGGAAAATTATCTCAAAAAGAGTTGGAGCTTATGCTTTACATTGGGGATGATGATGTAATGACAGGCTCTTAAGAGGCTGATCCACATTGGACATGGGCGCCGCATATAATCAGCTATAGCAGGCCCGTGGCCTACTACATGCCAATGTTCCCTCTAAGCTGCGAGGCTAATGGGAAAGGTCCCACACAGGCCGCTCACCAGCTTTTCCATTGTAAGTACCACGCATGCGCAGATATTTAAAGGGACCGTGTTGTAAAATTAACAGGCCGCGGAGAACAAAACGCAGCTTGCAGGGAACATCGCTACACGCCTAATGCACATAGCACGGCAAAAAGTGATCCTGAAGCAATCTGTGTGCCAGGAGTCTGCACACAATCAGTGTGGGAGGCTCACCACAGCCCACAGGTTAATAAGGGTTTCTGCTCATAAGATCTTGGTGTTATAGTACACAACTCCCCACCTCCTGCATTCGCCATGAGGAGGAGCAGAGCGGGAGGGGGTGGGGGGGTGGGGGGGGGGGGGTCATACAGGGGCCCAGTCGCACTGATTTTATCAGCCAATGCTAACACGCCGACTGACAGTTGATATATTTGTAGTCTTGTGCTTTGACATCTCAGTGTGGCTGTGTGTCTGCAGATTTTTCAGCAGAAGCTCGCTGATTCCTTCTAAATTACTAATCGGGAAACACTTTACACTGCAACGCGTTTAAACTAAAGTTGCTGAAAAGCAGTAGATGTTGAGACTCGGTATCCTTATCGTTCTTCGTGTTATGAGCAAGAGCAACCTTAGTTGCTTCTGCCGCACTGTCTGCATTATTTCTTTGATGCACAGAATTATCTATAAACTGACTGCAAATTCCATTGTCGTGTCACCCTGTTTGCTCAGCTGGCAGTGCATCAAGCAAACCAACAATAAATAAAAACAGAAAATGCTGGAAATGCTCAGCAGGTCTGGCAGCAGCTGTGGAGAGAGAAACAGAGCTAAAGTTTCAGGTCATGTCGTGTCACCTTTCATCAGAACTGGAAAAAGTTAGAGCTGTAACCGGTTTTAAACAAGTACAGAGGCAGGGAAAGGGGGAGGGGCGGAAAGAACAAAAGGAAGGCCCGTGATAGGGTGGAAGACAGGAGAGATTAAATGACAGAAAGGGATGATGGTGCAAGGCAAAAGGGGACGGTAATGGGAGAAGTAAAGAAATAAAAGCAAACCAATAATACAGCCAAGTCCAAACTGTTTGCTTAGAGCACCACCTTGTGGCATAGGTTGGTGTATTGCAGGTAGATTCAGCGGTAATTGTGCAACGTTTTAGTAGAATTTACATTATAGGTTTCTATGAATGATATCTTATAGATCTGCAAAATTATGCTTTTGAGCTGTTGCTGTTTTATTAAGATTGTGAGTCTGGCTTATTTTCTGAATTGTTCTCTGTCTCAGACTGCTTTACTCAGTTGTCCATGTTGACATTTGAAGGGGAATTTCCCACAATATCTGTGGCACAGATGGGGCCACGCAGTGTGGGCTTTGCACATACGAACATACGAAAACGATGGGACAGGAAAAGAGCATCTGGTCCAACGAGCCTACCCCACACAGACAGTCGTAATGGCTTAAGCCCACAAACCAGCAGCCACATCATTTCCCGGGAATGGCAAATAAACCCATTTTGAAAAAAACAAGGCCAAGTTAGGAAAAACAAAATCTGGAAAATTCCTCTCCGTCCTCCCTTGGGTGATCAAAACTAGTCCAGGAGACTACATTAACCAGGATTTGTATTACTTAGTGTTCCACCTACCCTTTGTATGTCATGATCAAAATCCGCTTGCAGTGGGTTTTTTATCACCTCAGTCCTAACACTTTCACAAATCTTCGTATCATCTGCAAATTTACAGGTCATTCCCCCAACACTTACATCTTGGAATGAAGGGCCCTGAATTTTCCAGAGACAGACCTGTTTACATATGTATAGCAAGCGCCTGGTATGCATTATCCCTATCATAAGGGAGCTTGCTGTTTGAGGGGGGGTGGGGGGGGCAGGATATTCAACTCTGCTACAAGGATTTAGAGGCCTGCAGCAACTCTTGACAGGGAATTATGTTTTTAGAGGCAGAAATTTATGTATGATCAGGTACATGGAGTAGAGGGCTAGAAGAACAAAGTGGTTTCCTGATGCCTATGTAGAGGCTCTGCTAGATCATGAGGAGGGTGTTCACATAGGCAAGCTGTGCAGAGTGGATGGAAAGCATGTTGTGACTGTGGTCTAAACCATCCAATGGATGTGGCTGCAAAGTAGGAGGAAGTTCAGATATCTCAAAGGATCAGCAAGGATAAGAAGGCCTTATACTAAGTAGCTGGGGAAAGACTGCGTGCCGTTCAGCAACTGAAAAAACTTTGCCACAGTAACTTATACTTGTGACTGTTCCCATTCCCAAATTCCCATCCTTAAAAGGCATCACCCCAAAATTCCTTCTATTTGAATCTTGCTGTATGATTCATGTGCATATAATCACACCCACAATGGGCTGCAGGATATTCACCTGGGTCTCACTATATGTGCTCCTTGAAATTTCTAACTTCTCAAATCTGCTTCTTTACTTGCAAGTCAAGGCATTGTACAATAAAAGAGAGTGGATGTGAATTGGATGAGGCCCACAAAATATCAAGTCCTTAAATGCATTTGAAGATGCTGCCTTGCACATTCAGAATGAATATCTAGCAGCTGGGCTATGACAGAGGGAGACACTGATGAGGCAGCTGACTGTCAGAGTGATGTCAAATCCATCCAACCCAGCCAAAACTCCCAAAAGACAAAGTAAGACCCATGGGCATTCAGCCAGTGTGGGGTTAGAGGTGCCAGTAGTAGTTGCTGGGCCATCTCAGGACCCAGCACAAGGAGGTACATGGCCACACAAATCCTATGAGGCTCCCATTTAAAAGCAGCAGGCTTCTAAATACTATTACGCAGAAAAGTAGTACTTCACCGCATCCTGCTCCCATTGAGGTAGCACTTAGAAGGGGCACTGGATTAGGAGGCACCATACAAAATTCTTCCAGGGCTTGACAGGGTAGATGCAGGGAGGATGTTTCCCCTGGCTGGCGAGTCTAGAACCAGGGGTCACAGTCTCAGAATAAGGGGTCGGCCATTTAGGACTGAGTTGAGGAGAAATTTCTTCACTCAGAGGGTGGTGAATCTCTGGAATTCTCTACCCCAGAGGGCTGTGGAGGCTCAGCCATTGATTATATTCAAGACAGAGATCGATAGATTTTTGGATGTTAAGGGAATCAAGTGATATGTGGATAGTGCAGGAAAGTGGAGCTGAGGTAGAAGATCAGCCATGATCTTATTGAATGGCGGAGCAGGTTCAAGGGGCCGAATGGCCTACTCCTGCTCCTATTTCTTATGTTCTTATGTACTTTATCACCAAGGGGAAGCACCAAGGAAAGAAATAGTAATAGCAAGTATTTCGAATACAAATAGGGAAGTAAATTAGTTTTACTTAATTTCAACATAGTTCAAATGCTCCTTTTGAGAAGGTGGATACGAAGGTGGAGTGAGAAGGCTTGATGGGTACATCTAATAATTGACTGTAATAGTACAGTTGACTGTAATGAATGGTATTGTGTTTATAGGCCCACTGGACTGTGTTCAGTAGGATAGGGCTAGCCATGCATGGGCTGAGTTAGAGTTCCATGACAGTCCTGTCTATCAATGATCGATTTCCATGTCTCCCTAGCTGCATGTCACCTTCAGCCATTTCTTCCTCCCCGTCTTTCAAGGGTTGATGCTGCACTTGCTGGTCCTGTGGCTCCATGGCTATTTCTCTCTAGATAGCAGTACTATGCGATAAGCAGCAATGCAAATGATATTTGGATGATGGAGCATGACTAATCCTCCCAAACTATCTGAACAACAGAATCTCTCCTTCAGGATGTCAATGGTACGTTCCATCATAATTTGGGTGGAGGCATAAGCTGTTTCATATCTGTGTTCCATGTCTATTCAAGTGTCAGTCAATGGAATCAATAGCCAGGCTTCCAAAGGATATTCTTGTTCCCCTAGCAGTCGCCATTTCAGTCTGCTTGCTTCTTCAAATTATGGTGGCAGAGAGAACTGTTGCAACATGAAGGAATGGGCTGCTCCCAGGGTTTCGCCATTTACTGACCCGTTCTTGTGGTCTTGCAGATTAATAGAAGGGAATCATTTCCTGTTCCTAGAATACATAGGGTTATTGTCAGGGATTGGGATGGCAACATTTGTGCGATCAATGATGCCTGCACTTTTGAGAAACCTGCCACCTGGTAAAATTGCTGTGTCCTCTCATGCCACTGTCATATTTCATGGAGAAAGAGATAAAAGTGATTCCCCTGGCAAACAAAACTTCTGTCACTTATTTGACGCCTTGGTGCTCTGAAGACTGATAGCTCGCTTTCTCTAGTGGTAGCTTGGCAGGATCTGGTAGCATCGAAATATAATGCTATGGCCCCAGGCAGAGCTGTCCCTGTGGTGGAACTTGTGTGGAGGTCTTCTTCAAGGAGACAGCATAATTCAGTCATCGCCTCCCTTGTGAATCATAGACAAAGAAAGCAGGTCCCTATAGACATACCCAGGTAGGTGTACTTAGGTCTAAAGATGCAAATCCTGCAATGGCAATGAACAGGCAGCAAACACCTCAGGTGTAATTGCCTCTCCCTTTCTTTCCCTAGCATAAAGTGCTCTTCCTCTTTCAAATCTAGGATAGCCATTGGAATTTCCATACTGAAATATTGGCCCAAAAAATCTTGCGTATTCTGTCTCCAATTGCCGGTTTTCTGCATGCACTGCGCATGCGCTGAAAACCGGCACTTGGTGAATTCAAAAGGGGGCGGTTCCTAGGTGAACCGCGTGCGCGCTACAGGCTGCGCGCACGCTGTGCACTTAGTGCTTTGGACGCGCAGGTAAGCATGGAAGATTTTAGACATAAAGAAAGGAGGCGTAAGACCCTCTTTTAACAAGGTAAGTACTTAATTAAGTATTATTTTGAAAAAAATTTTAACAGGTATATCTTTTTTAGAGACTTTAAAGACAGGTAAGTTTATTTTCATAACTTTTTAAAAGATTTTAAATTTTTTCAAAAATTTAATTTTTTGTTTAAAATGGTTAATTTATTTAACTATACTTATTTTATTAATGTGATGGGTTTTTTTTTAAATTTAATTGAGGTTTAGCTGTTCTTTTGGGGGGGTATAGTATTCATAGCTTTCACAGCCGTGCTGTGAAAGCTATGAATGAAAGATGGTGTGCTGCCATTGGCTCTAACTGAGTCACGTGATCCCACAGCTTGCACGAATTAACTACGCCTGTGGGATACGAAAGCAATGCACAGCTGCTGTCCAGAACATCAAGTTCGTGCGAGCTCAGACTGAAAAAGCCAGCGCGCAGTGAGAGATCGCGGGAAGGCCTTACCCTCGCACGAAGGCTCACTCACTAATTTTTGGGCCAATGTTTAAACTATTGTTTTTTTTGTTTAACAAGCAATTCTGCACCTCTTGAGCTCAGCGCATGGAGACATCTCTTTAACTTCCTCATTGCATCCAACAACCTTTTGTTCCTCCTGACCTGTCTGTGACATAAGCTTCGCAATGACTTTAATCGATAATGGGATGCAACTGCCGGTTTAACGCTTACTCCTGCAAAAACTGCTCGTTTAGCAAATAGCTTAGTTTTGCAAAAAGCTTATAGTTTTGTATTAACTCTTTAAATTCTTACATCTGTGACAGGTAGATTGGTGAGGACGAGGTCAAGTAGGTTTTTTCCCTCGTGTTGGTTCTCTCATCACCTGCCGCAAGCCCAGTCTGGCAGTTATGTCATTCAGGTCTCGGCCAGCTCGGTCAGTAGTGGTGTTACCGAGCCATTTTTGTTATTGAAGTCCCCCACCCAGATTACGTTTTGTGCCCTTGCTTGGGTGCTTCTTCCAAGTAGTGTTCAACATTCAGCTGAGGGAGGGCAGTAGGTGGTAATCACCTGCAGAGCTTTGATCTGATCCATTAGTTGTTGCCCATGTTTGACCTGATGCCATGAGACTTCATGCAGTCTGGAGTCAACGCTTAGGATATAAGATAATATAAGATAACATGTAGGTGTATAAAACAAAGGTTGATAAAACAGAGTAGAGTTAAAAATGAAGTTTCAAAACAGATGATATAAGTTTTGAGATCACCAGCCACAGTGAGCAACTCATTATCAGCATTCACCAGAAGTTGTCCCAGGGAGATAGATGTATTTTTGCAGGAAAACCTGATGCAAATTGAATGATCACATTTCCCCCAAAAGTGCATTAACTGTAAATGCATGCAAGAAAAATGGAGAAATTGGGCAGATTGTGTGAGATTGGCACAGACCAGCAGAAGACTATTCATGCAGGAGGAGCTGAGGGAACAGTCCTGACTTAACTCCTGACCGTGCAGGACTCTTAAGATCCTGTTGAGTTCATGAAAAAGGTCAGCGGCACACGTTGGTTAAAGATATAAAGCTGACCACTGGGATTAGGTAGTACTTCCTTTATGGAAAATGATACAAGGATGGAAACCTTATTCCAAGAAAGATAAATCCATGGCATCACCAGGTGAACGTAAAGGAATGCAGAGCTATTGACTATTTGCTAGACAGGAAATCAATGGGAATGCAGTCATACTGTTAGCAAGTCAATAACATTAAATGGAAGTTCTTGTCATTTGTTTCCCCATGAACTATTACTTTGCAGATCAGCATTTGCATACCTAAGTGTGGCCCCTTACATCCATTTTAATGTTTAATTCACCACTGTTTGGCTCCATCCACTTTAAATTGTGCTCAGGAGACAGCTGCAAAATTTGACCATAGACTGAACCAAAGGTCTGCAATGACACCTAACAAAGTAGCCCCTTATAGAGACTACAGGGTATATTCTGCCACAAGCAAATATTGGCGTTTATTCAACAATGTCATAAATATAGTACAGATAAAATAAAATGTAAGTTGGAAAAATGGATGTCTTGGTGCTAAAATGTTGGGTAGCTTAATACAATTTTTTAATGCATTTACAGGATGATGGCATCTTTGATCCAATCCTTCAGTGCTTCACTCTGTAAAAATCTCCCCAAGGAGGATTTGAGTTATTCGTCAAAGGCCTTTTTATCTTCTTTACAAATATAAATGAATAACCATTCATTTTAGAAATGTTCTTATTCAGTGTAGCTACCTCCACACTTCCCCAACACAAATTATAGGAACAATCTCCATTGGTTATTTTCATTTATATTGCCTCAACATTTTTATTGCTAGAATTATTTTTTAAATGTGTAAAGCATATTATTGATAAGTATGATGGTTAGGCAATGGTATTCAGCACAAATTATAAATTATATAACCCCCAATTCTGTTCTATATGTTTCCTTTAGCAGTAAAGAGAGTAAGAAGAGAAGAGTAAGAGGTGACTTGCTGGAAACATATAAGATCCTGAGGGGTCTTGACAGGGTGGATGTGGAGAGGATGTTTCCTCTTGTGGGAGAATCTAGAACTAGGGGTCACTGTTTAAAAATAAGTGGTTGTCCATTTAAGACAGAGATGAGGAGACATTTTTTTCTCACAGAGGGTCGTGAGTCTTTGGAACTCTCTTCCTCAGAGAGCGGTGGAAGCAGAGTCTTTGAATATTTTTAAAGCAAAGGTAGATAGATTCTTGATAAGCAAGGGGGTGAAAGGTTATCGGGGTAGGCGGGAATGTGGAGTAATCAGATCAGCCATGATCTTATTGAATGGCGGAGCAGGCTCGAGGGGCCGAGTGGCCTACTCCTGCTCCTAATTCACATGTTCGTATGTAAATAAAATTCAGATACTACTGCCTGTTACATATGTAAAAGTAGTCATGATTATTCCAGTGATAATGGTACTAAAATTATCTTGGGACATAACTAGATTCAAAGTTTGGCTATGGCAATAATTAAGATATCCATGATATGTTTCACTCATATGGAAACTCATTACGATGTTTTGTTTTGGGACCTATTGCTCAAATCTGCATGAGGCAGTTGCCTGAATTGCATTAGTTAAGCAATAAAACCCATTATCAACTAGAATGAAGCCAACTAGATAGGATCAGTGCCAAGGCCATTGGCCAACGCATTTATACAGTAGCAGGAAAGGCTGTTGGCATTTGCATTATCTGATAAATTTTATGGCCATTGGAGAAACAAACAATTCTAAATAGACTTTACTGTAACTGAATGGTGATAAATAAATAACTGCTTTGCTAACAAATGTAATACTTGGATCAAAATCTCTGCAGCTATCAGTAGCAAAGTGGTGACAGGCAGAGGTTGCATGCTGCTCCACAAGGAGGGAGATGAAACCACCAGTTAAGTCACCCCAGGCTATCTGTATATACCTCCTAGTAGCTGATCACAGAGTGGGAAGAAAATCTGTAAGATTACTTTTCTATCTTCCTCAGAATACAAAAGACCAAGAAATCAAGTGAAACACTATAGTCATTTTCTAACTTTAACAAATTTAATTTGACATAAAACACGACAGTTTGTACCAGAAGGAAAGTAGTAACATTTCATACAACTTTTTTATTTCTAGGGAGTACAACTGAAGATAAAGAATTGATCAGATTCTTTGCCTTGGGGAGAGAATGAAGGTTTGTTTCCTACAGCATCTTGTTCTGATATCATCCGTGTTTCTCCTGAAAACCCTTGTACAATGAACTGTTTTATATGGTTTCCTTTCCAAAATCTGCTGTTTAATTATCAAACATCAAAGAATCTCTTATCAGTTTGCAGGTCTTGCTTTCTTATCTCTGCAACTGTCTGCAGTGTTTCTTCTTATCTGTACCTCACACAATATGATCAAACAGCTTTCAGTTTATTGTTGCATCACTTTGTTAGCAGTCAACCTCCTTCCTTCTATGGTTCACAACAACACATTTTGAGTGAGCACAAGACACTTCGTAGTGTAGTATACGGAACAGAATTTATTGATACCTAGGATAAGGGATCAACTCAACCCGGATCAGAGAGTGGCTTTTTGGTCTCTGTACCTTTCGAGCCCTCTGAATTACTGTTGAAAGCCATGCTTCTTTATGTACCATATTTTGCCTACATCGAAGGCACATGTCGTAGTGCAGCGAGCACAGAGTGAACTACTGGGAGTTTGGTAAGTGTGGGAGTTTTAAGGTTTAATCTCTTTTAAAATCTAGTGTTAATTGCTAATAGCTCTTAAGTAAGATCAACGGTTTCAGTTAAAATTTAAACTTTAAATTTTTAAGTTTCTTCAGGCTTAAGCAGAGACAAACAAGCAAGCTCTCCTGCTGGAGAGCTGCTGTAGTTAGTTAATTAGCTAACTGGATTAAACTGGTTCCTGAAACAGCAGCAGAGCAGTGCTGACTCATCTGACTCACAAACAGTATAACCACAGGGGCCTGTGAGTGCAGCCAGCACTGAGTGCAGTGAGCACAGAGTGAACTACTGGGAGTTTGGTAAGTGTGGGAGTTCGGTGAAGTGGAGGAAGGAGGTGCTTGCTTTTCCTAACTTCTCCCACAGAGCGGCAGCGGACCTCAGCGGGAGCAGACTGAGGCCTGAGAGCGGGGATAAAAGCAACAGCAGACCTGCATCAACAAGAGAAAACGGCAGTGTGACATCACAGATAAGGCAGGTAAGTGATTGGTCATGACTGTGGGCTATGTTTAAAGTTAACATATAACATATAACTAAATTTTAAAAACTAAACTTAATTTAATTAATTTAATAACCTAAGCGAGGTAAATAATTTGATTAACACTAAATTAATTAATTAATTAAATTAATAATATAATGGGAGAACAGGAGACATGTTGCTGCTGCAATATGTGAGAGCGTGTGTTATCATTTTTGTCCAGGGTGACTACATCTGCGGTAAGCGTCTGCGGCTCGAGGAACTTCGGCTCAGAGTTGAGGAGCTGGAGTCTGAGCGCAGACATTACGAGACATCAGGGAGGGAGAAAGTTACCTGGACCTTTTGCTCCAGGAGGCAGCCACACCCCTTAGATTAAATACTTTAGAATTGACACGTGGTCAGGGATAGGAAGGTATGACTGCGAGTGAGGCAGGTATGGGGATCCAGGAGGTAGTATTGCAGGAGCCTCAGTCTCTGCACTTGTCCAATAGATTCGAGATTCTTGCAACCCTTGTAGACAAGTGCAGGGACTGCGGGGAGGACAAGCAAACTGACCATGGCACCATGGCACAGGAAGCCGTTCAAGTGGGGGGAGTAAAAAGGAAGGTGGTTGTAGTAGGTGACAGTATAGTTACAGGGATAGACACTGTTCTCTGCAGCCAGGAGCGTGAGTCCCGAAGACTATGTTGCCTATGGTGCCAGGGTAAAGGACATCTCCTCCGGGCTGGCGAAGAACCTGGAGTGAGAGGGGGAGGATCCAGTTGTCATGGTCCATGTAGGTACCAATGACATACGTAGGACAAAGAAAGAGGTTCTGCTGAGAGAGTTTGAGCAGCTAGGGACTAAATTAAAAAGCAGAACCACAAAGGTCATAATCTCTGGATTAATACCGGAGCCACGAGCAAATTGGCATAGGGTCAATAGGATCAGGGAGAAGAATGCGTGGCTCAAAGAATGGTGTGGGAGAAATGGATTTCGATTCGTGGGGCACTGGCACCAGTATTGGGAAAAGAGAGAGCTGTTCCGTTGGGACAGACTACACATGAACCAAGCTGGGACCAGAGTTCTAGCAAATCAAATAACTAGGGAGGTAGATATGGGGAGGGTCTTGGTGGAGAGAAATCTAGAATGCTAAAGAGAAAAGACAAGGAAGCAGTGCAGGAAAGTGATTGGGGTAAGGATAACCAGATTGTGTCAGGAAGGGACAGAGCGTACAAACAAAGGAGTGCACAAACAAATAGGGTCCAGGTAAGAAAAAATGGTAATAAGACAAATAGGGCCACAGTACAAAAAAATGTTAAGATGTCTAAAAATGTTAAAAAGACAAATCTAAGGGCACTGTATCTGAATGCACGAAGCATTCCTAATAAGGTAGACGAATTAACAGCACAAATAGATGTAAATTGCAATTACGGAGACATGGCTGCAGGGTGACCAAGGCTGGGAGCTGAATATCCAGGGATATTCGATATTTAGGGAGGACAGGCAAAAAGGAAAAGGAGGTGGGGTGGCATTGTTAGTAAAGGATAAAATCAGAGCAATAATGAGAAAGGATATTGGCTCAGAAAATCAAGATGTAGAATCAGTCTGGGTGGAGCTAAGAAGCACCAAGGGGCAGAAAACATTGGTGGGAGTTGTCTATAGGCCTCCAAACAGTAATGGTAATGTAGGGGATGGCATCAAATAGGAAATTAGAGATGCATGTAACAAGGGTACTATAGTAATCATGGGTGACTTTAATCGACATATAGACTGGCCAAAGCAAATTAGCAATAATACTGTGGAGGATGAATTCCTGGAGTGTGTACGAGATGGTTTTTTAGACCAGTACGTTGGGGAGCCAACTAGCGAACAGGCTATCCTAGATTGGGTATTGTGCAATGAGAAGGGGTTAATTAATAATCTTGTTGTGCGGGGTCCTTTAGGGAAGAGTGACCATAACATGATAGAATTCTTCATTAAGATGGAAAGTGAAGAAGTCCAATCCGAAGCTAGGGTCCTAAATCTAAACAAAGGAAACTACGAAGGTATGAGGAGTGAGTTGGCTATGATAGATTGGGGAGCTCAATTAAAAGGCATGATCGTGGATAGGCAATGGCTAACATTGAAGGAATGAATGCATGAATTGCAACAGTTATACATTCCTTTCTGTCGCAAAAACACAAAAGGAAACGCGGCCCAACCATGGCTAACAAAAGAAATTAAGGATAGTATTAGATCCAAAGAGGAGTCATATAAAGTTGCCAGAAAAAGTAGCAAGCCTAAGGATTGGGAGCAGTTTAGAATTCAGCAATTCACAATATATATCAATGATTTGGATGAGGGAACTGTCGTAAGAATGAGCCTTACGCGTGGTGAACTTAAAGTAAGCTTTAATCAACTAAAAAGGTGCTACATACAAAAGAGGTCTTACTCTATGCCTCTCCAGGATCCAACTGATCAGCCCAGTATTTATCCTGGACTAATCACAGGAAGTGATGTAATAAAGTTCGAGTCACAGGAAGCTGTATTGTGTTACCACATTCTCCCCCCCCCAAAAGATTAGGAGGCCGGGATGAAGTTCGAGTCACAGGAAGCTGTATTGTGTTACCACATTCTCCCTCCATTTCGTAGCCGCTGGATGAGGGAGAGCCGCACCCGTTTGGGTTCTCGTAGCGGTAGAGGGCCCCTAGCCCATTTACCCGCCGCGGGCCGTGGACCAGAGTCCGAGTGATCCAGCCCGCTCTGTGAGGGGTCAGGATGATCCTGACTGTGTACTGGTGCCCGAACGGGTGTCGGGCAGGGCTGTGGCAGATCCGTTTCCGAGCGTATGGTACGGGGTGGATCGTGGCTGCGCGTGCGAGCCCCGACGGGCTCGTAGTCAGTCTGCCCCAGGTCGGCACGCTGGAGTGAGGTACCAGCCGGCGTCAGATCCAGATCGTGATGAGAGGCACCTGGCGAGCCCAGAGATGTGCCTGGTACAATATCATCCCCTGGTGTCCCTCTATGTTTCGGCGGGCAGGGAGCCAGATCCCGCAATGACACGGTAGATTCCCGACCGTCAGGATACCGAATATAGGTGTAGGTAGGGTTGACGTCAGTGAGCTCAACCTCATCTACCAGGGGGTCATTCTTAGACGCCCGAACATATCTTCGGAGTAGCACTGGTCCCGGTGCAGTCAGCCACGATGGGAGAGATATTCCATAGGATGAGCGACGCTGAAATCGGAAGAACCGTTCATGAGGCGTCGTATTTGTGGCGGTCGAAAGGAGGGACCGTGTGGAGTGTAATGCGTCTGGAAGTACTGCTTCCCATTGCTGGTTGGGTAGGCCCCGAGATCTCAAAGCCAGACGTACCGCATTCCAGATGATAGTGTTAAAACGCTCGACTTGCCCATTCCCGACCGGATGATAAGGCGTCGTTCTGCTGGCACCAATACCCCGTTCCGAGAGATAGGCCTTGAGTTCTCCTGACATAAAAGAAGGGCCCCGATCCGAATGAACATAGGATGCCATGCCACAGAAAGCAAATACCTGCTCAAGGCAGCTGATAACCGTGGTCGTCAGCATATTGGGGCAGGGAAAGGCAAATGGAAAACGGGAATACTCATCGACCATGGTCAATAGATAAGTGTTGCGAGTGGAAGAGGGCAACGGCCCCTTAAAATCGATGCTAAGCCGTTGCATTGGCTGGGTCGCATGTATGAGTATACCACCCGAGGGGCGGAAAAACTGAGGTTTCAATTCCGCACAGACTCTGCAGTCCGAGCACATCTTCTTTACATCCCCGGTAGAGAATGGGAGATTTCGGGACCGCACGACGTGTAGCATGCGAGTAACGCCCGGATGACACAACCCATCATGGATGTCTACGAGCGTAGAGGGTGCCATGGCGGAGCAGAATGCTCGTGTGAGGGTATCCGGAGCCACATTCTCCTTGCCAGGTCGATAGTGGATGGTGTAACCAAAAGAGGCCAATTCCAGCCGCCAAAGCTGGATTTTATTATTTTTAATTTTGGTCCGTTTTCGATTATCGAGCATGAAGGCGACCGATCGCTGGTCCGTGATTAAGGTAAAATGCTGGCGAGCTAGGAGATGAGTCCACTTCCGTACTGCCTCTATGATGGCTGTAGCTTCTTTCTCGACTGGAGGATAATGTAGCTCAGCCCCTTGAAAAGTCCTGGACAAAAATGCCACCGGACGACCTTCCTGATTCAGAGTGGCCGAGATCGCCACCTCCGAGGCATCACACTCAACAACAAAAGGAAGACTCTCATCGATGGAGTGAAGAGCCGCTTTCTCCAACTGTTTTTTCAGGAGGTTAAAGGCTGCAACAGCCGCTGTGTCTAGTGGGAATGTGCTGGCCTTCAGTAGAGGTTGGATTCGGTCCGAGAAGTTAGGAATCCATTTAGCATAGTATGCAAACAGGCCGAGGGCCCGGCGCAAGGAGGCCGGATTCTTAGGTGGCGGGAGTTCTTGGAGTGGGCGAAGCCTTTCAGGGTCAGGTTTAATGATGCCATTGCCCACACAATAGCCAAGGATGTTGATGGTTGGTTGTGACTCAATGGATTTAGCCGCATTTAATGTCAAATTACGGTGCTGGAGTGCATCCCAAAATCGTTGGAGATTGGCGTCATGTTCCCGCTGATTGCGACCTGCGACAGTAATATTGTCCAGATAAGGAAACGTATCCTTTAAGTCTTCCTGTTTGACCAGGTCATCCATTGCTCGCTGGAAGACAGCCACTCCATTAGTGACCCCAAAGGGGAGGCGACGAAATTGATACAGCCATCCATTGGCTTCAAAGGCCGTATACTGCTTGTCTGAGACCTTCAAGGGTACCTGATGATAGGCACTTTTCAGATCATATGTTGAGAACACCGTGTACTCAGCCAGTTTATTAACCATATCATCGATGCGCGGCAATGGGTATGCGTCCAAGTCCGTATATTGATTGATGGTCTGTGAATAGTCAATGCACAGCCGTTTCTTGTGAGGTTGTAGAGGGTTCTTAACAATAACGACCTGGGCACGCCATGGCGACGAACAAGGCTCGATGATATCCTCTGCTAAAAGCCGAGAAATCTCAGCCGCAATAAAAGACTGGTCTTCCTGACTGAAACGTCGTGACTTTGTTATAATCGGTTTGCATCGAGGAGGGATACTGGTAAACAGTGAGGGTTCATCCAGTGAAGCTGCTGACAATGCACAGAACGGTAATCGCGGTCGTATATTAGAAATAGTGAGTTCAGGTTTGGATCCGCCGAACTCAATGGTGAGCTTCTTATGCTGCTTTTGAAAATCTAGCCCTAAGATAAGATCACTACATAAGTCCTTGAGCACCGAAAGCCGGGTGGAGGGATACCTGTGACCATTAAGTGTTATTTCAACCATACAAAAGCCAGAAATTCTGGTATTAAGTGATGACTGAGCCATCGCAATTGCCTGGTCCGATGGGAAAACATGTAGCTTTAACTCTGCAACAATCTGTTCCCTAATGAAACTATCAGTGCTACCTGAGTCAATTAAGGCATCTAAAGTATGTCCATTAATTGATGCTTTTGTAGCTGCATGGAATAGGTTCTGAGGACAAGCAGCTGTAATTGGTGTCGTTGCACAAAGAGTGGCTGAAACTCTCGGTGTGTTTCTTCGAGAGAAAACCCGAGAGGAAGCACGATAGATTTTAGCCGGAACATCTTGATAGGCCCTTACCGGGGCAGTTCGGTAGGACTTAGCTTGATAAGCCCTCGTAGAGGCTCTTGATAGGCAAACCTTTGCAAAATGACCCTTTTTGTTGCAATGACTGCAAAACGCATTGCGAGCAGGGCAGAATTTCCGAGGGTGAAACTCATCACCACAAAAGAAGCATTTCTTAGATTGCCAAGAGGCTGCCACAGTGGGGTCATCATCCTCTTCATCAGTGAAGTCATCAGATTGATCGTCAGGGATAAAGTCCTCCCTAATAGAGTTCACCTGTGGCCTCTTAAATTGCCTGACTGTAGTTAAGGCAGCAGACCGAGGTCTGGGCACTGTATAAAGGTCTGCATTTCTTTTTGCCAGATCTAGAGAGCAAGCCATGTCATAAGCTCTCTGAAGCTCAAGTGTCTTACTTTCCAGTAGACGCTGGCGTATAAATGGGGAGGCAAGCCCGCAGATGAAAGCATCACGGATCATTTCTTCACGGTACAGCTCAGCTGAGGCCGCCTGAAAGTTACAGTCCATACTAAGTCTGCGAAGCTCTTGGAGGAATTTATCAATGGATTCCTCCGGCCCTTGTTGGGCTGTAGCTAGTAGATGTCTGGCATAGACCTCATTCGGTGTCTTAGTATATAGTCTTTTAAGCGTCCGAATTGCCTCCTCTTAACTGCCCCATTCCTCGACATACTGAAATACATTCGGGGTGACACAGTTGATGAGTATCCGCAATTTTGAGTCATCATCAGCCTTGCAATATTCGAGAAAATTGTCAAACGTGCGATACCAGTGTTTCCACACCTTACCGGCTGCTGGGGTGTTTGGGTCCAAGTCAAGACGCGATGGTTTAAGGATGTTTTCCATGATGGGTGATTCCCTGGATCCTTAGTTCCGAGTTCGTCCAAAAAGTTTGAGTGCGAAGTTTTTCAAAGTTGATTAAATTGTCGTAAGAATGAGCCTTACGCGTGGTGAACTTAAAGTAAGCTTTAATCAACTAAAAGGTGCTACATACAAAAGAGGTCTTACTCTATGCCTCTCCAGGATCCAACTGATCAGCCCAGTATTTATCCTGGACTAATCACAGGAAGTGATGTAATAAAGTTCGAGTCACAGGAAGCTGTATTGTGTTACCACAGGAACCAAATGTAATATTTCCAAGTTTGCGGACAACACAAAACTAGGAGGGATTGTGAGTTGTGAGGAGGATGCAAAGAGGCTTCAAAGTGATTTAGACAAGTTGAGTGAGTGGGCAAATACATGGCAGATGCAGTATAACGTGGATAAATGTGAAGTTATCCACTTCGGTAGGAAAAACAGAAAGGCAGAGTATTATTTAAATAGTGATAGATTGGGAAATGTTGATGTACAAAGGGACCTGGGTGTTCTTGTACACCAGTCACTGAAAGCAAACATGCAGATGCAGCCAGCAGTTAGGAAGGCAAATGGTATGTTGGCCTTCATTGCAAGAGGATTTGAGTACAGGAGCAAGGATGTCTTACTACAGTTATACAGGGCCTTGGTGAGACCACACCTGGAGTACTGTGTGCAGTTTTGGTCTCCTTACCTAAGAAAGGATATACTTACCATAGAGGGAGTGCAGCGAAGGTTCACCAGACTGATTCCTGGGATGGCAGGACTGTCGTATGAGGAGAGATTGGGTTGACTAGGCCTGTATTCACTAGAGTTTAGAAGAATGAGAGGGGATCTCATTGAAACGTATAAAATTCTGACAGGGCTAGACAGACTGGATGCAGGGAGGATGTTTCCTCTGGCTGGGGGCTCTAGAACGAGGGGTCACAGTCTCATGATACGGGGTACGACATTTAGGACTGAGATGAGGAGAAATTTCTTCACTCAGAGGGTGGTGAACCTGTGGAATTATCTACCACAGAAGGCTGTGGAGGCCAAGTCACTGAATATATTTAAGAAGGAGATAGATAGATTTCTAGACACAAAAGGCATCAAGGGGTATGGGGAGAGAGTGGGAATATGGTATTGAGATAGAGGATCAGCCATGATCATATTGAATGGCGGAGCAGGCTCGAAGGGCCGAATGGCCTACTCCTGCTCCTATTTTTCTATGTTCTATGTTTCTAGATAAGACTTCATGATGTATCTATTCCCAATCCTTTGAAGACAGACTATTCATGTAACCAGTTGTAGTTGTTTACTGCAAAGCTACTTCCCCTAAACAAGAATTCCTGACCTAACAGTTTCCAACATCTTTGAAGAATAGGCTTTATCAACCGTTCTCTTCCTATACTGTAGCTAATGGATACCTCTACCTATGTTTATTACCCTAGCCCCTGAAGTTACACTTTAATCACTCATGGCTGACTTCATTACTCTCATGTATTTCTTTGCACAAGCACTTTACATATCAGAAGACAAGCTATGCTTTCCTCTCATGACATTTCAAAGCCATCCTGTTCTATTGGAAAGTCTATTGCTCCATGAAACAAAGAGGTTTGAGTGTTGATCCTTTAACTCTCCACGATGTCCAACCCACTCCAGCATCAGTATCATCCAAAATTTATTCTAGCTTAATGTTGTATCACCCGAAACTTCGTAACCCCCTGTTTGAATTCTACAATTACCACCCTGCTTGCTTTAAGCTAATACTTTAAAAATATAATTCTACCATTACCTTGCTTCCTTACAGTGGTATTGCCAGATATATACAAATAGGTTGCATGTTTTTCATCCTGTTGCCACTCGGACAGCTGTAACAAAGTGCAAGTAAATGTCAGAAAGCTTCTCAGCTCACCAATGTCTGATCCAATATTTAGAATTTTTTTTTATTCGCTTATGGGATCTGGGCGTCACTGGCAAGACCAGCATTTATTGCCCATCCCTAGTTGCCCTTGAGAAGGTGGTGGTGAGCCGCCTTCTTGAACTGCTGCAGTCCGTGTGGTGAAGGTACTCCCACAGTGCTGCTAGGTAGGGAGTTCCAGGATTTTGACCCAGCGACGATGATGGAACGACGATATACTTCTAAGTCAGGATGGTGTGTGACTTAGAGGGGAACTTGGAGGTGGTGGTGTTCCCATACGCCTGCTGCCCTTGTCCTTCTAGGTGGAAGAGGTCGCGGGTTTGGGAGGTGCTGCCGAAGAAGCCTTGGCCAGTTGCTGCAGTGCATCTTGTAGATGGTACACACTGCAGCCACGGTGCGCCGGTGGTGGAGGGAGTGAATGTTTAAGGTGGTGGATGGGGTGCCAATCAAGCTGTTTTGTCCTGGATGGTGTCGAGCTTCTTGAATGTTGTTGGAGCTGCACTCATCCAGGCAAGTGGAGAGTATTCCATCACACTCCTTACTTAATATATACTTAATATAGCAGAATGGAAACAAATCGCCATGGAGGTGATTGCAAGGGAACCTCATAGAGATATATAAGCTAGTGATTGATATAGAAAAGGTAATCCAGCATACTACTTCAACTGTGACAGGAGACCAAGGAGCCACAGGTTCAAACTGGGAAAAGGTAAATTTAGGGTTCGTATAAGGAAGTTCTTCACATAAAGCATGATCACCATATGGAATGGACTTCCAGGTAGGGAGTGAAGTGAAAACCCCCAAATCATTTTTAAAAAACACAGCTGGAGACCATGATGGGGAGGGTGCAGGTTCTTTCTGGATCAGCAAGTTGAATGGCTTTCCTCATCGCTATTTCTCTTGTGATTTCACCTGACTTACTGTTGCCTGCTGAAATCGTGGGCTTATGAATTATTCATAATTGGCACTGCGCTTTGTCACACATATATTGTACAGTAGAGTCTGCTTATATTGCTGGTTCTGTTGTAGGAACTCCCAGTGACCTGGAAAACACAATTACATTTTAAAGGCCTTTGGAAAATTAATAAAACTCGTTTCATTGCAAAATTGAAATCAGCTAAAGATCAAGCAGGTAAAACATAATCCATTTGAATTTCGTTTAGTTCTTTCCTATTCCTATATAAATGCAAGTCTTTCTTTTATTTTTTTTTCTGGTGCAGTTAAGATCCCTTATTTTTAAGTCATTGTTTCCCTCCTGCTTTAATTGGGGACAGGACAAACTAGATGCAGGAAGGATGTTCCCGATGGTCGGGGGAGTCCAGAACCAGGGGTCACAGTCTAAGGATAAGGGGTAAGCCATTTAGGACAGAAATGAGGAGGAATTTCTTCACCCAGAGAGTGGTGAACCTGTGGGATTCTCTGCCACAGAAGGCAGTAGAGGCCAATTCATTAAATAGATTCAAGAAGGAGTTGGATATATTTCTTAAGGCTAAAGGGATCAAGGGATATGGGGAGAAAGCAGGGACAGGGTACTGAATTTGGATGATCAGCCATGATCTCATTAAATGGCGGAGCAGGCTAGAGGGGCCGAATGGCCTACTCCTGCTCCTATCTTCTATGATTCTATGATTCTGCCCCTGGGCTCACTGCCCATCACTCGCCAAGAAGCGGTTGGGCAATTTGCTACCAAGCCTCTGCCAATGCAACAGCCACAAGGGGGTGAACGACAGTGGCCCGCTCTGCCTTTATTTCTGCTTTTCTCTCATTCTTCTGTGGGGAAGCTTCAGGCTCTTCAGAACTGAGTGAGTGGAGTATCGCCGGTGGGCCCCGAATCTAACGTCTTGTGAAGCTGCAGGGTGCTGTACCATCATGAATTCTTCAAATTATTAAACGCCGAGTGCTAATGATCTCAGTGAAGGTTTGGCATGGATCAGTTACTGGATCTGAGAGTGTGAAACAGAACTGAATTATTACGCAATTGAAATGACAGATTTGCTGAAGCAACTGGTTAATGATTGTTTCTCGATATTAAAATCCACCAAATAAAATTTACAGAACAAAAAGTTGTAGTGACCGTTCAGAATGTCAACAAGAAACGACGACATTATCCAACAGTTTCCCTTCATTCAAGACCACACGGGTTCTCAGCATAATGGACCAGTCAATGCACGACAAATCTTGTAGAATACAGAAATGCTACCAGGTGACACTCTCATCAGTATATTACCGAGCACCACCGCACCGAAGCTTAACCTAAATAAACACCAGCAAAAATGCCATGCTTGAAGTTTGGCATCATCCACAACACAAGCTGCATGTAAATAAAATCTCCCATTAGATCAATGTCGTTGGCAATTTATTGCTTTAATACCCTTGTATGTGCTCCTATAGACAAATAACAGGATTGCAACGAATGTCCTAGATTTGCTGAATTCTCCCGATGCAATCGCGCATTTATATTGGCTGGAAAAAACACGAGCCGCCGTTAGCACTGCACCACCTTAGGGACAAGTCAGTCTTTTTTTTTACATGGACTGTGTTAAAAAATCATGTTCTAAAAATAAGAATTACAGCTCGTTGTGAAAATACTTTATTGCACTGGGTCCGAATTTGCCTTCAGTCTCACATTGCACTTTGGATTAATCTGCAACACGCTTAACGACTCCCCTGGGATCAATAACCAATATTCTTTAGTTAAAAATGTTGCAAGTGCTGTTCTTTAAGAATATAATAGACTTTGCTCTGGGACAAAAGCCGTCCAATCCTGAAAGTTTAAAAAAATGTTAAGTATTTGATGCCGAAGTTGTGATTGTTTACAGCGAGTGAAACACTCGCCTTAAAGCCACTTCATTCATTCCAAACGAATGTTCACTTCTGCATTTCGTCAAATTTCCACAAGATGGCACTTCAGGGTTCTCCCTGTGTTGTACGATTTCCAATAATGGTGACAGGCAGCATCCTTAATTTTGGCAGAGGTCATCTTCTGAAGCACGGCCCTGACTGTGGGGAGAACCTAGGATACCTGTATAAAATCTGGCGATCCTTCTGGGCGAATGGCAACGTTCACGCAGTATTCTGTAGGCATTTAATTGTCACAGTATAAACATCTATTTGATCTGAAATAACAACAGAAAACGCTGGAAAAACTCAGCAGGCCAGGCAGCATCCGTGGAGAGAGAAAGAGAGTTAACGTTTCAGGTCGATGACCTTTCGTCAGAACTCTTTGATCTGTATGCGCCAGGCGACTGAAAAATGACTGCTGAGCTTCATTGTGTCCTTGTACAACTAATGTAGCAGGGAGAAAATTTACACTCTGGAGCTACAGAGCTCATGGAGCTTGCTAAATATTGCTGATTTTGTGCCCCATACTGCTCAACTCTCAAATATAACTTTAGTAATGTGACAGTTTATTATGCTATGCTCTATTTCCAGCCTCTAACCTTCATGCTTCTCAAATGCTACTCATTCCTGAGGGAAATTGCACTTTGTCTCCTAACTACACATCAGCAATGACTGTTTCATACCCCCCCCCCCCCATTCGTTTATTATTTATTTTCAAGTCTTTTAATATTGTGGTTTCAGATAATGGTCTCAAAGTTGATTTCTTGATCAGTTTATTTATAATTTAAAAACACATGCTGATTCTTATCTCATTCTTTCTGCTGTCATTTGGTAACGAGCTCCAATATAAAAAGTTAGAAGCTTTATTTGACACATCCTAACTTCATAATGAACTTGGGCATTCCGCTTCATGGTGCTGTGCTCCACACTGGACCTTGAAGAACTGAGCCATTTGACATCACTTGATAATAAAAAAAAGTGCATTTGACAACTAGATCTCTTAATATAAATGCTATATTTCATTATGAAAATCCAGATAACAGGTCGGTGCGACATGGTCAATGTTAGAGTAATAAAATGATAAAGCTGTTAATGAAGAAAACAATTACCCAAAGATCAAAAGTTCTCTGAAGGATACTTTCCATTTTATAAGTTTGATTTTTTTTTACACAGTTTCAATGCAGCTACAGGCATTAAAGCAAAACACTGTTCAAAGGTAAAAGAGAAGGGCAATTGAAATTCAAATTAGCACAGCAGCTCGAGGCTACCAAGTGTTAGATAGACAACTGCACTGTAAACATTGAAAGGCAATTTGGTTTCTTTGTTTCTGCTGCATTGAGATTATTATTGGGATGTTGGAACATGTCCTCTTCAATCTGCACATATTTAAAAATTGATCAAATGTGTTTGTTTTAAGAATGTGAAGAGTGGAGCAGTCTGTTGCTTCTCCTGTCATAGTAATGGAACTTAGATCCCTACATGGGAATGAATGTGGTGCAATATGTCATGTGTTTACCATGTGAAGCTTGTTACCAACTTTAGAAATAATCAGAATCCACAAAGAGCTGAATGAGTTCACTTAGGATCACAGATCTCCAACGACAAAAAAAAGTCTCCCTGGGAGGGGGGCTAATATATTTGTAGAATGGGTAGCCTGATTGCTTATTAATCAAAAAAGGTTGATTGTTAGTCCTGCAATTACTGTCTGGGTAGCTATTTGTTTCAATGCATGTTTATAAATGAACCACATAAAGGATTTTGTAGCTTTGTTGAAATTAGGTTGTATTTCAATATTATAGTGTAATCATACTAATATAATAATCACAGCTTTTTCCTAAAAAATAACACATTTTACTATCATAATTAAACAATTAGGTCACAATTTAGAAAATGTAATTCTGCTGCTACCATAGCTGAGTGCTCAATTCCAGCAATTACGTTGCAATTCCTTACTTTCAGACTCCGAGTACAGTGTTGAGAAATTGGCTCTATAGGTGTAATGCTACATCTTCTGGAGGTAATTTATTAAGATGACTAACTTTATATGAGGTGTCCTTCTCTCACCTTCCTTAGAAGGATAAAGGTCAATGGAAATGACATAGTATTAGTCTGTAATTTGACCTCAGTTTGATAATACCTCTGGCGCTTTGGTGAACAGTGGGTGTCCTGGAGTTTATTTTAATAATATTTAAATCTGCTGATACGACTGGTTATTGATAATGTTTAATTCATTTCTTAGTATTTTGTTAGTCATCTGTTGCCTATAGTAAAAGCAAAAATATGTGGAAATACCTGCGGCACTGTTTTGTATGAATACATTTTATGCAGAAAATAATGACTCCCCCCCCCCTTCCCCCCAGGCCCAGCACGCGTTGTGTGGTATATTCAGGTGACCATTGCTATACTGTCTGGTAGCCTTTGGAAGCAGCTTGGTTGTAGAAAGTACTCAAAAAATATTAATTTCTACCTTTGTGAACACTCTATTATCAATAGAATTACATAAATAAACTTTAGCAGGATGAAAATCCCCTTTGAATTGTCACAAATAGTATTTGTGCCTGTGTGTGGCAAGGGCATTTGGTCAAACCTGGCAGACATGGGTTCAATAAATGTTTTGCCTGTGTGTACAGAAAATGATTATGAAACAGATAGAATTTGCAAAGCAACTTAAACAGGCTGAACAGATGGGTTTGTTTGCAACAGCTGACCAGAACCAGATGTTTGTGGACAGCCAGTCATACAGCAATAGATCTGCATCATGTATAGTCTCATCGACAGACATTAATCATTGCAGCATTAACCAGGTAAAAATACATCAATCCAGCTGCCATTTGTGCATCAATTTCCTACTCTTCCTTGTGGGTTTAATTAATTGGATATTAGCAATTTCCTTTTAAATTGTAAAATGAGTTGGTATTTTCAAGTAATATGAATGTAACTTGAGCAAGTAGCAAAACATGCACGGATAAGATCATTTAAATGAGCTCTTCTTAGAAAACAGTAGCAAATTTTTAAAAAGTGCCACTAGCTTCTTTAAGATTCAGAGAAGATTATAAATCAACTGTTTTATTATATTCTGGAATATACTGAATTACCTGATTTAATTTTTTCACTGGCAGTAAGCATGCTCACAATCATAGGAATGTATTTTCTGAAGATTTTGTTCATAGGTTCAAATGTTCACTTTTTCATGGATTTAATCTCAGTATTTGACTTTTCTACAATTATATCTAAAAGTAATTTTGCATTTGATTAAATGTAAATTTAAAAAAATATTATATGCCTGTTCAAGTTTAAATTTACCTTAAAGGTTTTTTAAAAATCCCCTATTGATTTCAACACAGGTCTGTTATTACCAGGTGCATAATCACATTAATATTCTTTAATTTTACAGAACCTATTCCCACACCTTTGTATTT
The DNA here is from genome assembly GCA_030390025.1 of Squalus acanthias. Classification (NCBI taxonomy): domain Eukaryota; kingdom Metazoa; phylum Chordata; class Chondrichthyes; order Squaliformes; family Squalidae; genus Squalus; species Squalus acanthias. The sequence goes on along the minus strand of CM059441.1, from coordinate 35,700,369 downwards.
TCTTTTCTATACAAATGCAGGCAACATGATTGTAATATTGTTGGCTATTTACACTGTCGTAAACAGCTCCAGGATTATAAATTCACAAATGCCACGGATTGTATCTATAATGGCTTAGAAATTCATCTTGGGCAGTGGCGCAAAACGGGCGGTATTGGATCAGCCGCCGGCTATACGCAGTGCCTGATATTCGGTTCCATTGCAGTCAATAGGACAGTATATCAGGCGCTGGGTATAACGGGCGGCCGATCCGACACGCCCGTTTTTCGCCACCGCCCGAGTCGAATTTCTAGCCCAATATGATAAACAAATGAACAGGTTTGTTTACAGCAGTGGCTGCTGCACACATGATGGATCAACATTGCACCGCACACCTGTGGCTTGCGGTCCCAGTCGTCCTCTCACTCGGTGGCGCTGTGGCTGGCGCCGAACCGCTCGCGCGCGAGTTTTAACCAATGCAAAATGACGCAGCCTAACCTGATGTCTGGGAAGGTCTTTTGATCGACGGACGCGTTCGCCCAATGGTCGGCAGAGGAGGGCAGTAGAGTCCGCGGCTATTGGTTCAGTGCGGGAGGCCGCCGTCCAATGAGCGCGGAGCGGGGGCGGGCGCAGCGTGTGGAGTTAGTCGGACCGGCGGCGGGCGACCTGGGGGGGAGGGGATTGTTGTCGTTGGGCGAGCGAGCGAGAGAGTGCGGCGGGAAGATGGCGGACGATCGGAAGCGGGCGGATAACGCCAAGCACCGGCGGGGTGAGCAGCTGAAGCGCTGGCTGGGTTCCGAGACCGACCTGGAGCCGCCCGTCTTCAAGAAGAAGAAGACGCGGGTCAAGTTCGACGACGGCGCCGTCTTCCTGGCCGCCTGCTCGAGCGGCGACACCGAGGAGGTGAAGCGGCTGCTGGACCGCGGGGCTGACATCAACTACGCCAATGTGGACGGGCTGACGGCGCTGCACCAGGTACTGCGGGGCGGGGAAAGGGAGGGGAGGCCGGGCCCTGCACCACACCATCCCCACCGACACCGGCTTTTAGCACCGCCACCTCCAGCTACCCCCCCCCCCCCCCCCCGGCTTCATCATTGCCTGTATCGCAGCATCAGGCAGTGGGTGCAACAGGAGCTCCCATTGATCCATCAGTTAGATTTTACTCGGGGAGCTCTGCCATTCCCGGTGCAGCGAGAGGGCGTTTGTTTGCATTCCCGGTGCAGCAGGTACCGCACTCATGTGTTGTCCTGGACTCCCCTCCCCGCGAGTGCATTCTTTGCTGCAGGACTTGGGGAGGGATTTTTGTCCTTCTGTCCTCCTTCACTTTAAAAGCACTGGAATTGATGTTTTTGTGTCTGTGTTTTGGCGCACGAGTTACATTTGTTTTCTCTCCGTTTCATTCACCTATATCTGACTTGCGCTCATTCCCCCTCCCTCCGTCTCCTCCTTCTGTGAGCTGATTGGCAAAAGTAACGAGAAAGGACAACCCGGTCCTGCAGCAAAAACGCACTGGAGATAGAAAGGACGTCTGTGGACGGTTGCTACATATAGCGCAGTACCTGGTACACCAGGAAACATCTCTGCGTTATTAGGCTTTGCAATACTTTAAAGTGTTAAAACTGCAGTTAGCAGCAGCCCTGTTTGACAGTCCATTGTCTATTTAAAAATGATATACATGTTGATTTGGATATAAATTTACTTTGCCAAATGTCGGTTTCGATGTGACTAGAAAACAAATTTGTGATTCAAAAATGTTTTCCCACCCTCGAGAGAGTGAGCACTTTTGCATTTCTATACTAATTTGGATACACAGCATAGTATGTAGATTTAACTAATGTGCTCAAGTTTTTAATCGAATTTCTGTACTTAAAAAGCTCGCACTTGGCGGCAACAACAACAACTTGCATTTATATAGCGCCTTTAACGTAGTAAAACGTCCCAAGGTGCTTCACAGGAGTATTATGAGACAAAATAAATTGACACCGAGCCACATAAGGAGAAATTAGTGCAGGTGACCAAAGGCTTGGTCAAAGAGGTAGGTTTTAAGGAGTGTCTTAAAGGAGGAAAGAGAGGTGGAGAGGTTTAGGCAGGGAATTCCAGAGCTTAGGGCATAGGTGACAAAAGGCAGAAAAAAGTTGTTTCCCAACAGGGACAGGGGTGATTCACCCACTGTTGCTTTAAAGTTATATTTTGTTTCTTGATGGAGAAATACAGCTACAGTTTCTACTGTAGTCAAGGTGCAATAGATTGTTTTATTCAACTGTATAATTTGTTTCACCTTGTTCTGTAGAAGATGCAACAATTTGTTACATATACCCTGTTCTGTGCTTGTGGGTAGCAGACCTTTAACTGCTGCTGACTACATTTTATCATGTTAGTTTCCCAGGTATTGGTCGTAGCCGAGTAGTACTCTAATGGAGTTTTATAGATCAGTAAAGCAGTTCTGGGAAAAAATGCCATGCTGTTAATTGATGGTATTTCTGTCCTGCTGCAATGTCATAGCTATCTCTTTGAAAACTTTGTCACATCGCTTGAAGCCAACTGATAAACTTATCAGCTGTAATGGCAATTGGTGACCTTAAGGGAAAATAGCTTGTGCTAATGGAAGATAGGCACTCCAACGTAAGAACTTTGCAATGCAAAAATCACCGCCTAATTATGTATTGATGGTGTACGGGGAGATTCTGGTGATGCACTTCACTACACTGTAATGACATATCACCCGATTCCTTTAAATACTAACATCCAGGTTGATTTCACCCACAATTTGTTTGTTTGTATTTATGTGGCATGCAAGTTCTATATTTTTGTTACAAAATTAATACACATGTATCAAAGCTATCTTGGTTCTTATCAGCTGTGTATGTAGTTGCTGGTATTCTGCTTTTCTTTTGCTGCGTCAAGAGGAAGTTATCATCTGTTACAGTAACTAGCTGCTGTTACAGTTAACGTGCTCTGATTACCAGCACACTATCTTGGTACTTGAACTTGCAACAATTTACAGTAGATGATTAGATTATGTTTTCAAGGACTTTAATATGGAAATTGACAAAAAGTTTGCTCATCACAAAACCAAGTCAAAGGTTAGGTTGTGGATGAATCAAAAATATTATGAATCCTTCAAGGAGTCAACTTTTACATCCAGTATTACTTGTATTCATGAATATTTTTGTTGGATTGTCAGTGGATTTGTACTGAATTCTGATACAGAATGAGAAATATATATATGCAGGTCAATCTTTTTAGGAGTATGCTGGTGAGTAGAGTGAGCGACTGTAAGACCAGCTGATAACTTCCTCTTCGCTCAGGCACTGGGGAAAGGCAATACTGCACACTGTGTGTTTCATATTTAGGGTTCTGTGACATTAAATGTGTGAAAACTGTTTCATGCATTTTTGTCTTTGCCCTTGATTATGTAAAATATGCCATGAGAGAATTTTCCGTATATAAACTTTACCAAGTCTACCGCTTAAACTTTCAATTGCGTATGGCGTGCGTATGCGTGTTTGTAAAAAAAAAACTTACTTTCTCCTTTGAATTTTCTGCAAACATTTAATTAAGTTGTAGTAGGCTGTGTGACAGCAGCAATCCAGTTTATTGAATTAGTGAAGCTATTGTTTTCCTTGGGTGTCCTTGTACACGAATCACTGAAAGTTAACATGCAGATACAGCAAGCAATTCGGAAAGCAAATGCTATATTAACCTTTATTGCAAAAGGATTGGAGTATAAGAGTAAAGAAGTCTTACTGCAATTATATAGGTCCTTGGTGAGACCACACCTGGAATACAGTGTACAGTTTTGGTCTCCTTACCTAAGGAAGGATGTACTTGCCTTAGAGGAATGTTCACTAGACTGATTCCTGGGATGGGGGGATTGTCTTATGAGGAGAGATTGAGGAGACTAGGCCTATATTCCCTAGAGTTTAGAAGAATGAGGGGTGATCTCGTTGAAACGTATAAAATTCTTACAGGGCTTGACAGGGTAGATGCAGGGAGGATGTTTCCCCTGACTGGGGAGTCTAGAACCAGGGGTCACAGTCTCAGAATAAGGGGTCGGCCATTTAGGACGGAGATGAGGAGAAATTTCTTCACTCAAAGGGTGGTGAATCTTTGGAATTCTCTACCCCAGAGAGTTGTGGATGCTCAGTCGTTGAGTATATTCAAGACAAGAGATCGATCGACTTTTGGATACTAAGGGAATTAAGGGATATGGGGATAGTGCGGGAAGGTGGAGTTGAGGTAGAAGATCAGCCATGATCTTATTGAATGGCAGAGCAACCTCGAAGGGTCGAATGGCTTACCCCTGCTCCTATTTCTTGTGTTATGCTATGAAAGGCATCCAGGTACTTTTTGTAAACCATTGCTGAACGTTACCGACAAGTGTAATGTGCACTTATGGAATAATCCAAGTGACAGTGAAGTGCTTTTGGCAGTATTAAACTGCTAGTATTGCTGTATTGGAACAAATGGCCATCTGCTAATGCTAACAACTTTATTTGTGTAGCTGATCTTGCTATATGTTTCAGATGTATGAAAATGGTTCTTAAATGATTTTGGAGTGCATATTTGTTTTGGAAGTGCTTTAAGTATAGTTGGACACTTGGAAGGATTAATTGTACTTCTGGATGAACACAAGCTGATTTTATTTAGACTTTAAAGTGTAAGCATTTAAAGTCTATTCATTGGCAGTTTTTGGAAAAATTATTCAGACCATTGGGAGAGTAGTACAATTGAGACTAGAGATGAAATTGTATTTTATCCAAACAAAGTTGTTATCCAAACAAAATAAGAGTAATTGTGTAGTGACTACACATCCTGCACTTCCTTCTCTTCGCCCCCGCCCCATCCATTTTCTGCTGGTAAAATATATTGCATTATTGGGTAATGCTTTTGGTTTGAGTTTCATTGTACTGTATTGCACAGACTAGAAGTGCCTTGAATGATCAGTCATATTTATAGCCAAGTTGTTATGTCATAGTAGGTTAAAACTAGGTTGCTTGTGGCATTTTAGCTGTAAAGCTCAGTTCAGATGAGGAAATTAGGTTTTTATTCGAAACCTTATACTGTGCTATATATTTGAGTCAATTTGTACTGTCTCCTTCAATTTCTAGTGTGAAGCCACTTAACTTTTTAAGGTGATTCTGCCAAGCTATTTCATGATTTGGTTTAGTAAAGCAACTTTTTAATAGCTCTAAGGTTGAGGAAGTCGTCATTTGGGAAAGGATGCTTTTCATTGAGACAAAGATGCATTATTTCCTAAGATTAATAAACTTCTACTTTGCATAATAATGCACTGTCAGGCTTGTGTTGTATATTTGGTAACAATATGCTATAGGAGTAGTGTCTCAAGCTTCATTGTGTCACTATGATACTTGTGTAATGCTCTTAATTCATCACTTCAAGCTACCTCAGCCTCGTGTTCCGGAGCTGAATGCTTGAGGTGTAACCCAAGTTAATAACAGAATTGATAGTGTAACTACTGGGTGCATTTCACAGTTCAAATATACATATGAAATAATTTCTCACACTACATGTCACTAATATACCATTGACAGTATTGTCATGGGTAATACTGTCGCCTCTAGTCTTCAAGCAGCTTCTCTTGCAAAAGTATGAGGAAAAATAGTTTTTGATCTGATAAATCCAATATTTGTCTCAGGGATGTGCTCCGTAACAACTGGAATAGTTTAAAGTATGTTAGCGGCATCATGGTGCACTCCAAGCCTTCAACCTAATCTCTTAATTGCATAAAATGCTCATAATGCATTTTTTAAAAGTGCCTTTGCATGAAACTAATTCTTAAGCTGTGTGATCACATCTATCAGGTTTATTAACTTAATCTATTTTCCAATTTGGGGAGAGGGAGAAAAATAATTCGATGATGTATGTCCCTTGAAGAGATATTCATAAATACATCAAGTGCTGCTGCCTTCTTCCAATGACTGTCTAGCACCTGATGTCTGTTTTCAGTGCATTTCAATCTGTGGTTCCAGAGTGTCTCAGTTTGGTAACTTCTGAGCTCTGATTTGAAACTTTACATCGAGTTTCTCATTATGCCTAGCTTTATAGAGACATTTACTGAAATTTCCTGCAATCTGACAGACCCAAAACACCACATTATGTGACTTGTATTCATAATTCCAATAAAGGTCTCAGGAAAAAATAAGAACATAATAGGAGCAGGATTCGGCCCTTCGAACCTGCTCCACCATTCAATAAAATCATGGCTGATCTTCTACCTCAACTTCACTTTCCTGCGCTATCCCCATATCCCTGCATTCCCTTAGTATCCAAAAATCTATTGATCTCTGTCTTGAATATACTCAATGACTGAGCATCCACAGCCCTCTAGGGAATGTAGTCCTTTGAAAATTTGATATAATTACGTGTGAGTGAAACAGGATTCTCTTTTATGCTTGATCTCCAAATATATACCTGATCTCCAAATTGTTAGCTTAATTGCAGTAGGAAATAACAGAAGCATTGGTATTATTATGGGATGACGTTGGCCAGAATTCTTTGGTAATTGAAATCGTAGGTTTAGCGTACAGAGATACTGCAACACCTTGACGGAGCAACCTTTCCGTGTCCAGGTAGATCACTGGCGAAATGGCTTAGGTCTGCACTTGATTTTAATCTTCAGTGTTTGTTGGAGTTAAACTTTATTCTTCTAGTGATAAGTTGCTGTGTATATGACTCAGCTGCATGATCAGTGTATATTAGCGCCATACTGCAGCTTTTTTGTGTGTAAGGTGATGGATTTCTTGGGTCACCATTGGTTGTGTGCTTGATAAATTATCAGACCACAGCACAAGCCAGTTTTCTAAGTGGGAAGGGGGTTGTGCATAATGCTGCTAGGGGTGGGGGAGAGACAACCTTGTACCTATTCTGTGTCATTGCAACTACATGTACACTTGCTTCAAGAATGTGTGCTATCGAGCAAGCAATAGAGCTTCCAGGACAGGTTATAGAGCCAACCCTGTCAAATGTACTACTTCTGGCCGATAGACTGGGTTCTTCAGTTATGCAGCTTCCACTGTGACTCAAAAATAAATTCAGCTGCTTCCCCCAACTACAAGGCTATTTCTGCAGGATTAAGTGGGGACAAAAGATCAGACAGCAGCTGTATTGGCTCCAAGCACCCCAGCCCATGAAGCATAAAACTTATAATACAATGAACAGCAAACCTAAACTTGAGTTTCACATGTGGAATTTTTGTGGGAATAATTGCATAAATAGTATCTTGTTTTTTGGTGCATAATTACAGTCTTAATTGTAAGCAAACTCTTTTTTGATCATTTGTCTCTAATTTTTTGAGCCACTACAAATTCAGTTTTGAATAGAGCCAGTTTTTTTTTAAATGCAATTATATAAGGTGTAACGAGCTACTATGAATCCATAAGCCTCAAGGGGCTGGGTGAGAACTTTTAGGCATGTTGACACAGTGCCAGCAGATTTTTAACTTGGCCATATGCCATCCAAATATCAGGTGATTGGTACAGGTACACCTGTTCCAGAGATTGTAAATCTACCCATATGTGGATGGCTCATTTGAGTCATCCTGTTCAGCCTCCAGATCTTCTAAGTAAAATAAATTTTAAAAAAACTTGGAAATATGAAATAAAAACAGAAAATACTGTTGGTACAGCTGGTTGTTCAGCATCTGTAAAGATAAAAAGCACATTTGGTTTGTAACTCTTTGTTAGAATTTGAGAGATAAAGAGCCATTTAGTAAGATTGGGGAAAATAGAAAAGGGGGAGAGAACCAACAAATACATTAATTGTAGAGAGGGAGGAAATGAGTTCAATGACCTGCACATTGCTTAATACAAAACTGCTAGATATTATAAAAGACCATTAGTGAAGTGATGCAGAGACAAAAGAAGGTGCCAATTACTGGGTGCTGAAAGGCCCACACAAAGGGCAGGATTTTCCCTGTGGAGGTGGGATGGCGGTGGGAGAGCTGGTTGGCGGGTTCCGGTCCCACTCTCGTCTGCAGCCGCTCTCTGAAAATGATTTTCCATAGATTGGCCTTGTTAAGCCTGCCCTGCGGGGTTCCTGGCCAATTAATAAGCGGGTCTGATGACGTCATTTGATGACGCGCCATCAGCCGGTTTCCTTAAAGAGACCATGGCCACATTGATTTTGGTAGTTGTGCTGTCAGTATTCTGTAGCATTGAGATGCTACAAGCACTGCACATGCTTATGGAGGGAGTCACAGCACGCTGGGAGGTTCTCTTCCCTTCCAAGGGCGGAAGAGATCTCCCCAGGACACCAACTCAGCCTGGTTGCACATTGCACAGGAGGGCACAAGCAGGGATGTCATCAGGAGGACCAGGCTGCAGTGGTGCAAACCTTTCAATGATCTCAGTAGATCACGAAACGTTACTGCAAAGCCACACTCAACCTCATCTTGCTGTGCCACTCATCACATACCCATCACTCTGCCTTCCATACATTACTCCTGCACATCCTTACTCTCACCAACTTACCTTGCACCTCTACCCATCCCTCTTTATCTATATTATCACTTCTCCATCTCACTAGCCACCCCTCACACTCACCTTCATCCTAGTGCAATCATACCAACTAACAACACACAAGGGTAGCCACTTGGGTGTTTTATGCAATGTTCATGTAAAGTTTCTGTTAATGTGGTGTCTAATTTTGAAACACTTTGCATTCTTGGACAGATTTGTGTGCACCTTTGGAAGTGGCATGGTGAGACATAACGGTATCCCCCGCAATTGTGATGAGTGTGAAAGGAATGGCTTGGGCATTGTAGGGATGCTTTATGGTGTTGGTGTGGGCTGGTGCCAACCTGGCGCATCATGTGGCAGCCAGGGTGTACAGCGTCAAGTGAAGTAAATCTGGCCATGGTGAGGCCATCCCTGGCCTCCAGGGCAGCAATGTGGTCGGGTGCTGATGCCCTGTGTCCTGTGCAGCATCAGGTGATTGCGCAGAATGTTGGTGTTGTTGGTATGCCTGATGTTGACGTTAGGGCTGATCGTGGAGGGATTCAGAGGACCAAGGTGAGATATTTTCAAGGGCACCGATGTTGCTGGAATGGATGGCAGCTGAAGTTGAGATGGCAGAAGTGATCTGTCAGTGGTGAGGCCTTGCTTCAAGGAGGTGACAGTGCATATAGAGTTAACACCACACACTTACAGCCTCCAGACAGAAAAAATGTGTCTTCAAAATCCTGAAATCAGACACCTCTGACATTTGAAAGTGAACAGATGTGAGAGTTCAACCTTTATACTGCAGTTGCAGCTGTGAACTATGCAGCTTGCTGCTACTCCCGACATACTTACCTGACGTGATCTCCAAACGTCGCGAAACCCGTTTAAAATGCGGGAAAATCGGAAAAGGCTGTCCAAATAGCAATTGACAAGCACTTAACAAGGAGTTAAGTGTCTTAAATCCCTCACCTGCCGCTTGGTGGCGGGTCTGTTCTGAGTTCGCAGACCCGACACTCTTGAAACTCACATGGAGGCTCAACCCGCCGTCAATCATTTTGAATTTAACAGCTGACCCGCCGGCAAAATCGCGGCCAAAGTATTCAGACCAGGGAGCCGAAGAGTGCTTATCAGAAAGATATTATTCCTGAAGCATGTGATAAGCTTTGTTGGGATAGTGTTGAAGACCAAAAATGGAGAGATCAGAGTGAGAAGGGGCGTTCAAGTGGTGAGCCAAAGGGACCTCACAGGAATTCAAAATAAACTTGGAGAATCCTTCATGGGTGATCCAAAGGTAGGCTAGTTTCAGAGGAATAACTTCTGGGCATCCTTACCATGCTGCCGAATCACAGTATCTCGGAATCATGGAGGATCTTTTTTTATTTTCTGGAGTTAATGCAACTAAACTCAATAAAACAATGCTCAACTAAATCTTGCATCTCACCTGGTCATGTAGATATTTTCATTTGTGTGGTTGAGGGAACTCATTATTCTGCCATTTGTCTGATTGTAATAAATATCACCTGCCTTGAGATTAATTTAATTGAAATGTGTTGTCTTGTAGAGATACTGTGGGCTATAAAAAGATTGGCTGAATTTCCATTCCTTCTGCCCTCTGATGTAAGGTCAACCAGTTCCTTTGTGAGAAGACAGCTTGACGTAGGGCCAGTTAATCCAGCAAAATGCCCTGATCTTTTATAAAGTGCTCTAGAAATTGAGTATTAGTACAGAAGGTTCTTGGTTTCTGCAACAATCCAACACCTAATTAGGAAACCTGGTAACATTGCAGGGCATTTGCAACTAGGCCTCGTCATTTGCCGATACTTTGTGAACAGAGTAATGGACTTTGGCAGGTATGTATTGGCTGGGCAAAATTATCCATGGTGTCTGAAAGGTAATGAATGAAAGCTGGATTGCATTTTTTTTGAAGGTGTACTCTTTCAGTGAAGGTATTATTTACATACTGCAAATTGAGCCCGTGGGGATGGGTGCAGTTCCTTGCCACCAAGGTGACAAGTTACTAAACATGAAGTTCTGTGATGGACTGCAAAATAAGTGTTGAATCTTTACTAAGATTGCTCGTTCGCAGTATGAGAGGAATACCATAGAAATGTAAGCTGTGCTGTTTGAATGTGATCTACAGCTTCACACAATTTTCTTTCCTGTTTATAGAGACTGTACAAAGATAACTAGCACCTTCAAGTCCGTCCACTTTTTTTCTTGTAAAAAAAAATAGAAGCTGCAAGTTCTTCTATGCATACATTATTAGCAAGCTAATCAAGCAAGTACTACAGCATGAATAACATTTGTAATAGAGCTAAAAGGAAAATGCTGGAAATACACAGCTTTTAAAAGCAGTTGTGTTGATATTTGAAATACATTGGTAGAGTTATTGCCTAGAATTGCATACGTTGATAAAAATTAGTATTGAATTTGGGTGTTTTTGCAGCTATTGCAAGATGTGCAGTAAAATATTTTATGCTGAAATCCCATACATTATATACATTTAAAACTGCAGGAGGGCCTAATCTGTAGAAAACCTAGGGCTGCAATACAATATAGTAAGGAGTAACTGGTTTATTAAACTTGGTGTTCAAGCTTGTAAAGTTGTTTCTTACCCCAAAAATGTTACTCACCAAAGTGGTCATTTACTAATAATTGACTTTTGGGGTTTTGTACCCAAGCACAATAGTGGCAAAAACAATTTCTGTTCTCGAAACTTGTAACTCGACATTCTAATAATTTGACACACCCACTTAATCACAGTTTCGATTTACATATATATCAATGAATCACTGGTGTACAGTGAAACCTGTGCAGACAGGCAGCCCTAAAAAAAAAAGACGTGCAAAAAACGCACACTTATTGACAGTCCCAAATAAATTACATTGTAATAGATACAAGCCGCACCTTGAAACCATGGACACTCGCAAATTACGGACTACGGTCAGCCTTCAATGCACCAAGTCCGTCTACAATTTAAAACCCGGGACATGCAGTTAAGTGTAAGGCAGCAGCGGGTGAAAGAAACTGCTTTTGTGGAATGGCGATGTCTTTACCCAACATCCATAGCGGCGTAGAAATCGCTCTATCTCTGGGATCGAATGCTTGCACGGCTCTATCCCAGGAATAAAGCGGTTTCTCTGCTGCTATAGATGCTGGGTAAAGTCATCCTCATTCCACAAAAGCCGGGAACTGCACCGTGCAGCATCACATCTCCCTCCATAGTTTCCTAAAATTGGGGGTTCCTAACACGAGCGCTGCCTCTAGCAGCCCGGGAGATGAGCGATTTAAATTTCCCGCTTCCATGCGCCCACGTTAAATCGCGGGGGGAGAGGTGGGGGCTCAGAGAGAGAGAGTTGGGAATGGAGGCTCTGTGGGAGAGGCAGACTGGGGAATGGGAACTTGGGGGGCGGGTTGGGTTATGGGGGCTGGGGGGGGAGCTGGGGAATGGGGGCTCATGGAGGGGGGAATGGGAGCTTGGAGGAGAGAGGTAGACTGGGGGCTCGGGTGTGGGGAGAGATAGAATAGTTTCTCTTTTCCTCACCCTCGGTTTCCCCTCTTCGCCTGCTCACGGGTATCTTCCTGGTTCTTGGAACTTCTCATAACAGTTGTTGGCACGAAACCACAAATAAAGATTCTCAACTACAGGGGACCCAAGGCAAATCCAATAAGATTTATAGATGTCGTGTGATCTGATATCCTGTGATCTGTCATCACATGGTCAGAACAAACCTCCAGAAATGCCTCCAACCAGAGTTGGCAACCCTACTGCATTAGCACGTCAGGTACTGATGAGCTACTAACAGCCTCCTACATACCTTCCAGCACTTCAAAGATTAGCAGCTGCAGCATATGGAGGGAGGGTCCCCGGACAGGGGTCTGCAGGACATTAATTTCCACCCCTCTCCCTCTAAATTTGGCTGGGATCTACCAGGCACACTCGCCCTTTGGAGGCAGCCAACGTAGCAGATCCCAGGATCGGGACACATCTCCCTCAATGGAATAGGACCCTCCGATGGCAAAGACCTGGGAAAACCAACAAATAGAAAATAAACTGACATCACATCCTGCTGGCAGAGCTCCAGAATTAGGCCCGATCCCAGGTGAGGGCAAGAAAAAGAAGGAACACTGCAGGAGGTACAGCCAATCCCAGGATATTTGGCTCATCTAGTTTAGAATGACCATCTTGGTCCCTTAGGTGTTCCTAATTTACAGGTTTCACTAGTTATTGATGGGGAGAATAGTAACTTGCAATTCTATGTACAAAGAGTCATCTGAGTGCTTTACATGTTAATGAATATTGAATGGATTCTTGGCTGCGGTGAGATACAGAGATGGAAAGAAAGAGGGTCAGGAGAGGGCAGCAGCGTGGTCCAAAATGAGGTGGCAATGTAGAGATGCTGAGGGAGGGAGTGCCAGCGGACTGTGCCATAAACACTTGAAATGTTCTGATAAATGAACACAAGAAATGCTATGTGCTATATTAATCAATACCTCAGTCTATCTGCTGCTGAAACCCTCATCCATGCCTTTGTTGCCTCCAGAACAATGTTCCCTGTAAGTTGTGCTTTGTTCTGCGCGACCTGTTTTTATAATGCGCGGTCCCTTTAAATTTCTGCGCATCCGCGGTATTTACAATGGAAATACCGGCGAGCAGCCTACGCGGGTGATTGCTGTGTGGCCACGCAGCTTAGAGAGAACATTTCTCCAGAGCCATCTATTCTAATGCTCTTATGGCCGGCCTCCCAACATCCACCTTCTGTAAGCGTCAGCTCATCAAAAATTCTGCTGCCCATGTCCTGTCCCATGCATCCATCATATCTGTCCTCGCTCCCAGTCACCCCACCACCTCCAATTAAAAATTCTGATCATTGTGTTCAAACCCCTTCATGGCCTTGCTCCTTCCTATCTCTCTAACCTCCACCAGCCCTATAGCCCCCTCAAAAAATTTTTTTAAAATCTGTTCTTTCACTCTGGCCTTGTGTGCATACCTCCTTCACTCCACTGTTGGCGACCATGACTTCAGACACCTTGGGCTTACTCTGGCATTGCCTCCCTAAACCCCTCTGGCTCATCACCTCCCTCTCCTCTTTTAAAACCCACCTTTGATCAAGCTTTTAGTCACCCCATCTAGTAGCTCCTTTGGTTTGGTGTTTTATTTTTTGATAACACTTTTGAAATGCCTTGGGATATTTTTGTACATTAAATGCGCTATATAAATGGAAGTTGTTTAGTCTTTTAAAGTATAGGCAGTTTAGGATAAATGAAGTTCAGTATCTTAATAAATGATCACTTGAAAAATGTGTTTTTTGTAATCTACAAGCAGAAGTCGATGTATCTATACTATAATTTCAGAATGATATTCAGATTTTTTGAAAAGCATTCATAACACCAACATTACATTTCTCTGCATATTCTATGTACAGATTGTCTGTTTTGTTCAGTTGACAATGCTGGTCATTAGTAATGGATTATATTTTTCTTCTGTCATTTAGTCTTGTCATTTGCATTTTTGTACAAGTATTAGCGGGGGTCTCATAGCATTGGATCACGGTAATTTGGATGATGCATTGTTTTATGGCAGGAGTGTTTGTTGCTCTTTAGATCTTTAAGCTGGCCTCTCTTCCTTGAAGGCTGCAATTAAGTACTGTCCAAATTCATTCCGAGTTTGAGGAATGTTTGCAGTTTGGAAGCTAGTTGTAAATTTCTGGCTCCAGGTCAGAAGTAGACTGCTTTTCTGTCACTATTTAATATTCTTAACACGGTCTTGCGACTTTTTGTATTGATGTAAATCTGGAAGAACTTGTTCTAGTAATAAATGGGAGTAGCTTAGTACAAGATCTAGCTGCTTTGATCAACAACCTTCTTTGATCCGGCCTGTGAAGCTGCTGCCACCTTCAGCAGCTCTGGACTAGATCTCTTCAAAATTCTTGGGCTTGGAAGAATGGAAAACCGGGGTGGGGGGAGAAAGCAAAAGTCAGACCTTATGGTGGTTTGTGACTGGTGCTTTGTATTATAGATTCAAAGCACCTCCATTTGAAAATAGCCAAGAAAGAAGTAGCTCGATGGTAATATCGTTACGGCTTTTAGCAATCAAGTTAAGTGTACAAGATTGGATTTTTTGGCATTTAAGTGGATAGTGGCCTATGGTTTAAAAAGAATTCATAAAAAGAAAGAGCTTGCATTTATGTGGCTTGATATTTCTTGGGATGTCCCAAAGCATTTCAGATGTCATTAGTTGCTCTTGAACTGCATCCACTGTTGCTTTGTAAGTGAACACAGCAGCCATATTGCACATAATGAGGTCCCATAAACAGCAATGAAATAACTGACCAATTTAATCTATTTTTGATGATGGTTGAGGAAAGAACATTGGCCGTGATAGCTGGCCTCACACCCGGCTCTTTGAATAATGCCACGGGCCGTTTAACATCCACCTCTGTTAGCCTCTGATTAATGTCTCAATTGAAGGGTGTCACATTCAAAAGTGCAACACTGCTTCAGCCCTCTGCTGAATTGCCAGCCTAGTTTCATGGGCACAGGTCCTGGAGTGGGACTTGAACCCACAATCTTCTGAGAAACACGAGTGCTACCAACTGTGTTCAAAGAAGGGGTTTTCAGTGTTGCGGAATTAGTGGGCATTATTTGCAGTTATGCAAATAATGTGTGTGAAAGGCTTCTGCATTTGAGATTGAAGAAGCACATTGGGGGAAACACAAGAATATCCAGTTCAGATCACAATGAGATACAATTTTTACACTCCTGGGTTACGCTGTCCTTTAGTTAGAACAGTGAACACTCAAACTGCTTACGGGAGTGTCTAACACTGCTGTCCCTAAGAAAATCTAAAGTAAGATCCTGAACTGGTCACAAGCTGGAGCCATTTTTATTTTCCCCTTCATCCCTGTTCTCTCTTTCTCTCTCTTCCCTCCCCCCCCCCCCCCCCCCCCCCCCCGCCCGCAAAAACCCCTTTGCTGCATTGAGGACACTGATAAATTAATCCAGTACAGTCTAGATATTAAATCTAGGACCTTTCTGATTTATATTGCTCTGCCACACAGTGCAGTTACCTATATGCCTATCTAACTAAGCCAGTTTTTTTGGAGATGTACTCCTTTATTTACCTGTAATAGTATAGTTGTAAATCAGCAGTGCAATTCAAAAGTACACAAATTGGCATTTTTGCAAATGCAAAAAGTGACATTACAAAATTTAATTATCTTGACTTTATCTCAAGAAAACATGATCAAACTTATTTTTTGTCTGATAATTTGAAAGTGATGATCTGTTGTATTCTATATCTAAATCTGAAATCTGTGTCACAGACCAGTAGAGACAGGTTATTCTTGGTTCCTTGATCATGTGCAGTAATTAGGTCTGTGTAAATTAGCTATTCCACCATGTAACCTGTTATGGATCTGTAATTGTAAACTATCCCAATTGAAGTATAACCAAAATACTGATGAGAATCCCACAGCATCAAAATGCTTTTTCAGAGTTGCAGTTTTCTGCCTTTTCAGTCATATTCTGACTGCTCTGTTGTGAGACACCTTCAGTTATCACTACACATAATAATAGCAGTGGGTGTTATAAAAGATTGAGGAGTTACTGAGAAATAATTGGTCTTGTTTGAGCTGTGACCTCTAATAGTTAAAAGTAATATTAACACTGACTTCAACACAGAAAGCATTGTATCTGCCTTTAAATCTTTGCACACAGTTCCCATTGTACAGAGGGCAAATGGTGCAGTCTACCATAAAACATGAACATTTTCCTATTGATCTGTTGAATAAAGGTCTTTTCAAACTATGTTTATAGCAATGGAATTGTATTTGCAAAATCTAGTTAGTCGAAAGAATTTGTTCATATTATGAACCTAAGTATATTGGAGGAAATAGTACCACAATTAAGAGGTTGGTATTACGGTACATTCCAGAATCTCTGTTGAATACAATCCGTTCAATTCGTAAAGTATGAGACTTGCATTCAAATATATTGGCAGTGTACAGTGTGATGCATTTCACTGGAGAATACAGATGCCAAATTTGGAACTTGTAGGGTTTAGTGTGATTTTATTTATTCATTTTGTTCATTTAAGGTGAAGAATACGATCTGAACCAGGTGGCATTTCTTGCTACAAAAGCAAAATACTGCGGATGCTGGAAATCTGAAATGAAAACAGAAAATGCTGGAAATACTCAGCAGGTCAGGCAGCATCTGTGGAGAGAGAAACAAGGGTTCTGACGAAAGGTCATCGACCTGAAACGTTAACTCTGTTTCTCTCTCCACAGATGCTGCCTGACCTGCTGAGTATTTCCAGCATTTTCTGTTTTTATTTTGACATTTCTTGCTACTTGCGGTACAAAATATCCATGTCAAGTACTGCCAGGTCAAGTATAGCAGAGTAATCTGCCTGAATCTAGGTTAGATATACACCTTCTGCTCTACTTTCGCTGAATATAGTCACACCAGCTATCTTCGTGGCCTCTTTGAAATGAGACTGGAAAACTATTGTAGACTTTTGCTCAGTAAAAACCTGGTTAAGACTGGTTTAACCTATATTACTTTATACCCTTCAAGTATTTCCGAGAAGACGCTTAAATTCAAACACAGATCTCTTGAGTTGAAAGTGTTCTGATACTACACACCACCTGAAGATACTTTAACACCCTTTTTTTGTATATTGCTGCGGAGCTTCTCTAGCTGGTCATTTTTCCTTGCATACAATGGTGATGCAATTATATCTCTTGGGCTAGAGCTGGACATGTGAAGCTTCCATTTAAATTTCTTGACACTGAAATTTACGGTGGTGTTTATTTTTAGCTGGACTGCATTATTAGTAATTCCTGTCGCCATGAGCTCTAATTAAGACTCTCTTTCAAGGTTTTGAGGTGTATTTCATTTTTAAGAATTTCTTTTTGTTTAATTTGAATCTTACACCGATTGAAGGTTGTTTTGCTTGCTGGATTGTAATTTTTCTAGCATTTGATCAGAGGGCACGTCGTAAAATTTTATAGCGTGTGTTAAAAGTGCTTTTTGAACCCTTGTAAATCTAATCCTAATCTTCATAATTTTAAATCTTAAAATATAATATAACTTGACAATGTTTAAATGAAAGTTGCATTGAATAAAAGCTGCTTACCATGGTCAAAAGTTTCATTATATGACTTGTAGAATCTCCAGTTGCTTTAAAATTCACTGCTTTATTTTTCAAATGTAAAATATCCTTTTCTGTTCCAGTATCTTTTTATTTAACATTAACTTTGTTTCTAAAATTGAAAAAAAATCAATTTTTACATAGCTTTTCTATAATACTTGCGTGAGTTATTAAAATTTTGATTCCGCTAGTACTGTAGCTAGCAGGCTTTTTTTTGGGTTACTACTCTGCAGCCACTCCGTCTACACCAGATGCCTGTTTATGCTGCCATACTGTGGCGTAGCACGAATGCGGTGCTGAGATTTTTATGCAAAGGTGAAATATAATGAGCCATAATTTGCTGGAGGAGGGCATCTCACCCAGTTAGTTAGCCTTTTTCCTGCACCCCAAAATATTTTGCCTTGCAAGATGATGGAAGGGTGAGCTACTGGCGGCGCTGCAAGGGCAATAGGGCATCTGGGACCTTGGTGAACGGTGGGACCAACAGTCTATTTCCTTAACCAATGAGATTTAAGGATAGAGAAATAAACAGGAAGGATTGAGAAGGAGGGTGAATTAGAGTCGGTGAATTCAATGTCAAATCACGTACAAGAGAGGAAAAGAAAGATTGAATTAAGAGAGAGAGGAAAAAAGAGACAAAGGAAATGCAAGGAAAAAAAGAAAACATTATTTTTAAAATCTCCAACAATAATTCACTGAAGGAATGAGACTCCACACTTTTTTAATTGTTCACTTTCTGGGCCGGAGGGGTTGAATGGCAGTCATTAGCAAATATCACGTTGTTAAAAGGTACTTGCGCTATTCATTACTAGACTTAACTTTCTGTGGCGAGTTTAATGGGCAATTAATGTGGAAATTCAGAAACTTCATGAAACTCACGGGGAGGTTAAGAGCGAGATACCGTTTTTGCTAAGGTAACGGCAGAACAGCGTAAATCGTCCAGCAACTTGTGGCGATTTGCAATTGCCGGAGTATCTTCCTCGCCACAAGTTGCTGGCCGATTTACACACTAATAACGGTGTGCGCCGACGCTGTTGTTTTTTCACCAAATTCAAGGCCTTAGTTGGTGCATGACTTTGTAGATGCCAACAGTAATGAGATTGCCCAAGAAGCTATCCTGCATTGACTTTGCTTCAGATGCAAGATTATTGCAAATAGTTCTGAGCCCAACTTGTATCTTAATTTTATGCAAGACTGACTCTGCAGTATTATTCCAATCTCTGATTGCAAACCAATAATGGGGAAGTTTGTAGAAGATGTAGTACTAGAGGCTGGTAAAGTGTGCCCCATTCATTTGAGTTGTTCTGCCATCTCTCTTTCACTGTAAGCAAGCAGCATAAGTTACAAACTTTTATGCTCTTTGCTATGCAAAGGATGTGTGTACTTGACATGGTGATGGTGTAAGAGGCTGTTCATAATTGCCTTTTTCACAAAAGCACAGATAGTACTTGTAAGAAATTGTGGAAAGGTCTTCTGTCTAAATAGCTGTTCCCGCCACAGATCATATACAATTTGCCCCATTGTGAGCGCAATCTAATTCACTTAATTTCCTGGTACCTAATTTCAAATAAAAAAAGATTAAAGCTCTAAAATCTCTCCCCAAATCCAAGAAGGTAATGGAGTAAACTCATACGGACGATCCAGTGTTGCTAACCATAGCAGTTGCATTCCACAGATGCATTCTACCCAGTAGCACAGGAAACCACGTTTAATGATGACCGTTTGTTAATCTTTATCATTCAGTACTGTTGTTAAATTTTTGTACATTTTTTTTGAGGGAGTTAATTAATCCAACAGTACTTTGTGCTGTGAGTCTGTTTCACGTTTCTGCTACCCTGTGGTGGAACCTTTTTAATTTCTAATGTACTATTGCTTTTGCCCTTAAAGCAGGTTTCCCAATTTTTAAAATCCTATTGTAAAACTAAGCTTGTTTTTTCTCTACTGAAGCTATATTTGTCAAAGTTGTCTTAAGAGCAGCATTTGTTTTTCAATTTACGCAAAGCATTAACCCTTCACTACTCTATCGGGAAAATTATTGCGGATGGTCTCAAATTGAAACCAGCATTTTAACTTCACAGTCAACCTTATACAAGTTTTCATATTTTGTCTACTGTATGTAAAATACTTAAAATCTGATCTTATCAAAATGTGTTTACCTTGGAACAAGGCCATGTCCTTAATGATAAAACCTCCTTTCTGTGGAGATGCCAAATAAAGGAATATTTCTTGCTCAACAGTTGTATTTTTAAATGAAATACATACTCTTGCAAACATAATATACAAAAACTTAAAGCAATGACATTAAAATACCCTCTTTGGAATAGATTTCTTACATTATCTGTTACATAACTGCATTAGAATGAAAGTTGAAGTCCTTCACAATGTGATTGTTGCATATGGATAGTGCAAAATAAGACTGAACTGAAGGTATGAGAAAAATTGCTAGTATGTATCCTACTCCAAAGATCTCTGCATAAAGAGCTGTCAGTCAAGTTCAAAGGCTACCTCTATTACATTTTTGAGTCCATCCTTTGCTTGTTGAGTGAGCTACTGAATATATCTCATAATTGCTGATGTCACAGTTAGACAAGATGCTGTTGCCTCTAGACTTGACTATTCCAATGTACTCTTGGCTGGCCTCCCACATTCTACCCTCTGTAAACTTGAGCTCATCTAAAACTCTGCTGCCCATGTCATAACTCACACCAAGTCCCATTCATCCATCACTACTGTGCTTGCTGACCTACTTTGGCTCCCGGTTAAGCAACACCTCGATTTTAAAATTCTCATCCTTCAAATCCCTCCATTGCCTCACCCCTCCCTATCTCTGTAATCTCCTCCAGCCTTACAATCCTCTGAGATATCTGCACTCCTCCAATTCTGGCCTCTTGAGCATCCCCAATTTTATTTGCTCCGCCATTGGCGGCCGTGCCTTCAGCTGTCAAGGCCCTAAGCTCTGGAATTCCCTCCCTAAACTTCTCCGCCTCTCTAACTCTCTTTCCTCTTTTAAGAAGCTCCTTAAAACCTAACTCTTCGAACAAGCTTTTGGTCATCTGCCCTAATATCTCCTTGTGTGGCTCAGTTTCAAATTTTGTTGGATAACGCTCCTGTGAAGCGCTTTGGGACTTTTACTACTTTAAAGGGGCTATATAATTACAAGTTGTTGTTCTTTTGCACTTTATGTAAGATGCTATTGGTTGTATATTTAAGATAACCTTGAACTGAAATTGCAGTATACCTATGCTTACATATTGGGTGGGGTGGCTGTAGAGAAGTCGATGTTCACAAATCCATTTAACTCCGTATTCATGTAAAAATTATGCTTTGGTGTATATGATTTCTAAATATTGCAAGAAGCAGAAAAATTAATCTCAAAATGCACTAATTTAACTTTAAATACTAAAACATGAATCATGTAAAATTCCAGTTTACGGTTTCATGCCTGTATAATCATTACAAGATGTGCTTGACATGCGCTTGCCATATTGTATCGATGATACAAAGCTAGGTGGGACAGTAAGCTGTGAGGAGAACACAAAGTTTGCAAAGGAATATAGATAGACTAAGTGAATGGGCAGTAAGGTGGCAGATGGAGTATAATGTAGGGAAATGTGAGGTTATTCACTTTGGTAGGAAGGATAGAAAAACAGAATATTTTTAAAATGGTGAGAAACTTTCAAATGTTGGTGTTCAGAGAGATTTGGGTGTCCTCGTGCAAGAAACACAAAGCCAGCATGTAGGTATAGCAAGCAATAAGGAAGGCAAATGGCATATTTGTCTTTATTGCAAGGGGGGTTGCAGTATAAGAGTAAGGAAGTCTTGCTACAATTGTACCTGGCTGGAGTGTCTAGAACTAGGGGGCATAGTCACAGGATAAGGGGTAGACCATTTAAGACGGAGATGAGGAAGAATTTCTTCACTCAGAGGGTTGTGAATCTTTGGAATTCTCTGCCCCAGAGGGCTGTGAATGCTGAGTCTTTGAGTATATTCAAGGCTGAGATAGATAGATTTTTGGACTCTAGGGGAATCAAGGGATATGGAGATCGGGCGGGAAAGTGGAGTTGAGGTCGATGATCAGCCATGATATTGAATGGCGGAGCAGGCTCGAGGGGCCGAATGGCCTACTCCTGCTCTTATTTCTTATGTTCTTCTATTCTCTAGCTTTGCATTATGTTGTATGCTTAACCATGCACATTCTTTCTGCCCTCATTTTCAAAGTCATGTTTGGTATGTAATATTTCTGGATTTCATAACCCTCTTCCATCTAACACTTGTAATGGTTTTATTTGATGTCTATTAAATTTCATTTCTGAAGTCTTGACAAAGCCAGCTAAGTTTGGGTTATTGACTTGTGTTAAGAATCTGTGTGATGCAGTGGTGGCCTTTGAGCTGTTCTAAAATGTCACCAAATGTGTGTTTGTAGAATGTGATTCACCATTTGGTCATTTATGCTGTACATATTTCATTATTCATGCCACTAGTCATGAGAGGGGCAAGTCAGTTCTACTGTTTTTATGTCAGTGGTCCATTTCAGGGGTATAACCAAGCATAGAAGTATATTTCCTCACTCTCCTGGGCTGCAAAATGGTGCAGGAAGAGGGGGAATTATTAATTCAAATCCTGCAGAGAAATGTGTCAGATATCATAAGTTCTTCATTTATGTTAGTCTTGTATTGTCAAAATCAGTTGATGAACAAAAACCAAACCTTTTTTTTTTCCAGATTCAAAAATGAACAGACAAAAGTATTGCTATTTTGAAAGATATTGGACCATAATTTGCTGTAGCAGGTCATGTAACGGCGTGTGCCGTTAGTTAGATTTGCCCCTACACATTTAGGTTTTTACTATTTTTGCGTGGCAAGTTGCTGAAAGTGCGAGCTGATAATGTCATAGTGAGGGAAACAGGGCATCTGGGACCTGAGTGAACAGGGTAAGCAACTGTGTATCTCCTTAACCAAGTAATTTGAAGGATTGTGCAAATAATAACACAAGGATTGCAAAGGAAGTGTAAATTAGTGGATGAATTCAATGTCAAATCAGGTACATGAAGAGAACTAGAGTGGGAAAGAAAGATTGGATTGTGAGAGAAAAAGAAACAAAGGAAAAGTTAAAAATTTAAAATTTCATATTTTTAAAAATGTATGGATTGTGAAATATGAATTTTGATTTTTTTTTAATGCTCCAACAACAATTATAATCTGAAGGAATGAGACTCCACACTTGTGATAGTTCATTTTGAGTGCCAGAGAGGTTGACTGGTAGTAATTAACCCTTATCCTGTTGTTGAAAGGGTGCTTGGATTGAAATGGACAGGACTTAACTTTCTGTGGCGAATTTAGTTTGTATCTGCCATGCAAATACAGCAACTTCACGCCATTCAATGCATTTCAATGGTGAGACAGACAGCAAGATGCCGTTATCACGAAGCTGACAGAGGAGCGGCGCAATTCGGACATCACTGTTTGGATATTTGCGTTTAACCACGCATCTGCCCGCCATCTGAAATTGCTGTACGATTTGCACTTAAATAACAGTGAGCACCTTTAGCCTCACTGTTATTTTGACAGGAAAATCTGGGTCATAGTGTAGTGGTAATGTAGCAGGATAATACAGAAATGAGCTAAGTGTACACCAAACTACTTTTCTGAAGCCACTCTGCCTCCTTGTTGACTTGTGCGCTATGGCACATTCACCACTGCACAAGTCTAACATTGGTGCAAAGCTGGACCATTTTGTGCTAATTTTAAGAGTATAATTGAGTGCCAAGCTCTGAACTGACAGCAAATTTGAGGGTATCTTGCTCAGTTTGGTTCTGTTGTCTGGTTAGGTCCTGATGCTGGATTTGAGCTGCCTTTGCACGGTAACTGCAATGTCTGTGCAAAGACAAACTGATTCTCACTGATGTTGCTGTTGTAGTGTGAATGAACTATTTGACAAAACTTTAGATCAAATCATGTACCTTTGCAATTTGGCGTGATAGCTATTTTGGTATCCTCAGATTGTGAGCCTCTTAAAGGAGCATTTTTGGTCTTTTCCAAACTTTAGCTTCTGTGGTTCCTGTGCATTAGTGTTTTGCAGGCCAATAAAACACTTCCATAAAAAAAGATGTTTGGTTAGTTACAAGTGCTGAACTACTTTCAGCTCATCAATGACTGCTAGAATCTGGGAGGGTGAGAAAATTGTATCTTGCCGTAGGCAGGATCAGCTTCATGTACATACTTGTTTAGAGTGGTAAAACAAATATTGATGCTTACAAATGCTTTGTGGCTTTTCTTAAGTGAAATTATATTTCATGGAAAGTATGTGCTGATTCATTAAAAACTGAACAATGTTTTGTGTCTTAGAGTAGGTTTGAAAAATACTGTGGTACACTCTTCTGTTACATTGTTGAAAATAACTGGAGTAGGTGGCAGAGCCTAAGTCATATCTTGCATGTATTAGAGCAGGATGTGTGTTAGTTCTGGCATATTTTCAATATTGGCTAATTTTTAGACTGATTGCAGACTTTTAGATGAGTCATCAAATTTTGGTATGGAGTGTGATTGACTTTAATTTTAACACTTATTTGCATATTTATTCGATGATCATCATTGGAAGTAACCTTGATGAGATCTGTTGTAGTGTGGGCTAATGCTCGTGACTATAAAGTAACAACTTCAGTGCTGGTTCTTATAAAAAAGGCAGCTTATTTGAGGAATGAATTTGGAACATGAGCACCAGGAACTGGTTGTATGTTAACTTCAAAATGTAACATGCTAGTTATATTTTTGCTTCCCCAATCATTTGTATTTTACTAAATGAGTAACCTCGCACCTTTTTGGGTGGTTTGCTGATGCTGCTTAATTAACAGTTGGGCTGCAGCCT
Organism: Squalus acanthias; assembly: GCA_030390025.1. Classification (NCBI taxonomy): domain Eukaryota; kingdom Metazoa; phylum Chordata; class Chondrichthyes; order Squaliformes; family Squalidae; genus Squalus; species Squalus acanthias. Next base: position 35,675,907 of record CM059441.1, on the reverse strand, counting down.
GTTTCATGGTTTTACTCTATGCCTGTGTGACAAATGATGATATATCTGGGTGGCCTGATATATTTTCTTGTTTGCTTCAAAATTATTCCTTGTTTTTTCTTAAACCCGAGCCTTTTCAGAAATGAGCAGCTCTACTGTTGTGCAGTACTGGTCCACTTTTATCAGCCTGACTGAGAACTACTACAAATTGTGCAGAGGCTGTTGTGGTTAGGGATTCATATTTGAACAATTAACAAACATTAAATGCTTGCTTGAAATAATGTGAATTTCTCTTTTTTGAAAAATGTTTTTAAGCTGTGGAGGGGAAGAGCTGAAGGTCAACATAGGAGTTAAAATGATCTATGTAATGCCTTGGGTAAACATACAACACTATTCATGTGCAAAAATTCTCTCAAATAAAAACTGAAAACAAAGTGCAGGAACATCAGCATCTGACAAGATGGGTAATACTTCAGGTAGAGATTTCCAGCATTTGCAGTTCCTTTTTTTTAAAAAAAAAGAAAAAATAATAATTCTATCTAAATTTATACGTGTGTACATAACTGTGACAGTGCTGAACAACTGTTACAGGTTACAATCAACTGTCCATTCTTGTGGCACAAGTCACAGGATGGAATGAGACTTGCATTAGACTTGTTTGACACTTGTTACTACAAAATGTTTTCAGTGTGTTATTACAGATTACATATTTTACTGCATTGAATTATGTGCTGAAGCCCCTACTCTGCTTCACTGAGTACTGAGAGAGAGAGTGCTGCATTGATGGAGGTACAGTCTTTTGGATGAAATCTGCCTGTTCAGATGTACGATTCTCAGAGGAGCAGGAAGTTCTCCCGGTGTCCTGGCCAACATTCCTCCCTCGCTCAGCACTTCCAAGAACAGACTAACTGGTCACTCATCTTATTAACTGCTTGTGGGACATTCTTGTAGTTTGTCAACATAACATCAATGGCTGCACTTCAAAAGTAAGTCATTGTGTTGTGAAGTAATTTGGGATGTCATGAGGACTTAAGGTGCTATATAAATGACTCTTCATTCTTTGTACAAGTTAAAAGCCGGTCCATTTTATTTTAAGACACAATTTTGTTTAACTGTACACTCAAATCAGTCACTTGCTTAAAATAAGTTAATTCCACACAGCCACTCTTGAAAGATGCATGTAGCCGTATAAACTAGCATGGGCATGTGGAGTGGCTAGATTCTGAAGGTCCCTGAACACACATGGGAAGCTGGCTATCGGTGTCTGCTGCACCACATGCAATACTGGGGAGGAAGGAGCTTAAACAGTTCAACGTCATGGGATGAAATATTTTGCCTTGTCTTTATTGGCGAATGATAACATTGAATTTTTGACATTTTATTATCCTATTCCATGAGTGCTTCATCTGTACTTCAGCAATTAAAAAAAAATCTTCTTGAGCAGTGTAAATGTCAATTAAATTTTTCATTAAAAAAAAAATTATATTGCTTTTGAAGTAACCAATCAAATGGTATTTGGATATCAGCACATTATGCTGCATCACTATGGTAGAAAGCAAATTCTCTCCTTCGAACCCGCTGTGTCTTAACAGGAATTGGAAGCTGACCAGGGAAAGTTTGAGTTGCAATATGCTGAATTTAACGCAAGTTTAAGCATCAGAAGTTGAGGAGCTTGAGTAGGTTATTTGTCAGTCCAGCACTGACCGACATGCAACTGAAGTGATGATGTACTCGCCCTTTGAGGGGAGTCTGTATCTTGCATTCTAGGCTGGGGTGCAGAGAGTAGACCAGTGTTGTAAGGACCATGTTGTGATAATAATAGAGGCTTAGCATATGAATTGGAAACTTTTGCAACCAGCTACAATGATCAAAATTGCACTGTAAATGCTGTTTTCCATGTGGAACATTTGTAATTTCACTTCTACCTGTCCCAATACAGCCAGCACATCTGTAGTGGCTTTCTATCTTGCTCCATATGGCCCATTGGGTGTGTCTCAAAGCTCTATCTTTGGCCCCTTTTCCTTATCTACATGCTGCCCTTTGACAACATAATTTGTAGGCATGTAGCTTTCAAATGTATGCCGACAAAAGAAAGTGTTATCTCTCTCTGCCCCCATTCTTGATTGCTCCAACGCCACTATGCTGTCCAACTGCTTGGCTGATATCTAGTTCTGGATGAGCAAAGATTTCCTTCTATTCAGCATCAGTGTTTGTTTGGCTTCTGCTGAAAATGCAGTGTCTTGGCACCCAAATCCTATTTTTAGGTAGCTCCCTCAGATTGAAGTGTGCAATTTTGGTGTCTGTTTGACTGAGCTGAACTTCAAACCTTTGTAACATCACCTGCCTCCACCCGTACCTCACCCCCAAGGTTGCTGAAATGCTCATCAATGTCTTGGTTACCTCCAGACTTGAATATTCCAATGTGCCGGCCTGTCGTGTTCTATCCTTTAACAAATTGCACATTGTGCAAAACTCCATAGTCTGCATCCAGCCCCACACTAAATTGCATTCCCCTAATGCCTTTGTGCTTGTCGACCTTCACTGGCTCCCTTCTGTCTAAACATAAACTTCATAATCTTTGTCCTTATTTACAGATGCCTCCATGGCTTTCATTCCTCTCCCCACCCGCCCCCCCATAGTCTCATTTAGCTCTATGGTCCTGTGTTTGCCTTCCTGCCTTGTGTTCCTGACCTCCTTTGTATGACTCTTTGCTCCACCTTCAGTTAGAGCCTTCAGCTGCAATGGCCTTGTTCTATGAAATTCTACACTGCTCTCTTCCCTTCTACCTCTGCTCAGTTTCTCCCACCCTCCAGCTCTGTTCCCTCCATCAGAAGTCAACTCAAAACTTACCTTTTCAATGTCCCTTAATCCTCCTCCTTTCATTTTCGGTCTTTGACGTGCTTTACAAAAGTGAATTTGGAGAAGCACACACCTAAGTTAAAATTTGGCATTTTTTGAAGAATGGAGAGAGTGGGGAAAGAGAAATTGCTTGAATTTATTAGAAGTGGAGTGTGTGTGTCTGTGTAAGTATAGATGGATGATTTTAACTTAACAGATAGCCAATATGATGAAGCAGAAAAAGAGCGCGTATAACGGATGTCAGGTTACAAATACATCTGAGAATTAGGCTGCATACAAAAAGGTCAGGAGAAGTGAAAAAGAAAGTAAGAGGGGCAAAGAGAGGGTATGAGAAAAGAATGGCAGCCAACATAAAAGGTAATCCAAAAGTCTTCTATAGGCATATACATAGTAAAAGGGTAGTAAGAGGAGGGATGGGGCCGATTAAGAACCATGGAGGCAGAGGGTATGGCTGAGGTACTTTGTATCTGTCTTCACCAAGGAAGAGGATGTTCCCATAGACATAGTGAAGGAGAAGGTAGTGGAGACACTTGATGGGATAAAAATTGATGAAGATGATGTATTAGAAAGGCTGGCTGTACTTAAAGTAGATAAATCACCAGGCGTGGATGGGATGCATCGTAGGATGCTGAGGGAATTGAGGGCGGAAATCGCGGGAGTACTGGCCATAATATTCCAATCCTCCATAGATACGGGGGTAGTGCCAGAGGACTGGAGAACTGCAAATGTTACACCATTGTTCAAAAAAGGGTGTAAAGATAAACCCAGCAACTACAGGCCAGTTAGTTTAACCTCGGTAGTGGGGAAGCTTTTAGAAACAGTAATCGGACAAAATTAAGAGTCACTTGGATAGGTGTGGATTAATTAAGGAAAGCCAGCATGGATTTGTTAAAGGCAAATCGTGTTTAACCAACTTGACCAAGTTTTTTGATGAGGTAACAGAGAGGGTTGATGAGGGTAATGCGGTTGACGTAGCGTACATGGATTTCCAAAAGACGTTTGACAAAGTGCCCCATAATAGGCTTGCCAGCAAAGTTGAAGCCCATGGAATAAAAGGGACAGTGGCAGCATGGATACGGAATTGGCTAAGTGACAGGAAACAGAGTAGTGGTGAACGGTTGTTTTTCGGACTGGAGGAACGTATACAGTGGTGTTCCCCAGGGGTTGGTTCTAGGGCCATTGCTTTTCTTGATATAAATGACTTGAATGTGGGTGTATAGGGCACAATTTCAAAATTTGCAGATGACACAAAACTTGGAAGTATACTAAACAGCGAGGAGGAGAGTGATAGACTTCAGGAAGACATAAACAGGCTGGTGAAATGGGCGGACACGTGGCAGATGAAATTTAATGCAGAAAAGTGTGAAGTGATACATTTTGGTAGAAAGAATGAGGAGAGGACATATAAACTAAGTGGTACAATCCTAAAGGGGGTGCATGAGCAGAGAGAGCTGGGGGTATATGTGCACAAATTGCTGAAGTTGGCAGGGCAGGTTGAGAAAGCAGTTAAAAAGGCTTACGGGATCCTGGGCTTCATAAATAGAGGTATAGAGTACAGAAGTGTGGAAATTATGATGAACCTGTATAAAACACTGGTTCGGCCCCAACTGGAGTACTGTGTCCAATTCTGGGCACCACAATTTAGGAAGGATATGAAGGCCTTCGAGAAGATGCAGAAAAGATTTACGAGAATGATTCCAGGAATGAGGGACTTCAGTTATGTTGATAGACTGGAGAAGCTGGGGTTGTTCGCCTTGGAGCAGAGAAAATTGAGAGGAGATTTGATAGAGGTGTTCAAAATCATGAGGGGTCTGGACAGAGTAGTTAGAGAGAAACTGTTCCCATTGGCAGAAGGGTCGAGAATCAGAGGACACAGACTTAAGGTGATTGGCAAAAGAACAAAGGCGATGCAAGAAAAAACTTTTTTATGCGGCGAGTGGTTAAGATCTGGAATGCACTTCCTGAAAGGGTGGTGGAGGCAGACTCAATCCTTTCTTTCAGAAGGGAGTTGGATAAGTATCTGAAAGAAAAAAAAATTGCAGGGCTATGGGGAAAGGGCAGGGGAGTGGGACCAGCTGAGAGTCGACACTGGCTCGACGGGCTGAATGGCCGCCTTCCATGCTGTGACCATTCTATGATTCATAGAATTCTATGATAAGTTTGTGTGTGTTCGCTGTTGACTTATGATTGCTTCAGGATGTTTTTGACAAGTGGTTTTTACTAGGCTGTAGCAAAATTTGAAATGGTTGGTTGGAAAGGAACTTTTTAGTTGTGTTACTGTGTGTTGAGTAATGATTCGTTTGAAATCGTTCATTTGTTTTCTGATTGCTTTGTCGCAGGTTATTTGATGTTTAGATTCATCGCAGCTTTTCAATCAAATTATTCCTCCGCTCTGAAGAATCTGTTTTATATTAGGAAATAGTGATTATTCTCTAACCTGATTTTTTTCAGTTTTAGTAAAGCTGATTAAGGTCTTTGAAAATAAGTGAAGCAATTTGAAGATGAGAAAAGTTCAAAGAAGCTCCCATTACTATGTAATTTGGGGCAGGTACAAAAAGGTTTCAGAATACAGCTAATTTATTTGTGGAAAAATAGAGTTGTGGAATTGCTGACGTACAACATTAAGGCTGCTTCTGAATGTTTGATATTGTAGGATGGGTGGATGCATTCTGTATTGCCCTGTGCTTTCATAAACATTCTTGTTCTGACCCTGAGTGAAAATGGCTGTTTGGCACAGTCTCTCTTGTCAGCTGTTGACACCAGGGAAGAGTTCTTCACTTTAAAATTATGAGCCACTCGGAGTTGAATATGAGCATGCTGTACTTAACCTTACCATCCCATTGTCTTAGTTTGCATTTTCTTAAAAAAAAACTTATGTGGCAGTGGTAAGTTGCTGAATGGAAATGATGACTAAAGTTTAAAAGCATGTTCGTCCATCTCAAGTGGATGGTTATAAATACAAAGCCAGTCCTGGGGTATTCAACATGGTGGTAGCAGCAATAACCCTGACCCTTTTGGGAAATTAATAGTTAAAAGATTTAAGTTTTGTCTTTCAAAATATCCTGATTTTGAATTCAATCTGACTCCATTGCTTTAACTATGAATGGGACCCTGTATTTGGAATCATATAGTCTTGCCTTACGGGATACAAATTTGTAACTATATTCCGTAACTCCTACAAACACTTTGCACACTGCACGTGGCTACAATGGGGGAAGCTTTCTGGTGTGTGCAACCAATTGTAAACCCTTTTATAAAGAACAGGATTGCGAACTTGTACATAGTGCACAGAGCAAATCTCTTTCCAATTAGAATGATTTATATAAATCTCTATTTTTGAATGTGCTTGCAGCATCTTCCATCATTTTAAAGTTGAATCCCAAGTATTATGATCCATAGCTTTCACTGATTAGAGTTAAAAAGGAACTTTGTAGCTAAAAGGTCAAGTGTAATACCATTGTTGATAGTGGTGGGCTAATGGCATCATTTGAGTATGCTGTCGCATGTTGTCTGTTTTCTGACAGCCTGCTACCTCCATGGTCGGGTGAATAAATTATTAATCTAAAATCTCACCTCATTCTGATTTCTTGACTGAATCTGTAGAATGTTGCCTTTTTATGCAAGATTTCCCCCATCCCTACTAGTTCTGTCCAAATTCAAATTTAAGCAATTTTGAATTATGGCAAGTTTGCTGTTCAAAGGAATACAGCAGCTGTAATGAAGGGGACTAGGGTGCAATGTCCTTGTCAGCGGTGCTATTTTTAGTTTATGTATTTCTGATCTAATACAGGCTCAGTTCCTATGCCTGGGAAGATGATGGCAGTTTAGTACATTCCAACAGTCACTAAGCCAACTTTGCAGTTCTTACATTTCAGAACAGGTATGCTATCTTTTATTTTAAATGGAAAAAAAATCTAATGCAGAAAGAAGGGGGGCGAGATCCACTCTATTATGGCAAATATTAGAGGTTTTGCTTTATTGAATTCTAAGACAGCTTCTATTGTGTTAAATAAAAGCCTCAACTTTAAGTCACCAGTGAACAAAATAATTTGCATTTGGCATGCTGTTCACAGTACAGTATCTGACAAATTCATTATTACTGTCAGCTGATAATTGGCTCACATCTTGGCACCTAATTAAAACTACTTCAAGAAATGGTAACAATACAAATGGTAGTCTCAGTAATGTAGTTTTGAGCTGATTCTTATCATTTGCGATACTGAGCCTTTTGAAGTTCAACTTAAAAGGAAATGCTGCATGTTTACATTTTTGTAGATTGGTCTAAAATGAGCCAAATTATCTCGCTGGTGAAGCAGTACTTTCTGGATAATCAAGTTTTACTGCTTGTGGCATTTAACAATTTATAAATTATGGGTTGTGCTGAATGTTTGAAACCCACAAACACAAATTTAGCAATTCAAACCAAGACTGCAGGAGGTCTGAGCTTTTAGATCTTTGAAGTTTGTAACTAACTTGCATTACATCAAATTTTTCCATATAATTGGTACAGTATCAGCCAGCATTCTGGTCAGTGGGGAGAGTTGTGGCCGGTAGGGATCAAAATTATGGTGAACAGGCTTAAGATTACTTAAGATTGTTTCTCTCTCCACGGATGCTGCCTGGCCTGCTGAGTTTTTCCAGCGTTTTCTGTTGCTATTTCGGATTTCCAGCATCCGCAGTATTTTGCTATCGTTAAGATTACGGCTGTTGGGATTAGAATCTTCACTTGACTGACGGGAGGTGGGGGTGGGAGAGATCAATCCTCAAATAGTACATTATGTTAAAACCATAAATTAAACTTCGAAAGCTCAAAGCTTTGTTCCAGTATTTCTCCGAATCTACTGTTAATTCAGGGCAAGTTTGCAGAGATTAGAATGCTAAAATAAATTCATATGCTGTAGTTAATATCACTGCAAGATGCTTCTGGTAAAATTACGGAGCTTTGTGGTGCTTTGCTATATATCCTTCAACTTGATAGCTTCCAGTTCGTTTTAATAAGATACTAATTTAACATTTTGTCCTGTTTTATAATTGCAATGGTTGATTAGCTGTGTAGTGAGACTAAAAGATTTTGTTGGATATACTATGGCCTGAGTGATGTCTGTATTGTTAATTGCTCAAAGTTTGATCTTGAGGGGTCCACCAATAATATGTAGTTTGACTGCGTGATAGCTGACACAATGTGTATTACATTCACACTGTATGTTGTGGGCTGCTTCATTACTCTTTGGCTACGTTGTATTAGTTCTTAAATAGGAAATTAACTTTAAAACTATCTAGTGTTCATATATAGTACACATTAACAAAGTTGCCAGTGGAATGGTATGACCGTTTAATCCGTGTTGCAGTTTATCACCACAAGGCTTTGAATTCATTAGTTCTGTAGCTCACTGCCAGCTATATTTTTTTTTCCCTTTTTAGAACAGTTAGTGGAGTGAGTAGAAATGCCCCAGACTGGCAGCAGCCACTTCCTTGCCCTTCCTATGTGGCAAACTGTCTTTTCCAATGGTAAATTAAGAGAGCTGTTCTATTATCTGTAATTAAACAGAGTTAGCGGCTTTTTCCTTACAAAATGGGATTACTTTGTTTCTTCCATGCAAGTGTGAACAAAGTGCCTTCAGTAAGATGTAAATCTCTTTAAATGATGCCGTTTCATGGAGACTAATCAAATTAAAATTCCAATCTAGAGCAAAACTTGAAAGAAACCTCACAGCAGTCAGAAATGGCTGTGACATATGAGTGTCTGTGATAAATCTCTCCGTAAGGAGCTGCAGTAAGTAGGCATTTTCAAATGGCAAATATTTACATTGAAATGTGTTGTGGGAGCAAAAACAAGTTTAATTACACAGATTGGCTCTGGACACCGCAGGTTTCACAGTCCCCCCCCCTCCCCAAAAGGCATTTATTTTCTTGTGACAGTGTAGTATTAAGTATTTGGATTGGTTTATTGCTAAGCTCTTGAATGACTTTAGAAGTTAAATTGTAGGATCTATTTTTTTTACACCATTTATTGCTTCTGATTCATGTAATGCTGAGGGGCGGGCTGAACTTTTAAGGTAAAGCTCAAAGATGGAATTGAAGGGAACAACTGCAGAGCAACAAATTTTATGAGCATGTATGGCAGTGCTTTTTATAAAGTCTGAAAATAGCCTACTTTTAGAGGGGAAAAAGTTAGCTAATGTGCTTATGTAGGATTTACTCTGTCATGACTACTGGCAGATGCTGTGTTCTTTTTGGGGTGGGGTGGGGGATGTGCAAGGAATGGAGTGACCTAGGAGACGGTTCCTTTTAATTCTGTTCTGTCCTCCTGTTCCAAAGTAAAATTGTCTGTGCTTATTGAGTTTTAGATTGTTTATAAAAGGAAAAGTGATCATTTTCATTAATTTATTAGATTAGATTTGTGTTTTGAATCTCTCGCATATGAAAATAGTGCTTTGATTTTAATACAGAAAACTTTCAGTTGTAGTATCTCTTCCCCAGAGAAGGTGAAAACTGAAGTTATATTCTAACTGCAAATTTAAACACATTAATTGCAAAAATAAGGTTCTTCCTTGCTAAGTTTTCTTACCCCTTTAAGCTCTTAAGTGTCAGTGATAATTGAGTCTCAAGGTTCGGAAAGATTTCCAGATGATATCCTATTAAAATTAAATTCCAGTCCATCTTGAGAAGGAGGATTTCTTTAATACTGTGTACTGGTTAACTTTGCCTTTTATTTTAACGATGCAAATAAAGAGCAAGTGGAGAAGTGCACTAAAAGCAGTACATTTATTAAATCATTCTGGTTGTATTATCAGTGTGATTAAATATACTGAGTTTGTATTTATATGGCTGGGATTTTTTTTCTGTGAATTGTAAATTACAAGACACTTAAAATCTGCTGTACATGACAATTTCAGAGTGTTTCTGATATTCTGTGTATGGTTGAAAAGCAGTTCAAGCATATTTCTTAGCAACTGCTCTGAAGATTTATCAAGAATCCACTGTTTTCTCTTCCCCAATACAATGGGTTTTTCACCACCCTGTACAAGATAATTAACCCTGGTACCCCTTAGTATTACAGAGCTACTGGTCATGTTCAGCTCAACATTGGCAATGGAATAATGTAAATGATGCAGCGATATTGACTGCCGCCATAAGAAGGTCGTTTTCCACAGGCTGTCTGAGGCTTGATGGTGATTCAGAAGCTACTACAGGCCACATTTATTTTGGGGAGGTGTGTTGAACTTTGAGATTAGCTGGCCTTTTTACACCTTAGCTAAAAATTAAAGTTACTAAGTAGTTTCTCTGTCCTGTTAGTGCACTAGAATCTGCCCTGCAGTGTGAGTAAAAGGGGACATTACACTGCTAATAGCCCGGGTTTTGTGGTTAGCGGCAAACGAACTGCGCTTGCCGTTCATTACACTTGCACTTGCCCACAGACTTTCTGTGGGCTTTTGCACTGAAAGTTATGGTTATTAGAAATCAAAAACAGCGCAGCGCCCTCTATAGGGGATGTGGGACCTGTGTGGACAGGGCAAGCAATGGTGTGTCTCCTCAACCAATGAGATTGAAGAATCTTTATTGAGACACGCAGAGTCTAAACCAGGAAGTGTAAGTTAGAATAGTTAATTTAATGCCAAATCATGTACAGAAAGTGAAATGAAGAGACGGAAAGAAAGATGGGATTAAGAGAGTTAAGAGACAAAGAAATTATTACATTTTAATTTTTTTAAATCTCAACAATAATTAAAATATGAAGGAACGAGACTCCACACTTAAAAGTTCATTTTCAGTGCCAGAGGTAGTATTTGGCAGTAATTACGACTTATCACACTGTTTAAAAATTCACATACACTTGGCTGGATAACTTTTTCTGGCGTGTTTAGTGGGTATCTATCGCGCAAGTACCCCAACTTCACGGCGTTGCATGTATTTGAATGCCGAATCTCTTGGTGAGATACTGGTATAGCGCAGCTTGTGGAGGAGCAGGGCCACTCGAACAGCAACTTCCTGATTTCCACGTTTAACTGCGCATGTGCAGGCACTGGAAGTTGCTGTCCGATTTACTCAATAATGGTGAGCGCTGATAGCCTCACTGTTATTTCTACTGCAAAATCCTGGCCAATATGTTCAGTACTCTGACTAAATGCACTTTTTCTTAGTCTAATAATGGATCATGAACCACAGATCAGTTACTTCATAGCCATAAAAATTTACAGAACAGAAGGAGGCTATTTGGACCATCCTGTCTGTGCTGACTCTTTGCACGTGTAATTCAAAACTAATCGCATTACCGTGCTGTCTCTTCATAGCCCCGTATCTTTCTCTGCTTCAATTAGTTATCCAATTTTCTCTTGAAGGATGCAATGGTTTCGGCTTCAACCACTTCTTGTAAAAAACATTCCATATTTCAACAGCCCACTGCGTAAATAAATTTCTCCTAATCTCTCTCCTGACTCTCTGGCAATTTTAAATTGATGACCCCTCATTACTGACTGCCCCACGAAAGTGAATGGTCTTTCTCTATTCACTTTATCAAAATCCTTCATAGTTTTAAAAACCTTATTAAATCTCCTCTTCTCTGCCATTGTGAAAATAGTCCTAATATCTCAAGTGCCTCCTCAGAACTATAGTTTCCCATCCCTGGCATTGTCCTGATGAATCTAAGCTGTACACTGTTGGCTTTAATGCCCTTTCTGTAATGGGCAGTGCAAAACTGCTGCAATACTCTGACTGTTGCTTAACCAATGTTTTGTGCAAGTTATCATTACTTCTTTACTCTTGCTCTCTGCACCTATTTATAAAACCCAGAATGCTTTTTTTAATGGCTTTTTCTACTTGCCCTTGCACTTCCAGTGAATTACGTATTTGAATCCCTCGGTCTTTCTCTTCGTCCACATCCTTAGCATCTTTCCATTTAAGTATATATTCCTTTTCCTTGTTTTACCTCCCAAATTGTTGCCTCACATCCACATTAAATTGTACCTTCCAACTGTTTGCAATACTCCTTCCTATTGCTCTACATGTATATTGGAGAAGGGTGGGAAGTGGTGTACCTCAAGGTCAGTATATACAAAATATCCAGTCTAGCTTCATTATTTTTGTCTTGTTATCCTTTTCTATTCTTGCATTGAACCTAACTATGTTGTGGTCCCTATCTTACAACTGTTCTACTGTCACATCAGCTGTTTGGTGCACTTCGCTTCTTTCCTTGTTGGACTAGAAACCTACTGATCTATGAAACTGTCTGGATGTATTCTTTAAAAAAAACATTCTCCACTGATCACTCCCATTACCTTTTATTCCAGTCTATATTATTGTCCTTTTGTTCTTACAAATTTCTCTAAACTGTCTGCAGATCTCACTCTATCTCATCTCCACTGTTTGCTGACCTGTAATGCACACATGCAGTTGTACCATTTCCCTTCTTATTTGTTAACTCTATCCATATGGATTGTCTTAATGTAACTCCCAACACCTTTTCTTCCCACCACCATCACCCTTTGTTACTCTCGCCACCAGCCATCTTTTAAAAAAAAATGCTTGAACTAGGAATATTTAATTCCCAGCACAGTCCAAACCTAAGCCATGTCTCCATTGTAGCAACTATTTCTGCATTGTTAATAATGCTTCGAACTCTCTCATTTATGTTATGAATACTTTGTGCATTCACCTACATACCACTCAATCCTGAGTCCATCTTTTTTTATAGTTACCTCATTTATTTTTTTGATATCCCTTGTACTTTCTACAAAAGTATTCTTATCTCACTACCTCATAACCTGTCCTTTTTCCTTTTGATATTTTCTTGCCATTTCAGCTGAGCTTTCTGTATCTATTGAATAGCTTCATTAATTCTGCTCTTCGCCTTTAGTTTCAAAATCAGTTTATCCCCAGCCCCTACCACATTAGTTAAAATCCTCCCCAACTGTTCTATTTACCCTCTCTGTAAAGATGCTGGTGTCATTTTGTTTCTGCTGATGGCCATCCCTTTGGTAAAACCATCTCTTGTTCTAGAACTTGCTCCGGTGCTCCATGAATGCAAACCCTTCTTTCCTGTACCAGCCCTGCATTCACACCTTGAATGTCCTAATCTACCATTGCTGAACCTGTCCAGTGTGGCACAGGAAGTAATCCAGAGATTATTACCCTTGTATTTTTAAATCTAGTGCATAATTCTTAATCTCTGTTTGCAAGAACTTAAACAAACATCTGTGCCATTGGTCCCAACATGGACCATGACTTTTGGCTACCCTCCCTCCCTTTCCAGAAGTGTTCCATCCTATTCTGTGCCCTTCATCTTTGTACCAGGGAGGTAATATGCCATTCTGTCTCCTGTTCACGACTGCACGAAAGGCAGTTTATGCCCCTGGCTACAGAATATCCTGGTACTACCACTTGTATTTCTGTAGTCTACCTGCCTCTCGCCCCTCTGGGTAGCCCCTTGCTCCACATGTTATTCAGGACCACCCACTTCTGAGTAGCTGTCACTGTCCACCTCATACTTATCAAACACTATATCTGTTGGACAGTTCCAGTAACTTGGGATCTCTACACCTGAGAACCTTCCTCTTCTACCTTGTGGATAGTCACCCACTTCTTTCTTTCTACACTATCCTTTGTCCTGAACTGTGTAACACTGCCTCTTGAGTGACCACATTTGGAGAGTAGGATCCAGAAAGCTCTCATCCTCCCTCATGTTGTTCAGTGTAGCTTACTGCTGTTTGAGCAAAGATCCTTGGCTTTAAAGACTCAATTTGTGACATTTAGGGTAAATGTGCTGGCCCTGGATATACTGAGGATCTATAATGACCCACATATTGCACTCCACACACATCACAAGAGTTCCCAGCTGTGCCATTCCTCTACCTTTTAAAATGCCTGAACTCTCACTAGTATCAAACTTTGCTTCTTCATTTCACAGAAGTACTAATTGTGGGGGGGGTTAAAAAACTAATGTCCAGCTGCATCTCAAGTCTGTGATCCCGTGGAGGCTGAATTTAACACTCCTGGCCTTTTACACTGGACTGAGTTCTTAAAGTTTGTGATTGATTTCTTGCTACTTGATTCAAATTTATAGAATGTTAACTTCTAGAATAGTCCAACTGCCACAGGGGGAAATAAAATGGCTAATTGCACCACCTATTTACCCAATTTATTAACCTATGACTGGCTCAAACCAGCCCACAGTCAGGGCACCACTAGAGGTATCCTCTGCTAAAGAGCTAAAATGAAGTAAACTGAAGTTGATTTAAACTCCATACAGTTAAATGCATTACTAGAAATTTCAGACCTTGTGTCCCAATCACTCCTGCTGAAGCTAAACTCCACATTTCTCTGGCTTTTCACACTCCATTGGCCTCTAGTAGTTCAAGATTGGGCTCTTGCCACTTGGCTCAACCTATTCCTATTCCTTTTTACGTTATCATTGCACTGCTTGTTCTGTCTCCCATTTTTCTCCAGTTTCTCTCTCTCAATTTTGGTGTAATTTTTTTATGCTGTTCTTTTTTAACTGTGCATTTTAATTAATTTGAGATTCAGACATCCCAACTTCAGTAGAAACAGTTGGCTTCTAATTGGCTGAACCATTTCCAAAGGCTTGTTTTTCAGCTAATTGAATGTCAGAAATCTAAAGATTGACATGAATGTGTCAGACATCAGGTAAATGTTTGACAGCTGTTCATGCTTAAAACCAGCAAAGGCCGTACTGACGGAATGGATTACATTATCTCTGCCATGGGAAGCACTAATGTCCCTGTGGTTTTGTAAAATAACTCAACAGTTGAATCCTGATAAGCACATAACTATATTTAGTCAAATGTTTGCATCTAGATTTCTACAAGCTCCAGGTTAAGAAAAGACAATTTGCAGGTCTTGAAACTACAATCATCTACAACCTGTTGCAACCGAAACAATTGTTTAAATTAAAAAAAAACTATTTGATTTGTAAAGTTTATTAGATTGGTTGGATTTAGTGTCCTCAACATTATCCCCAGACAGTTCAGCAGATAAGCCAAGAATTCTATTCATTGGTAATGATTGCCTTGATGCATTTGATTTCTGTTTGGTTAGAATTGTGCATCTATTTAGTTTGTCTCCCTATCAACTGTTTGGCACATTATACAAACTTGTTCACATTATCACACTGCACCGCTGCAACATGAACATCTGAGACCCAAGTCTATGACTGCAGCACTAAAGAACCAATTTGTATGTTTCAGCTATGTTTTCTAAGCCGTCGGGGCTTAAGGCTGTGTATAAAGTCTAGAGCTTCATGTGTATATATAAACTCTTCTCTCTTCAGATTTCATGTCTGAACTTGTTTGCAACATACAGCAGTCGTGAGGGAGCTACAAAGTCGCTGATGAATATGACATTTAAATCCAAATCACCTCCATGAAGTTAAAGTTCTATTTAACATAGAGATGTTCCTCTGTTAAATTGATCACAATACAGAGTGTGAAGGAGTAGCATTCCTGATTGCAGGAAAAAGAATTGCACTGTTAGTGAATGTCTTTCTGTAAAGCGAAGGAACTTGTGGTTTATAACACTGAGCAGAGAGTTCTTTTAAATAAAATTTATCAGAATTCACATTCTGCATTATTTGGGGTTATGAGGAATTGTTTACAACATTTAAAAAAAATTAAATATTATGTCCATATTTTATGCAAAGTTTGTTCACTCCGAGATAATGCACAAAACACTTTTTCAGAGTTTTGATAGTACTGATGAGATTCTGGCTTGGAGTAGTTACAGACACCTGTAATGTTTGGGAGCCCTATAAACATATTCCTGGCCAACTGGTGTCTCCTGAGCCATATGTGGTTCCTCAGTAGCTGAAGTGTGCCTCTTAAACACCATTCTTAAAAATAGACCAGTGAGTGAATTCCATTGCAGCTGATATTGCCTTGGAGGCATTAGTACATTTGGCTGGTCTCATGGCAGCTGATGGAGACCAGCTCCGCTCTCTGGACATGCATTCCATTGCCCGAGAGGTGAGCACAATTTGGTTGCAACAGAGCTCAGTGAACAAATTATCTCTCATACTACACTGTGGCAGCCAACCATACTCACCTAACTCCCTAGTGAATGAATGAGGATTGGGAGGATCTTAGAATTCAGCAAAGGAGGACCAAGAAATTGATGATGAAAGGGAAAATAGAATGAGAGTAAACTAGTGAGAGACATAAAACATAAAAACAGACTGTAAAAGCTTCTATAGGTATGTAAAAAGGAAAAGATTAGCGAAAGTAAATGTGGGTCACTTGCAGGCTGAGACAGGAGAAATTATAATGGGGAATAAAGAAATGGCAGAGAAATTAAACAAATACTTTGTGTCTGTCTTCATGGAAGAAGACGCAAAATACCTCCCAGAAATAGTGGAGAACCAATAGTCTAGCACGAATGAGGAACTGAAAGAAATTAGCATTAGTAAAAAAAAATAGTACTGGAGAAATTAATGGGACTGTAAGCTGATAAATCCCCATGACCTGCTGGCCTACATCCTAGGGTTTTGTAAGAGGTGGCTATAGAGACAGTGAATGCATTGGTTGTCATGTTCCAAAATTCCATTGATTCTAGAACGGTTCCCGCGGATTGGAAGGTAGTAAATGTAACCCCACTATTTAAGAAAGGTGGGAGAGAGAAAACGGGGAACTACAGACCAGTTAGCCTGACATCAGTAGTAGGGAAAATGCTAGAATCTATTATTAAGGATGTGGTAACAGACTGATGGTTATTAAACAAAATTAGGGCTCATGGAATTGGGGGTAATATACTGGCATGGATTGAGGATTGGTTAACGGGCAGAAAACAGTAGGAATAAACGGGTCATTTTCGGGTTGGCAGGCTGTAACTAGTGGGGTACCGCAAGGATCAGTGCTTGGGCCTCAGCTATTCACAATCTATATCAATGATTTGGATGAGGGGACCAAATGTTATATATACAAGTTTGCTGATGATACAGAGCTGGGTGGGAATGTAAGTTGTGAGGAGTATGCAAAGAGGCTTCAAGGGGATATAGACAGGCTAAGTGAGTGGGCAAGAAAATGACAAATGGAATATAATGTGGAGAAATGTGAAGTTATCCACTTTGGTAGGAAAAATAGAAAAGCAGAGTATTTTTTAAATGGTGAGAGATTGGGAAATGTTGGTGTTCAGAGGGACCTTGGGTGTCCTTGTACACGTATCACTAAAAGTTAACATGCAGGTACAGCAAGCAATTAAGAAAGCAAAATGGTATGTTGGCTTTTATTAGAAACATAGAAACATAGAAAATAGGTACAGGAGTAGACCATTCGGTCCTTCGAGCCTGCACCGCCATTCAATGCATTCATGGCTGAACATGCTACCTCAGTACCCCATTCCTGCTTTCTCGCCATACCCCTTGATCCCCCTAGTTGTGAGTGTTATATCTAACTCCCTTTTGAATATATTTAGCGAACTGGCCTCAACAACCTTCTGTGGAAGAGAATTCCATAGATTCACCACTCTCTGGGTGAAGAAGTTCCTCCTCAGCTCAGTCTTAAATGGCTTCCCCTTAATCCTTAGACTGTGACCCCTGGTTCTAGTTTTCCCTAACATTGGGAACATTCTGCCCGCATCTAATTTGTCTAAACCAGTCAGGATTTTAAATGTCTCTATAAGATCCCCCCTCATTCTTCTGAACTCCAGAGGATACAAGTTCAGTTGACCCAATCTTTCTTGATATGTCAGTCCGGCCATCCCAGGAATCAATCTAGTGAACCTTCGCTGCACTCCCTCAATAGCAAGAATGTCCTTCCTTAAGTTAGGAGACCAAAACTGCGCACAATACTCCAGGTGTGGCCTCACCAAGGCCCTGTACAACTGCAGCATCACCTCCCTACTCCTGTACTCAAATCCCCTTGCTATGAAGGCCATCATTCCGTTTGCTTTCTTGACTGCCTGCTGCACTTGCATTCCCACCTTCAGTGACTGATGTACCATGACGCCCAGGTCTCGTTGCACCTCCCCTTTCCCTAATCTGCCACCATTCAGGTAATAGTCCGCCTCTCTATTTTTACCACCAAAGTGGATAACCTCACATTTATCCACATTGTACTTCATCTGCCATACATTTGCCCATTCACCCAACCTGTCCAAGTCACTCTGTAGCCTCCTAGCATCCTCCTCATTGTTCACACTGCCTCCCAATTTAGTGTCATCCGCAAATTTGGAGATATTACATTTAATCCCTTCGTCCAAATCATTAATATATAATGTAAACAGCTGGGGTCCCAGCACCGAACCCTGCGGTACCCCGCTGGTCACTGCCTGCCATTCTGAAAAGTACCCATTTACTCCTACTCTTTGTTTCCTGTGTGCCAACCAGTTCTCAATCCACGTCAACACATTACCCCCAATCCCATGTGCTTTAACTTTGCTCACCAATCTCTTGTGTGGGACCTTGTCGAAGGCCTTCTGAAAGTCCAAATACACCACATCTACTGGTTCCCCCCTGTCCACCCTTGAATATAAGAATAAAGATGTCTTACTGCAATTATATAGGGCCCTGGTGAGACCACACCTGGAGTATTGTGTATAGTTTTGGTCTCCTTACCTAAGGAAAGATATACTTGCCATAGAGGGAGTGCAACAAAGGTTCACCAGACTAATTCCTGGGATGGGGGGAATTGTCCTATGAGGAGAGATTGAGTAGACTAGGCCTATATTCTCTGGAGTTTAGAAGAATGAGAGGTGATCTCATTGAAACATACAAAATTCTTACAGGGCTTGGCAGGGAGGATGTTTCCCCTGACTGGCGAGTCTAGAACCAGGGATCACAGTCTCCGAATAAGGGGTCGGCCATTTAGGACTGAGATGAGGAGAAATTTCTTCACTCGGAAGGTGGTGAATCTTTGGAATTCTCTACCCCAGAGGGATGTGAAGGCTCAGTCGTTGAGTATATTCAAGACAGAGATCGATAGATTTTTGTATATTAAAGGAATCAAGGGATATGGGGATAGTGCAGGAAAGTGGAGTTGAGGTAGAAGATCAACCATGATCTTATTGAATGGCGGAGCAGGCTTGAGGGGCTGAATGGCCTACTCCTGCTCCTATTTCTTATGTTCATACACTGTCTTTGTCCCGTCTCCATTAGTTGCCAGGAGTTCAGTGGTTGATAATTCCAGAATATTGAACAGTATGTTGCCTCTCTCTCCTGCTGATGAGATTGTGTTTCATAATTTGCTTAAAAGGAAAATTCGTTTATTTTAATTTCAGCATTATAATGTGGTATTGATACTAGTTTGTTAGGCTATGGATAAGTTAATAACCAGGCTAAAAGTTGGCTAAGTTGTGTAGGGGGTGGTGGCGTGTGTGTCAGCTTCACCTCTGACTTCTGAGAGGTTCGAATCGCTCCCACTCCCTTGGTTCTAGACCTTGGACTTATTTGGGGGTTGTGACAAAAGTGCAGCAGACAACTGGTTTGGTGCAAGAACTTTTGATCTTTATTCAAGAGAGTAAATATAACACAACAATCTTAACACTCTTTTATAAAAAAAAAATAATAATTAAAAAAAAAATGGGGAACACTTCGGTACATACGAGGGAAATCACATTAGAAGAATACCTCACCTCTCCCAATCCCACTTTACTAGCTAAGTTGGGCTCTAGAGAACCAGGGATAATGCTCACCAAACGAATCCTTGACAGTTGAGCTGGTTTGCGGTTTCGGGGTTCGCTGGATTGGATTTATCGGGTGAGTACCCACTTTTCTTTGGCTAGAGGTAGGGTTTAGAGTCTTTTTAAGTAAAAAGTTTCGTAAGGCCCTTGTTGCCGCGAGGTGTCCGATGAGGCGGTCGCTCTGGTCTCTTCTTGCGTGTCGGCCTACTTCTGGAGCTGTTGGCCTCCTTTGTTGAACGGTCTTGTTTTCGAGCTGTCGATCTCCTGGCTGGACACGTAACTGCTGAACGGTTGTACTGGAGAGCTGCTTCCTTGCTGCTTGCTGAACTCCTTGCTGCTTGCTTGTTGAACTTGTTTCTGTTGGACTGTCTACGGTTGTACTCGAGAACTCCTTTCTGTTGTAACTGTGTAACTGCTCCACCCTTGAACTTGTAGAGAACTTGTTGTAACTGCTGAACTGACTTCTTGAGAAAACAGGCCCTCAATTATACTAATTGGGGTCTCCCAATCAGTCCCGGTTTATTGTAAGATTTTGGCAGGCTCGGCAACAGTAACCTGTTTGTAGATGTGTGAAGTGGTTTCGGGATGGCTCCATCCTGTCAATCTGCTTGCTTGATTGTAGCTGATTGTTCTCACGTTGTGAGTTTCTTGACTGGGCTTGGGATTTCTATAGAGTGGGTCAAAGTGATCTGTTTTATGCATGTTTTGATGGGTTCTGTAAATTTGGGTGGAGACTGTACTTCCTCGGGTTTATTGTTAGGATGTTAATGTCTGATAGGGGCTGATTTAACTCCAAGCGAGGTCGTGTGGTTCCCCAGACAGTTTGCATTAACTCCAATACCCAAACTGTCTCTAGAGGTTGATCCCACCTTCCTTTACAGCCTTTTCTCCCTTACAAGTCCAGACATGTCTTTTAAAATACCAAATCTTGGTTTTTGCTCTAAAATGTCCTTCGGTTAGGCCCAATGCATTTCACCACCCTGAAATAGTTAGAAAAGAGTCCAAAGTCTTTTTCCTTAGGGTTTGTCTTTGAGTTTTAGGGGATCTGTGAATTTTGAGAATCTTACAGTTGTATAGTTAAATGCTTGAGTGCTTAAATGTTGTGTATGGATTCTCAAGCTTTTGAGTAGTGTTATGAGTTTTAATGGTTTTAAATTGTGTATTGTGACTCACCTGTTTTGTGGCTTTTGTCTTGTATGTGTATGTTAAATTAATTTAATTGATCTCTTTGAACTCTCATTTCATGCTTGCATTGCTCAGGACATCGAAACCCTGCATCTACGATATTTATCTGTCAACAGTAGGTTTCAGACTACAGTAAACTGGAAGGATACCCATGCATTTGGGGAAATTAGACCATCTTTGCCATGAACAGAAACTTGTGGCGCTTTATCAGTACTGTATACAATTGTTTTTTCTTGCTCTTAAGCTTTGCAAAATTTGTCATCCTGACATATGTTTGATGCTAAAGCGTCCCAGGTTAATTACTACATCTTCATAAACCTTAATTCAGCTTGTTCGCACTGCTCCAAGCTTTATCTTGACAATATAATCAGCACTCGCTATCCAGAAGTGCTGAAAAAAATGACAGGAATGAATGAAATGAAAGTGTTCTTTTTTCAGTTGATTTTGTAAGGGAATGATAAAAGATGAGCTCTTCAATGTAGATTTGCCAGTGACCTGCAGGTTTTATATAGTAATTTCTGCTGATTAGTTTCTGAATAAAGCAGTTCTTCAGCAGCTCTGTAAAATACGCATTCTTGATTAAAGAGAAGATGAGTAGCGATGGTAGCAATTTGTATCGTCCTTTGTACATTACATATGTTCCACCGAGATGATCTTTGTTCAATGAAAATTGTGATCATTTTTAATTCCTTGGAAAGCGTTTTGGAAAAGTTATTGTTGAAACTTGCGCAAATTGTTTACTTTAGTCTTGAAATATGATAAATTGCATTGTACTAATTTAAAACAAAAATGAAGTTGATTTGTTTTTGGACAGATTTTCAATAGTGCTTCACTTTTTAGTGTTTGAGAAGTTAGTCCATTTAGCCACAAAGCTTGGGGCTTAATACATATTGCAAAATGATAGCTAAAATTATATTTTAAACTTGATTATTACTGAAGATCCTAAATTGCCACATAAACTGCTGTTTGTTCATAATAGGCAACTGAAAAATGAGTTGATGCAGTTGCATGCTCCATATTATTTCTCCATGGTTAGTAGCACTTGTAACATAATCCAGTGATTCTCTCCAATGTTGTTTTAATCAGCAGCTCTGACTGTTGTGTAGCAGGGAACTGCAAGTTCTATTTGGAAGCTTCTAAGGCTTCTGGAGCCATGTGAAGTTTAATGCAGGGTGACCCTCCACTACAGATCACCAAAATAACTCCATTCTCGCTCATCCATTCAGAAAGAACCTATAATCACCTATCACAATCACAACATCTAACCATTCTTTTAATGACTTCAGGTTTTTTGTCACCACGACCTTACCATTCCATGTGTTGCTAACTCTTTATACAAAATAAAATCTTCTTGACATCAGCCTTTTGTGAGTTTGAATTTCTGCCTCATTGTTCTACAGTTTGGAGGTTTGGGGTTTAATTTGTAATCTGTATGTACGTACCTTTCTTCTATACCTTATTGTCTATACTGTTATCCTATAACCACAAAGAATTTCTCTTTCTTTTTTAAGGCTGAAATGCCCCGTTTTCTTCATTCTTGCAAGTGTCAATGTAAGTTGCATTGCCAAGCTGTGTTGTCATAATTTTTGGATCAAGACCATTCTGGAAATAAATATCTTTTCTCATCCTCAGCTAGACAAATCCAAAGCCAGAATAGCTGTAATCATTTGGGGCTGTTCAAAGTGCTGTTCCAGTCACGCCCTTCCTGCGTTTGCTGGCTAATGCAAAGGACTGAATGTGAGGTCCTTTCTGTAATGACGATCATGTCATAAGAATCAAGCCCATTAGCACCATAACCATTCAGTAATCAGAATGTGGTCACATGGTGATATTTATAAGATTTTCTTTACAAATAATGACTTCAGGCCCTTCGTGGATTCCTCTGACAGAACACACAGTAAATCTAGAACATGTAATCTGTAATTTTAATAAGTTCTGATTCCCCCTGATGTACAGGGGAATAATGTAATGATAGACTGCATTATGGGCAGCACAGAAATAGGTGATCGTATTCAGTTCAAACCTTAGGAGAATATTGAGGCAAAAATCTCAACACTTCAACATTTTAACCCAATACATATTCAGGAATCCTCAGTTATGTTCTTGTTTCAATAAAAAAAAATGTAGTTGTCATGCAGGTTTTAACATTCTTTAGAAAAAATGGCATTTACATTTTCCATTGATGTACTTGCATGGATGCTGTGTTGCAGATTAATTTAAATAGTGTTTTCAAGCTAATAATTTGTTAGAAGTTGCTGAACGATTTTCTAGTCCTTATAAGGTCACAATATGTTGGTTTAGGGAGGCTGTAATGGAGTGCAATTGCCCATGAAGTTAAATCATGTCCTTTCCTTGCTCTCGTAATGAGCCATTGGCTCAGCTGCTGGAGGTCAGGATTCCTGTAGCTTTTCCATGGGTGAAGTCATATCTTTGTGGCACTGCCACATGCATAGACCTTTGTATTGGTATTATCTATTATCAAAAGCCCTTCCTTAGTTACATGTAGGCAACAGGGTATTTCTTTTTCCATTTTCCTCTTCTGTCTGTCTGTGTCATATGTAGAGAATTATAGTTTCTCTGCATTTTAAGCTGATGGAAAATGTATAGCTTTCTTGGGTTGTAGTTATGCTGCACTACTGGCCTGAGACTGGTAGCTACATGGTGCAAAGAGTAGCCAGGCTTCCCTATGAATTTGTGTGCCGGGAGAAAACTCTGCATGTATGATTATGCAAATGTGCAGAGTGTCCCTCTTTTGCCAGTATATTATGTGTATGATTTAAGAGAGTGGGTAGGAGCATCTGTTTCCTCAAAATATTGTTGAAAAACTGCAGTAAGTTTGTAAAGAACTCTAAGTACAGCAGCCCCATAGCACTTGTTAAAGCTGACTTTGCAACACTACAAGCTGTATAGTAGAGATTTTTGAAGTGGGACTTGCTTTATTGCACTTCATAGTCTGGTCAGAAAGTGACTCTTGTGCTGCCGTTTTGAACGAATGCAAAGCCAAAACCACACTGTAGATGGATGTAAAAGTGGCAGTATAACTTCGCCCACGGAAACCGTTCCGTGGTTTTGATTTTTTTGTATTAATACTGTGATATTAAAATGTTTAAGATTCAGTTTCACACCTCAAAACATATGTGGCTTAATTTTTTTCAGTTTAAATAATTAGAAAAAATTCCAAAGTCATTGCAGAATTAGGGTGATTGAAATCTTCATCAATCAGAAGATTACATTTAGTGCAACAGGTCAATGAAATTTTTGACTGATTAATAATGTTAACTATAAAATTCATAAAGCTGCAATTGAAGTGCCATTTAAATAAAGTGACATTCTTTAGTAATCAGTGTTGCTGTGCATTATAATGGGTGCTTACATACATTATTTTCAGTGTATAGAATAAGTGGTTGCCTATTGACACACACACCTATTTTATATAAGGGCTACTTATATATGCTAAAATATGGGGGTGGGGTTGTAATTATAGTCCTAGTCGAAGCTGTTTTTAAACACACACAAAATCTTTTTACCCTCCTCAAGGTGCTGAATCTGGTTCCGTAGGTGCCAATAGCCCTCTGACGCATGACCGAAGTGGCCATTCTTCTTGTATAAGCCTAGACAATGATTCAACCGTGAACGGTATTACAACTGAGTTCCGTCCTGTTCAACAGAAACATTAACTTTTGTTTATATAGCGCCTTTAATGTAGAAAATCGTCCAAGGCCACTTCACAAGTATAATCAAACAAAAATTGACAGCAGCACTGCAGGGGGAAATCATAGCCGAGTCTGATCCTTCCCTTAGCTAATATACATACATTTTTAGTTCGAGAAACTTCCTTGGATTGCTATCAGGGATGGGAACATTGACTGATTTATTTTTTCTTCTTTCTTTCTTTAACCCTTTGCTAAGTGCAGTTGTAAAATCTCTACTGAAAACTGGCAGAGACAGTTAACTTGGCACAAACTGTGGATCGAACCTGAATCTTCTAGTTTGAGTGTCTCAAGCACTTGGTGAATAAATGTGCAGAGCGATTGGGTTAGCTAACTGCATGGTTTACTTGCAACTGTTGTTAAAAATATCTTGATGCAGTCAGCATGCTGCAATTGTTTTCCTGGCAGAGTGTATGATACGCAAGCTTTTAGTTAATGTACCAAAAGATGACAACGGACTTCATTTATATTTCTTCACTGTTATCACTTAAATGCTAGTATATAAATGCTGGTGTGCTAGATACTATAACAGTATTATTTTGCAGCATAACTACTGCAGTTATGTTTCCTTCCAAGTGTTAGAGCTTTTTTAACTTGCACATTAGTATTAATTTAAATGCAAGCTTTTGCCAAGATATACTAAAATCTGTGTTGATCACTTGAAAACGTGTTGCATCATAAATGAACAAAGTTAGCATTTTCATGATTGTGGTACTTGTTTCCTTTATCAATATACTGTACTGTAGTAACATTGTAAGTAGCTTATAGTTTAGTTGCATGGTGTCTGCCACAGTTGATTTCTCTTGTGCCACGTGGTTGTGCTATCTTTGATTTTATAGGTTGTGGCAGTGAGTAAAATCCAAACATCAGCTGCACGTAACATGCTGTCAGGAACACTCAAATTGTACTGATGGGAACTGGTCAATGTTGTAATGATTGACTGTTGGATTGAATATTCACTTGGGCGATGTACCAGAAGGTTGTTGGAACAACCCATCAGACAGGAGTTGTCTCAGCAGAAGAGCGCTAAGGCGGGAAAATGTGAAAAGTAAACAAAGAAAATTTGGCAAGACTTGCATTAAAGATCTGATGTCAAGGACTGAAACAACTTCTGACCAAATAAAATGCAGGATTTTGTATACCCTAAAAATTTTAATTTAATTTAGTGTCCACTTGGCTCAGTTGATAACGCTGTCACCAAAGTCAGAAAGTCTGGGGTTCAGGCCACTTTTTAGATGTGATAAGTTGAGGCCCTGTTTGCCTGTTAAGTTAATGTAAACAATCCCATGGCATTATTTGAAGAAGAGCAGTGGAGTTCTTCCAGTGTCATGGCCAGCATTCCTCCTCCATCAGCAACACCGCAACAGATTAACTGGTCATTATCTCATTACTGTTTGTTGGACCTTGCTGTGTGCGAATTGGCTGCTGAATTTACCTATATAACAGTGCCTTCACTTCACAAGTAATTCATTGGCTTTGAAGCGCTGTGGGTGTCCTGAGATTGTTAAAGATGCCAAATAAATAACAGTTCTTTGATCATCATCATTCATTCTAAAACAATCTCGAGGAAAATATTGCATGTTTGAACATCGTACTGGGTGAAAGATATGCCATTGAAGGAGCTATATGCAATTATGACTAAAACGTTCAGTCCACTCAACCTGAATGGTTTTTTATACATTTAAAACATTCCTTTCAAAGTATATATTTTAATGACACAATGTGTCCTTAACATTCCCAGAATGCCATCTTGCAATTGGGGCTCCAAGTAGCCAGATTATTTTTTAATATATTTTTAATTTATAAAGTTCCTTGGAACAAAAGAGGCATCTTGTTACTTGAAAATGTTGAAACAAGTGTACCAATAGGATTGCTTTAGTTGGAGACTTGCATGATATTTCTGAGGTGACTTTAAATCTTTGGGAACTCTTTTGGGTAATACTGACCAGGATAGTGTTACAAAATAATTGAGCATTGTTGAAAAATGAAGTTACTACTGAAACCAGAGAATAAGTGGCTGGCCAAGAGAGCATTCCAGTAGTCGAGTCTAGAGGTGCCAGAGGCATAGATGAGGTTTTCAGCAGCATATGAGCTGAAGTATTGGTAGAGCCGAGTGATGTTACAGTGGTGAAAGTAGGCGGTCTTTGTGATTGAGAGAATATGGGAACAGAAGCTCAGCCCAGTTCAAGTAGGTTGCAGAGGTTGTGAACAGTGTGATTCAGCCTGAGACAATGTTTGGGGGGAGGGGAATAGAATTGGCTTGTGGTGGGGGCTGAAGACTATGGCTTTTGTCTTCCCAGAGGCAGTGGAAAGAGGTTGAGAGAAGTGGTGGAGAGGTATAGCTGAGTATTATCAGTGTACGTGTGGAAGCTGACCCCATGCTTTTTGATGATCTTGCCAATGGGTAGCTTGTAGGTGAGGGACGATGGTGAAAATGACATTGTTGGGGGACACCACAGCCAACTGCGCGAGGGTGGAAACCGAAGCCATTGCTGGAGGTGCTTTGACTACAAATGAATATGCAAGAGTGGAACCAAGTGAGGGCAGTCCCACTGAGATGGATAGCTTTGGAGGAGGATGGTGTGGTTGACTGCGTCAAAGGCTGAACAAAGGTCAAGGACGACAAGGAGGGATATTGAGTCACTGTCGCAGCGGATGTCATTTGTGATTTTGGTTAAGGCTGTTTTCGGTGCTGTGGTGAGATGAGAATGTTGAGGGATACAAGGAAGTGGACGGAGATGGCTTTGTCTGTACAAGATACTATGGGAGTAGAGAGGTCACATGAGATGGTAAGGTCAAGGGATGGCTGTGAATATGGGTAGAGGGTTGATACGGAGAGGGGAGGTTTATGGAGGACGGGAGGTTTATGGAGGACAGGAGGTCAGTGAATTAAGGGGAGTTGAGATGAAAATTGAAATCACCTGAGGGTGTGGAGTTGCTCAATGCAGAGGATGTGGGAAGAAAGGAGGGAGAATATCTTGGTGAGAAACTCTGGGTGGTGTTTGGGGGTTGCGATAAACGAGGATTTTAAAGGAGACTCTAAGGTGCTCAAAGGTGGAGAAAGTACCCGAAGAGGAGAGGCCAAGGTGTGATTTGATGACTACAACACTGGTACCGTGTTGGTTTAGGCAAATAGTGGAAAGTAGAACTAGTCCGGGAGGCTTCAGTAAGGGGTAAGAGGTCACCACCCATCAGCCAAGTTTCAGTCGAACTCAAGATGTCAATATAATTTAACCACAATTAAGGTTGTGGATGGTAAGGACTTTGTTTGCGAGGGAATGGACATTCTGGAGGGAAATGCAGAGAGTGGTGGTGATCGTTGGCCTGCAGAGTCCAAGGCGACAGTGGTAGGTGGGGTGAGTGGGACAGGAATGAGGTTGGCGAGTTTAGTCCCCAGCGGGTGTGCTAGGTGTGGGGACAATGAGAGAAAAGGATGGAGCAATTTACATTGCTTGTACGGAGGCAGTGATGAGTGCCTTGCTATGCCCTTTAAGAATGTCCAGAGAGGCACAGAGGGTAGTTGTAGACTTATCCAAGATGAATTCAAGCCTGGAATGGCAATAGGAGAGTAGAAAGGTAGAAAAGTAGTAATTTGTTGGGGTATGGATTAGGAGGGACAAAGTACCCAAGAGGGAAGAAATGAAAGGCGGCATGTCTGAGTGACAGGGAGGGGTGTAGACAGGAGAGAGGGTCTGAGGAGTCGAGGGGGGAAAAAAGAGTTTGAAGAAATGGGCTCGGGTCCTGAACGGCAGCCCGAATGCGCAAACAAATGGAAACTGGGAATCCAGGAGTTGAATGAAGTTGTATACTGGCTCAAGGCTTATTTTGTTTCAGTTACGATCCTGTTGTTAATAGAGATGTGTATTGGTGCCAAAAGGAAAAGTTACACCTGAGCCAATAAGCTTTTTGTGTCATATTACCGCGTTCCACAACTGCTGCTATTTCATATTTCTTGTAGGTATTTGAGAAGTTGTGCAGTTCAGCTAATTTTTCAAGTCAGTGACCAAAAAAAATCACTTCAGAATACAAAATGTTAGATTGGCATTTTGCCAGTGTTCATTAAATACTTGAGTAAACTTCATTGTTTTGTGCTTTGCATAACGAGGGTAAATTTTAGCTCTGTTATCGTAATGGATCTTCTATTATTACTGCCTTCTCCAAAGCAGAAAAGTTGAATAGAATGCAGTATTTTTCCCCTTAAAGCCACATATATGCATAGTGTTACTGCTGAAAATTCAGTTCAGTGTAATGAGGGTATGTGAACTTAAACCAAGGCTGTCCAACCAGTGGTCCTGAGGCCACATTTGGTTCCCAAGGCATGACAGTACATCCTTTGAAGCCCAGGCAACTAAGCTTAGTTTGTGCTTGTATTTCTCATTTACCGGTTTG
This sequence comes from Squalus acanthias, assembly GCA_030390025.1. Lineage (NCBI taxonomy): Eukaryota > Metazoa > Chordata > Chondrichthyes > Squaliformes > Squalidae > Squalus > Squalus acanthias. The sequence goes on along the minus strand of CM059441.1, from coordinate 35,647,162 downwards.
TCGTGTTAGAATTTTGTGAACTTGGTGGTTTGGGAAAGGCTATTTTAGTGCTGTTGACTCAGTGATGAATAAGTCCTCCTTCAGAGAACCAATATGCAAATTTATGGGAACTGTGTACCCCCCCCCCACCTGTAAAGCTTGTCAGAAGAGAGAATTTTGATGCTTATAATAGTGGGGTGAAGTAGGTTATAGATCTGTTACTGGTGGTGTTTGTGGTGGGAGCAATTTGAGGTGATGGATTATTGTGTATTGCACTGCCTTAAAGCTTATTTATTGGCTTGTGTGATTCCTCTTCTCTCTCTCCCCCCCCCCCCACCACTCAGTTTCATTCATACCAGCATGGTAAATAAACAGTGCTGCTATAAATACTTAAGACTTGGAGAGTAAAACATTTCCACAGCAAAACTTGGGATATTTGTAATTATTCAGTTTTCATTCTTATTAAAATTTTCTGTCTTTTTCAATCATTGCTAATTGTGATGCTTGCGATGCAGAAAGTATTTATCCTCGGTTTGCATGTTTACAGTAGGAATTACAGTGCAGGGAATGACACTTTGCAAAAATAGATATTGATCGGTTGATTGTAATTTAAATATTTTTCAAATACAGTGAAACTTGTACAAACTGACACCCCCAAGTCCCAAATAACTTGCATTGCACCTTGAAACAACAGACACTTGCAAATTACAAACTATGGAGAGCCTTCAAGTCAGTTAACAATGTAAAACACCAGACATGCAGCTAAGTGCGAGGCCGCTACGGGTGAAAAATCGTTTTTGTGTGATGGAGATCTCTGCACAGCAGCAGAGAAACTGCTCTATCTCGGAGATTGAACGCTTGCACAGCTCTATCATAGGGATAGAGGGGTTTCTCTGCCGCTATGGATGCTGGTTAAAGAGATCTCCATTACACAAAAGCCAAAAATTGCTGATGGGCGCGGGAGTCGGGAATCTGGTGCCCTGAAATCGTTGGGGGTAGAGGGAGATTGAGGAATGGGGACTTGGGTGCAGAGATGGAGACTGGGGGCTCCAGGGAGAGATGGAGAGAATGGTTGCCCCTTTTCCCCGCCTTTGGTTTCCTCTCTTCGCCTGTTCTCTGGTGGCCTCCTGACAGACTAGATGCAGGAAGGATGTTCCCGATGGCGGGGGAGTCCAGAACCAGGGGTCACAGTCTAAGGATAAGGGGTAAGCCATTTAGGACTGAGATGAGGAGGAATTTCTTCACCCAGAGAGTGGTGAACCTGTGGAATTCTCTACCACAGAAGGCAGTTGAGGCCAATTCGTTAAATATATTCAAGAAGGAGATAAATATATTTCTTAAGGCTAAAGGTATCAAGGGATATGGGGAGAAAGCAGGGACAGGGTACTGAATTTGGATGATCAGCCATGATCTCATTAAATGGCGGAGCAGGCTCGAGGGACCGAATGGCCTACTCCTGCTATCTTCTATGTTTCTATGATTCTTGGAACTTCTCACACAACAACTGCTGGTGCGAAACCACAAAAAGATTCTCATCTACAGGCAACCCAACCCGTGAGTTTTAAATTCAATAACATTTGTAGAAGTCATGTGGTCCAATGTCACGTGATCTTACATCACATGATCAGATGTCATGTGGTCAGAACATCACGTGATGAAACCTCCAGGAATGCCTCCAATCAGAGTTGGCAACCCTACTCCATTAGTATGTCAGGTACTGATGAGCTGCTAACAGCCTCCTACACCTCCCAGCACTTCAAACATTAGCAGCTGCAGCACACGGAGGGAAGGTCCCCGGATAGGGGTCTGCAGGACATTAATCTCTTAACCCCCCCCCCCCCCAGCAATTTGGCTGGGATCTGCCAGGCACTACAGTCTTACAGCCCTACAGCAGCCAACGCAGGAGATGCAGCCATTCCTGGAATATTTGGCTCGTTTGGTTTACTGTACATACAATGACCATTTTGAAAATAAAGACACCTACAAATAAAGGACACCCGATGCAAGTCCCTTAGGTGTCCCTAATTTACAGGTTTCACTGTATTTGAGATTGTCTTCTGTAGATCCTAGTCTTTATATAGTACCTTTTGTGTCCTGAGCCAATGATTTATTTTAGATTTTTGTAGTCACTGTTGTGTAGTTCCTAGATCAAGACAACAAGCTATATTAGCAGGAAAAAAATGGGTACTGTAGTGCAGTACATTTGAAGACTAATGTATGGTCTACATGTTTTTCAATGTTGGGATGGAATGCCCAGAACAGTTGGGCACACATCTTGCCACCTTTTAATATGCTCAAACTACATGGCCTTTTTTCTTATTTTTCACGCCTTCCTCCCCTAAAGATGTGACTGCAATCATATTTCGGTCAATGCACCAACTGGTTATGGAGGCTTCCAGCATCACAGTTGGGTTTAATTCTGTCTTTCTTGCTTGATGTCTCCACTTATACTTCCAGTGCGGCATACACTGAAGAGGGAATACCAAGTTATTTTTGGCAGAGGGAGAATTCCCAATTTCAGTTGTGTTGCTATGGACATGTACTGAGCAGAAGCCAGAATTTGTAACACGCTGATAGTGGATTGTTGATCTGTCATCAAAAACTTGAGTTGAGATTTATTGTCGGCACGTTCCCAGATGGCTGTTAAATAATCTTCCTTTCATCTTGAGTCAATGGTTTGCTATTTTTCAATCTTTTTTTTTCCTGTATAGATGTAAAGATCTGCTTGCTGCTCCTGTTGACTAACTCCTCTGTTCAGGTTCTCATTTTCTACTAAAAACATATTTTGGTGCTGCTAGTTTGCTCATTAGAATTTAAATGTATTTTATTTACATTGCGGCATCAGAGGCTGGGCAAGATGGTGAGCTTTGAGAGTAGACAGATGATGTCTGGAGAAAAGGACACAAGGAATGCAAAAGATTCTACTTGTCTTTTTCTTATTATAATTTGTAGTCTTGTACATGGCACTGCCCTGATAAAGTGTTCCAATGAATTGGGAGAGATCATTATTACAGTAAGGATTTGGACATACAGTTAAGAGAATAAATGGAAAATTTCTACCATATATTAAGGTTTGGATATTTGAGGTAGCATCGCTTGCAGTTGAAATAAATAATTTGATTGGAGAATACTGCTAAAATGTGTATACTGTGCTTCTCTTTCGAAATGCAGTAATCATGCCTGGATATTAAGTAGAATCATGGACAAACTGTGACATGATCAAAATTTGTGGTCATGTTGGTCATTGCTTTGCTGCATCAGTGGATGTGGGAATTTGGTCTGAGTGGAAGTGAAAAATGTTAGAGCATTTCAACTGATCTGTATTTGACAGCTCCTCTCTCACAGTGAAACTAATACCCTAAAGTAAACTACAGGCCGTTTTCTGACTTGTGTGCAGTAACAACATTGTATGCCTTGCGCTTTGATGTGAAAATATCTCAAAATTGAAATGGGCGACTTCAGGGTTGTTTGCATATTGGCACAAAATCTTTCAAACACAAAAGCAGACATCTGGAACCTGCAAAACTAGTTATCCTCCTTGTTCTCGTAGAAACATATCCACCTTCCTGGTCATGATGCGCTACATAGCATAGAACACTTTCTTTGGGGGGTGGTACACCAAGTCCTGTGATGTGCTACACTTTAGGCATAGGCGTGAGAATTTATCAAGTCACAACTGAAAGGTGTGGCTGTAAACTCTAACCAGTAACATTTTGCAGCACATGAAATGATGCAGTGTGTCACATTACTGCAACTTCCATTTATATAACACCTTTTAATGTAGCAAAACATCCCAAGGCGCTTCACAGTTGAAGCGGGACTTAAGCAGAATTGGGGAAGGTGGCTGCAAACGCTATCAGTGTTAGGTTATCATCATCCTCCATGTATTTCTTTAATTTCCTGTTGTGTGCCTTAGCTTATTCCTGTTGGTGTGTAATTTCTGTTACCAGCGATACATTTCAAATTTAGAGGAGCAGTTTTATTTTCATTCTTAGCCAGTTACACGCATTTTGCATCACTGGGATATAAAAAATAATTATAGAATCTGCAGCAGATATGTACTGGCTTTGGTATTTGGTTTAACAAACAGTGTGAACCACAATAGCTTCAATATCACAAAGCAACCTTCATTATTTTATCTTTTGTATCAGCAAAGAGATGATCAAGTACAGGGCTTTACTTTATCTGAGAGAGCAATATGGAATTGGAAGTGCAGCATTGTTTGATGGTACACTGGTATTCTAAGTGGTCTCTTGCTCATCTGCAGTATAATTGTGCCATATTTCATTACCTGATTTTTTGTTTTTATTCTTTTTATCTATCTTGAACACGCTCAGTAAATCTGACTGAAAACTTCACATTTTCACCTTGTTTAGTAGAATCTTTGTTCATTTTTTTTATTCTTCTTGTGACTGGGTCATGAAGTCGCACATTACATTGACCACTCTGATTCCAAAGCACATGGGTTGTTCCAATTTATATTGGGTTGATTGAAGCCACCCATTAAAATAGCTTTCCTGATCACGCGTACCCTTTCTATCACTTTTTATGATGGGAAATGTCGTTCTCCTTGTGCTGGCCTGCTGATGGCTTTTATAACGTTTCAAAAACAAATTCTGTGGAAAAAATGGTCAAAAATCCTGAAATATGACGATAGGATTCTGCTGATTGTGGATGAAGCATTTGAAATTGTACAGCAAAATTATCCGCATAGAAATTGAACATTCTGAAGCACATGGAATCTCTGAATTGCAAGGTCTGTGTTTGGTGAAAACTTGTACAATAATATACTAGAAATACTGTTGAATGAAATTATTATGTGGTATGCTTAAGATATAAGGTTAAAACCCAAACGTGTTTTGTGTGTGTAAAGGTACTTTGTGGTTGATGACTGACTGCTTGTTACTAATAGTAATGACATTTAAGCTATTTGTTTAACATGCTTGGAATTTATAACCTGATCTGAGTTGTTGAGTTTCATATTTCTACTCTCCACCACCTTGTCATCCTGACTTTTTTGGCAACCTACTTTGATTCTTTGTCTCTTTCCTACTTAGACTTTCTCCAGTGTAATTCTGATTTCCTGTTGGCGCTAAGCTTTCCTAGTTGAAATCAAAAACTTTATGCCTGTTTACAACTAGTGGTTTTGACTTAAGTAAAAGAAAATTGATGCTGTCATGAATCAAATACAAAGTTTAGATGCTTTGAAATCTACTAAAAGTTTACACTGCTGTAATGGAATTGCTGTTAGGTTGTATGTTAGTGTGTATGTGTATGGGCATTCTGGAATATGGACAGTACTAAGGAGTTTTCATGTACAATACATGTTAAACTATGTACTACAATAAATCTTTCCAATTAGTGGGTTCTAATGAGAGCCAGAAGCAGAATATAAAATGTCAGTTATCTTTTTAGCTCAGCTTTAGGACAGAGAGGGCAGATTTTAATGCTGTTAACAGAAAATGGAGAAGCAATGCAACACTGCATTTTACGGATATGGGATGCATGACATGATCAGAGTGTTGGTGCTTTAATTATGGATGAACATGCACTCTTCTAGAATAAGAAATCATTGCAGGCTAGTAGGTAAATAGTTTTCTATTAGTAAATTGAGTTTGATCTTAGAATGTATTTAAAAAATACCTGATGGGCTGTTTTGTTGACTGGGCAATGATCAAGTCCTTGCACTTGAAAGGAGTGCGTTTTACAATAGTGCTTTTAACAGGTCGGTTTTCTACTGCAGTAGTGTTCTGATTCTTATACTGGCAGACTCTCTAATGTTTGATTTCAAGTTGTGGTCTCCAAGTTTCAGACTGGGCTAAGTTTCAGATCTGGCGTCCTGGTAACTGCCAGGTCCAGCTCAATGCCACCTGAATCCATTGAAGCTAAAAGTTAAGTCTCTGCTTGGGGAAGATGATTTCTGAAAGTTGGTTACTTAAAAGTTGTTACTGCGCGAAAGTGATGATTTAGATCCAAATACTAATTGTCAGTATTTCTCACTCTGAACTTGTTCTGGCAACATATCCTTTCGGCTCCTTTTAAATGGACTAGTGTTTTTTTCTCTAAAGGCTAGACCCAGTGCTAAAAGGGTATCTTAAATTGAAGTACTGAAAGAGAAACACACATCATGTACCACTATTGGACATCTGCAAGTTTGGTACAAAATTTGCAGTTTTTTTATTTTTATGGATTACCCCATTGTAATTTAAGGCTTAGTACAAATGCTGCAATCCTAGTGGGTATGAAACAACCTGGCAAATATACTAGATAAATACTTCCATAGAATGCTGGGGTATTTGCATTTGTACCCAAGAATTTCTTATGATTGGACTACATGTTCTGCTTTAAAAAAAGTGCAAAATGAAGTTTGTAAAAATGTAGAAGTAAATTAATTCCGTTGGAGTTGTATGTTCTAGGGTCTTTAAGGGTGTTGGTGTGTTTTCTTATCACAGCTATTTGTATTAAAATATCTGAAATCCTGTCATGTCAAATTGATATAAAAAGAAAAATTGACTCTCCTGTTATAATTTAGCTACTAATGAAATTTAGTAAAAAAGAACCAAACAGGCACACTCAATCTTCCCAATTTTTATCCAATTGCTAAATTCATAGATTTTTTTTGAAGAATTACTGTAATTATTCATAAGTATTCTCAGCAAGTCAGCACACACAATGGAATCAATTTGGATTACATAAATTTGTCGTTTTGTCAGTCATGGTGCCATTTTTTAAAATAATCTCTTGCAACAGAGTTATATTTAACATGAATGGCCTGTATTTTGAGATGTGTAGGCTCTATCTTCATTCTAAAAACTGATCACAACACAAAAATACTGATTTTCCAATGTGTACGACTAAGAGTTTTGACACTCTTTTATATGTGGTCATTACCTTTTCAGATACTACACATGCTCTGTTTAAATTACACCATACTGTACAGAATTAAATAACTTTATAAAAATCAAGTATCATTTGATGATTACAAGTTGCTGAAAGATGCTCTATCTGCTATCTTACGGACTATTTTGAAAATAGGCCAATCCTGCAACTCATTGAGTCTTCAGTAGTGCAACTAGAATATTTTAAAGGTAGGTGAATGATACTTAACGTTTATAGAAACTAACTTTTATGAACCTTTTCATTTATATATCTTACTGTTAAGTTTGCTGTATTATTGCCTGCAAAGTTGAAAGATAATGCTTTAACTTTTACAAGCGGTTTTGACGGGATGTATTATAGAATCTAAAGATAGTTTTATTTTGGGTAATACCATACATTGTGTGAATGTCCTATCATGTCTCTCTTGCTAGTTGTATGATATTTAACACGCATAAACCCTTTGAGGACCACTCAGAACTGCAGATTCCCCACTTCTGGTACTGCTTCAGTATTTCTTGATATTCGTAATGTTCCTATCCCTGGGTTATGTCAAGTGTGTTTTGGAATGGGATACACTGGTCTGTGTTCTGTTATAGCTGAGAAGTCAAGGAAATGGTTTGATACTGTGCTATCAACTGTAAGTAACCTTTTTCTTTTTGCCACTTAATACATTATGCAGTATTAGTTCATTTGCATGACTTGTATATTAAACAATCTAAGTAATATGTTCTGTGAACATAAAGACCAATAGCATTTTGGGTTTATAAATAGGTATCTATAGTTAAAAAGCAAAGACGTAATAAATTTGTACAAGACAGTGGTTAGGCACCAGAGTACTGAGTGCAGACTTGGGCTTCTCACTTGGAGAGGACATTAAAGCCATGGACAGCATGCAGTGTTTATTCACCAGAATAATGCCAGACATGAGAGATTGTAGTTATGAGCAGAATTTTGAGATTCTGGATTATTTCTAGTGGAGCAGAGATGGCTAATGATTTAATAAGAGCTTTTTAAAATTTGAAGGATGAATAGAGAAAGATAATTTCTTATGGTTGGTGAGTGAATGATGAGAGATCATCAATTTACAGAGAAGAGAGGCTGAGAACTTTTTTTACTCCATGTTGGAGCATGAAATACTTAGCCACAGGGAGTAGTTGAGGCATTAACCATTGCATCTTTGAAGATAAAATTGGATAAATATTTGAAGCAGTGGAACATTGTTAGGATATGTGATGAGTGAGGTAGTGGGATTAGTTTTGGATTGCCCTAGAAAAGTGTTGATACAGAAATTGGGGCTGAATGACTTTTCTATACTCTAAACTCGTGAAGTTCTATTGTTAATGGTACTTGGTAACCAATCCTATTGCAGTACCTTAACTATGCTTCAGGGTTTTTCATTCCGATCACTTGCGACCAGCTTAGTATTACTATTAAAATCTTAGAAATCCATGGTTTATAGCTACAATAGTATATGTACAATCATGGTCAGGATTAGGAGCTAATACATTTTAGTTCTTTTATAAAGTTACTTGAGCCATGATTTAGAGAGATACAGTAACATAGTGACCTAATAACTTTTTAACTTGAGTATGTATAATATGTGTATTTTTTTGTTTCCTATTGCAATGCTGGAAAAATATATATGGCGGTTAATGACCACTTTACTAGCAACCTTTGCCTTTATCATAAGTTCCTACCAGAAGTGTCAATTTCATTGCATTTCAGATGAGGGAAAAACACTTCTTCATTCTATTCCAGTGCTTCACCATTCTGAATGCATGTAAAGGGGTATTCTCCTGTCAAGTGTTTTGAGGTTGTTTACTGTGGATCCAAGGCACTTGGCTTTCTCATCTCTAAGCAGCACTCCGTTTTGGTTAGCAGGTGGCAAATGGTGAGGCAGTGCAAGGTGTATAGCTCCCTCTCCTAACATTAGGAGTCATTCTTGTAATTTTAGATTAGTTGGTTAAGGTTGGGGCACCCATGCAGTTCTCCAGCAACTGGCATTCGAAACTAGGAGAGCCACATGCCTCCACTGTGCAGGACCTGGACTTTTATGGGTCCTGAGAGCTACTGTCTGAAGGAGTGCTGAATGTAGACCTGCATCTTATTAGTCCTCTTGTATGCCCAGTAAGGGACTAGTGGCATACTGTGCAACAAAAACTGGAGGAAATGACACTCGTAGGTTATGGGTGAAATAAGGAAAGACCATTTATTCTGATTGGGAGGCAGGACCATTGCATTGTTTAAGGAAAATGTGGATGATGCAGGACTGTGTGGAGAAAGCAGGTCAGTGGGACTAGTTTGGATTGCTTTAGATGGACACAGTGGGCCAAATAGCCAAAGCATACTTATTTTAGTATGGACGCAGGGCAACAAAGGGGCCTTTCCTTCTTGCTGTGGGTTTCTACTGAGAGTTACCCTTGGTATGTGGGTATAATGCAAGTAGAGAGGATTGCTCCACTTTTTGAACTTGTCAAGATTTCATCTTTTCTCAAGGAAGCAGTTTGAATGTGAAGATTCTATTTGCAAAAATACATTGCTTGAAATATTTGGATTAGTTCCTTTTCTTCCCTCCCCCATGTTCAGAAAAGCTGAGTCATTTCAAAAAAGTAGGGCACACACCAAGTTCTGGACAAGAAAACTGATGCTCCTCTCAGTTCAAACGATACAACTGAGGCTTAATCACTTTTTACTCCCATCAAATAGATACTATATTGCTTAATTGCAATTCTTGTTTTAATACAATCATTTCTATAGCCCAGTGCTCTTCCTCTATACTTCCAATTGTGTAAAGTTCATTTTATTGCAATTTCATTTTTTGCAATTCCTGTATCTATGCAAGTATGGCGTGCAGAAATCCCGCTTTAACGAGACTTTTGAATCTGAGGCTTTCACCTCAATCTGGTTTTGTTGGTCAAAAATGAGATGTGAGCATTTTTCTTAAATTTTTAAGATGTCATACTGTATTCACCCTTGTAAGAAATGTAGGCAATTAAAGTTTGCTATGCACCAGACCAGACTTGATTTGTGTTGCCTCTCGCTTTATAGAAATGACAGTTTTATCACAATCTGCGAGGGAGTCCCAACCGATTGCAATTAAGTCTGTACATTAAAACCTGCTGATCAATTATTGTGGTATTTGTATATGCTGACTGTATTTGTAATGTAAAAAAGACGTTGCAATGTTGGATTGTAGCTTTTCTGATGAGTAGCTGCATCTGTTGAACAGCTGCGATAAAATAATTTCTTCAACAAAGATTTTGTTACCAGCTGAGAGACTTGAGGGATTATGAAACAAATGTTGGAAGGTCTAGATTTACTTGAAATTTCTTGGGACGCAAGGTACATTTAGATGCACCATGGCCGTAATTCAGAGCTGTCATCCTGCGTAGATGGAAGTACTGTATGTATCTCTTCTCCTCAAATGTTTTGAGTCACATCATGATTTATGGGTGAGGGTCCAAAATGCATTTTTTAAAAAGTACTATTTATGGAAAAAGTTTGCACTGTTTCAAAGGTGCAGGTATTTTTGTTTGCCAGGTCTGCTCCTAGAATTTCTATCAAGTTAAAGTAAATCGTTGGTGTCTGGGATTTGGATAAGTACCTGAAGGAAAAACATTTGCAGGGCTACGGGGAAAGGGCGGGGGAGTGGGACTAGCTGAAGTGCTCTTGCAGAGAACCAGCATGGACCCGACGGGCCGAATGGTGGCCTCCTGTGCTGTAACCATTCTATGATTCTATGAAATCTGGCCACGGAGTCAAAATCTTAACATCTTTTCAAAGTTTCACCAATATGCATAGTAGTTTGTCATTTTAAACTGCTAATGAGGAATGTCATAAAACAATTTAGTTTTGAATACTTTATTTAGGATCTTGATTAATCTGTTAGCTGGATGCACCAGTGTAATAATGTACAAATGTAGGGTCATCAATCTATACAAGATTATATCAAACTTGTGTTGATTTAACCAGTGTTCACAATTTACATAGATCTATCAGTTTTGAGCATATTAGAACAACAAATAACAAACATATATGTAATTAAGAGATCCTATCAAGGACTCTATCACATACATGTTTGCTCCAATATTCATGACCTTGCATTTAAAAAGCCATCTATCATTCTTTGTTTTAATTGTTTCGAATATCCCTGAATGTTGTTTACCTCCCTTACATTTGTCATCTGGCTAGCTAACTTGGTACAGTCTAGTAAATATTACAAGATCATACAAGTTGGGATTAATAATGAATTATAGTTACTTTTGTGCTTTGGATTGTCAACCCAAATTGATTTCACTTGTGGCCATTATTGGTGTCTTAGAATATTATTTGCCTCCTCTGTAATGATTTGAATCCATGTTTTGAGAGGTGAAAGGACTGCCACTATTGCACCAACTAGTTGCTTGACCGTTCCTATTTTACTGCAAAAATAAATTCCATTATATTCTTTCACTCTCCTGTGCAATACGTTAACAGTGAAGCTAAATTTCTTTTTTGTTTTACAGGCCTGCATAGATGAGAACTTTGAAATGGTGAAGTTTCTGGTGGAGCACTGTGCAGACACTAATCAGCCAGATAATGAGGGCTGGACCCCGCTGCATGCTGTGGCATCCTGTGGATATATAAATATAGCCGAGTAAGTGAAAGTTTGCATAGGGCAGCTTTGTAGTCATGTGTATGTGCAATAGGGGGAAATGCTTCAAGTGTGTTTCTATTAGGATGTGAAATAACTCAATGCCAATTTTTAAAAATTCAACTGGTGATATGCCGTATAGAACGTTTTATCATTAATGTGAAAGTATCGCTCTTAATTCTGTACATTCCAACAACAATAACCCTGCATTTACTGATTGCTATGAAATGTTTCCTGGATAGAACACACCCTTTTAAAAAAAATATTCAAAATAACCTCTCATTCTAAAGATCATTTCTAATCCATCTTCCTCCAGCTTGGAAAACCTGTATGGTTGGTACTAGTGACTGTCTACCAAAGTGACTTGGATAGTTGCTTCCTGCAGAGGTTGCTGGTTGGCACGGAGATGTTCCCTTGGGGGAAAGTGTCGGGGCATGCCTGATCAACCTCCGCATCTTTGTCTTGAGTGTTAAAGTGGGCTAGGAACTAGAAAAACTCCGGATATTTTGGTTTCCCTCTCCATTGTTTGCTTCTGACGCACCATAACATAGGAACAGGAGTAGGCCATTCAGCCCCTCGAGCCTGTTCTGCCATTCAATTAGATCATGACTGATCTCTATCAACTCCATCTACCCGCTTTAGTTTTGTAACCCTTAATACCCTTGCCTAACTATCAGTTTTGGAACTTTAAATTGACCTAGCCTCAACAACTTTTTGGGGGAGATTGATTGGTTCATTCATGCTGTGAGAATTTGTCAAGATTCCTCAGCTGCTAGCCTCCAGAGCGCATGCGCGCACAAAAATATACTAAAAATCTTGCGTCTGCATGCACTTTCTGTCAGCTTTTTCTATTGCAAATGCCTATGTCTACATTTATAATGGCAACTGCCTATGTGAACTTGTCACGTTGTAATTACACCCGCCTGCCAGTGGTGGTGCTGTAGCACCTCAAGTTTGCGCATCTCTGCTCCTCAACCTACACTGTAAAGAAAATCCTATGCTCCAACCAACTCTACTTTTCTGCTTCCCAATTGCCACTAGTTTTGCAATTTAATGTAAAATAAAAATATTATCTTAAAATAAGGACAGATTATACAACTTTGAAATAGTGACTGAATTACATCTGTGTACCCTGGTCCAATTATCCCTTGCCCTCCAATCCCACTCACCTGAAGAATACACTTGATTTTGACTTTGTGTGCAATGCCTCAAAAATTTGACTAATATGCATAAGTGGTTTTCTCATTGTCAGTCCCTCTCCTAGATGACAGGAATTTATACACAAGTATTCCTCTAGGAACATAATATCGCCTCATCCATTATAAGTGAATCAAAATTCTCATCCTTGTTTTTAAATCCCTCCATGGCCTCGCCCCTTCCTATCTCTGTAATCTCCTTCAGCCCCACAACCCCCCAAGATATCTGCATTCCTCTAATTCTGCACTCCTGAGCATCCCTGATTACAATCGCTCAACCTTTGGTGGCCATGCCTTCTGTTGCCTAGGCCTTAACTCTGGAATTCCCTGCTTAAACCTCTCCGTCTCGCTACCTCTCTTTCCTCCTTTAAGACGTTCCTTAAAACTTACCTCTTTGACCAAGCTTTTGGTCACCTGCCCTAATTTATCCTTATGTGGATCAGTGTCAAATTTTTTGTCTTAATATACTCCTGTGCAGCGCCTTGGGACGCTTTACGACGTTAAAGGCGCTATATAAATACAAGTTTTTGTTGTTGATGAATTTCCTTGGTGGCAAATCAAAAGGTCCCTTCCAGGACCAGAGTAGATCAGTCTGAGGAAAAAGATGATGTTCTGAGCCCTGGCTTGACTTCTTCTGCCTTTTGATGCATTCAACTCACCAAGCTTTAGTGTTGCAGGCCTGAAAATATTTGGCCTAGTTGTGGAACCCTTGCTTACAATCTCCTTTTCTAGTAGGTTTTAACTTCCTTCTATCTGGACCACAACCAAGGTGGTATGAAACAACGTTTACAAGCACACTGTCCTTTGCGATTGCCAAATTATGCCACCTCTATAGAATATGATACATTGCTTCTGCACCTCTGTATATATTTCCAAAAGCTTACCCAGCTGTTATTTATCTGGTATCATTGACATGCAGCAAATCTGCCACCCAGGACACATGTCATAGGAGAAGTATGTTTTCTAAACATATTACTTACTGTAGCATCAACTGGACAAGATTCTGTCGATGGGTGTCTGCTTGTGCATGTCGGGCGTCAACATTTTGATGGACAACCTCTAAGACTGCATGCCCCAAACTATGGAATGAGTTTTTTGCTCTCAATTTATTTTTTCTTGATATGCATGGCTGAGAATTCTTAGCTTCCATTTGGAGTTGCAGGGTAATATGCAGTAGAAAAGCTTTGATCGCAAAGGACACCTTGATGAATATTTTGGGAATTACAAGTGACAGAGATTTATAGTTATTTAGCAAATATTGCAAAGGGCGAAATCCAATCCTGATGAGATGCATTGTTTACAGAACAAGATTTGACAGACCCCATAATCTAGGAGAAAATTAACAGCCACTTGGACAAGCATGGGCTAATAAAGGAGAGCCCGCTAAACCTATATAAAACACTGGTTCGCACCCAGCTGGAGTATTGTGTCCAATTATGGGCACAACATTTTAGGAAGGACGTGAAGGCTTTGGAGAGGGTACAGAAGAGATTTAGTAGAATGGTTCCAGGGATGACGGATTACATTTATGTGGCTAGAATGGAGAAGCTGGGGTTATTCTCCTGAGAAGAGAAGGCTAAGAGGTGATTTGATAGAAGTGTTTAAAATCATGAAGGGTTTAGATAGAGTAAATAAAGAGCAACTGTTTCCAATGATTGAAGGGTCAATAACGAGAGGGCACAGATTTAAGGTGATTTGCAAAAGAACCAAAGGTGACATGAGGAAAAACTTTTTTACGCAACGAGTGGTTAGGATTTGAAATGTACTGCCTGATAGGATGGTGGATACAGATTCAATAGTAGCTTTCAAAAGGGAATTGGATAAATACTTGAAGGAGAAAAAAATTGCAGGAATATGGTAGAGAGCAGGGAGAGGGACTAACTGGATTGCTCTTTGAAAGAGCTGTACAGACTTGATGGGCCAAATGGCCTCCTCCTGTGCTGTACTATTCTATGATTCCTCATCACTTCAACTGTGCTGTAGTTATTGGTTCATCCATTAGTTGTTTTCATTAACTTGGGAATTCACTAGGAATATCTACCCACCCCACTCCCCCTTCACCCAGCCACCCTGCTTTTTGCCTCCTTTCATATCGTTGACCCTTCTGCCCATTGTCCAACCCTATCCACTCTTTTGCCGAAGATTCCATTCTTCATTCAAGTTGCAGCAGATCGTCTCCATTTTAACCTCGGTGCTTACAGCCTCCTGACCTTGTCCAGTGTATTGGCTGAATCACACCCTGATCATCAGCTCCACGTCTTTCAACAGTGGTGATAAAGCTCATTTCTTTGAGCTATTCAAAGATAGTTTCTTTCAGCCTTTCAAAGATGGTTTCTTCTTGCTTCTCACATCTAAACAGCAGTTATCACCGATCATCTTTATAGCTACTTCCTCCATAATCCTCCTTCACCTATTAATGGTCTTGGCATCACTAACTCCTCTGACCTCAAGTGAAATTCGCGCATCTCCTCCATTGTTCAAACTATTTTCAAGAAGCTCCGTTTCCTGTTTGTCCCTGACATTTCCCCATAACTTCTCTTTGAAGCCCAAGTCCATCTAAAATTTAAATAAATGGTGTGCAATATCTGTACTTTTCCAGTATAATTTTTTACTACTAGGCAGGATGCAATAAAAAGCTTATTGTCTGATAGGCAATCTGTCTCTTATTTCTATTCACTGACCCCTTTCCCTGTTTCAGCCTTCTTGCCCTTCCTAATTTTAGTGCTCCTCTGTACTTCCTGTCTTGTCCCGTTTTAAGTTCAATATCTATCCTACATTAGTTATCATAAGAATTTGTGAACTTTGTTAAACTATTTTCAAACAGTTAATATATTTGGCACAAGAGGCCCATTGAAACAGGGATTTTGTTTAGCTTAGAAACATTACAGTGACTGTCGCAAGGCCAAAATGAGTGTAAAACCCTCCGTGGTACTGAACCTGCCTTCTCTTTACATCATACACAGCTGCACATCACCAAACAATGATTCCCTATTTTTTCATTGTCAACTATTCTGCTAGGGGAAAACAAATTACACCGCTCTATTAATTTCTTCAAGTAATTCAGTTAGTAGCAGACTTGCTCATTACTTGGTACATTATATTCTCAATTTCTGTAGCTATATATTAAAGATTTTTTGGAATTGTCTAAACAGGTATAGTAAGGATATAGTTTTCATTAGGAGAAGCTACATTATGTACTGAATTTTATATTGATTCAAAACCATTTATAGTCAGGAGACTCAAGTTTTTATAGTAAGACTTGTACAAAGATGAGCAGAAATCTTTCACAACATGGGTGAATCTCCATTATCTGCTGTAATGGAAGAAACTCTGGATCTTGTACATAGAAACATAGAATTTATGGCACAGAAGGTCATTCAGGCCTTAGTGCCTGTGCTAGCTCTCAAAGCGCTAGTTATTTAGTCGCATTCCCCGATCCTGTCCCCATTCCTTTTCAGTTTTTTTTCAAATATTTATCCACTTTTGTTTTAAAAGCTACTATGGATTTTGCTTCCACCACTGTTTCTAGTAGAGGATCCCATATCCTCACAACCCTCTGCACAATAGGCCAGAGTTGGACAAACCTTGTATTCCTTGTGTTTAGAAGGTTAAGGGGTGATCTGATCTTGGTACTTAAAATAGTTAAGGGATTTGATGCGGTAGATATAGATAAACTATTTCCTCTGGTGGTTGAATCCCGAACAAGAGAGCATGATCTTAGAATTAGAGCTATGCCATTTACGAGTGAAATTAGGAAGCAATTTTTTTTTGCACGATGGGTAGTGGAAATCTGGAATTTGCTACTCCAGAAGGCTGTGGATGCTGGGTCAATTTAAATTTTCAAGACCGAGATCGATAGATTTTTGTTGGGTATGGATATCAAGGGATATAAAACAAAAGCGGGTAAATGGAGTTGAGGTATAGATCAGCCATGATCTAACTGATGATGTAACAGGCTCGAGGAGTTGAATGACCTACTCCAGTTCCTATGTTCCTAAGAGGTTTGCTCATTTTACACTAATTGATGGTTGGCAACAGAAGTAGATCTTTATTTGTTGCTTTTACTAAATATATTGGGACAGTGGGCTGGTGTCTTACCGGCCTTGGATCACGCAGAAAGCCCCAGTTCAAATCCTTTGTCTGGGCTGCATTAGCAGATTTCAGTGAGCCAGCTGTTTGTTTTATGGATGCTCTTTGCTCCAGGTTGTAATTAGGTGACTGCTGGCAAGTGTGGTTGGTGGATGTTGGGTGAAGACCAGATCAAGTTGAGTTACAATGGCTCAGAATTGGCGGTCAGCAGCGAAGTGATGGCAATCGCCGCTGACCTCTAAGAGAGCTGCCCACAAAAATCTCATGATCTGTCATGAAAAGTTCAGGTTTCTCGATGTTAAATTGATTGTAGCACTGCCAATAGAGTATCCCCAGTGCAGAGCAGCAGTAATGTCATCAAGCTGTCTAAGCAGCCAATCACATTGAAGAATTCTCATAGACAGCATACCAGGAAATAAAAAGCACTGATTCAATTCACTTAAAAAAATTTTTTTTTTTTTTTTTACAGAGAGCGAAATAAAGATTGGAACCTTTTTTATTTTAAAAATCTAATAATTTTCTATCATAATTGAGAAATTTGACATTCCACAAATGTAAAATTTATATTTCCGGGCAGAACGGTTGTTCAGTAGTCAATACGCTGTTAAAACCTCAGTTATACCTATTTCAACAAGGCTTAGCTTTTAATGGGGTGTTTAACATCGTAATTAGATCAGAAAAGCTTAAATTTTCATCTGTTTAATTGATTTCACTGATTGCCAGCTATGGGGAGTTCGACAGCGTAGCCTATGTCGGAGCAGTGAATGACTAACTGCAATTTAGGGATTTCCGCGTTTATCTGCGCATGCGTTAACTCCTGAAGTTATGGTCAAATTCAAAGGAGTAATGACAGTGAACACTGACAGTACACCGTCATTACCACTGCAAAATCCGGGCCTATGTTCTCCACAGTATAATCTGCTATTTTAAGCTCAGCTGTAAGAATTGGCCTCTTGGGTGAGTTTCCAGAGTCACGGTGCCTTTGGAAACATCGCCCAGCAAAATTCAATGCCTTCAGAGCAGGAGAACAGAGATATAATTCTCAATTGAAGTTATTTTTATGATTACTAAAATATATTGTAAAGAATGTGAAATCATACAATTACTTTCCTTAAGTGCTTTACTGATGGGTGAATGTTTTTGGTTTAATTTTTAAGTAGTACAAACTGCTCAAGTAAACCATGAATAAAATGGTTAGTGCAGGCTTAAAACTCTGAGCTCCTTTTAATTAAATGAAAAGGAGAGAGAGAAAGCAATGATGGGCAGCACCATTGCAGTGATATCTTGGGGAGACATCTCAGTGGAGATGATGGAATTTTCTGATATTTCTCTCTCCACCCCTCACCCTAAATTGATGCGTCCTGATTGTAACATTTCTGGATTTGCTGCTCCGCCTCAAAATCCATGACTAAGTGCAGTGTGCTGGTCTGTATTGGGTGAATTACTTTATTTAGGGGAAATTCTTCTGCTCACTTTTGATTTATTTGTGGAAGCACCACTTTTTGTAGTCATTTGTGTCTCTGGGTATTTTGCTCTTGCAGGTGATGGATTTTTGCTGGTTTTAAAGGAGGTGGCTTGCCATCTATACTTGATATTGCAATAGCCGTAACATTCTTCATTTTTTTTCAAATACCAAAATAAATATATGTGGTGACATTGAGCAGCTACTTTGGAAAAGTTGCTTTCACCCACGTAGGAGCGGAACTACAAGAGAATCATTGCCATTTTACTGGTCTGGTGAGAACAGCAGTGTATAATTGCTATCTATTACCATCAGCCTAGCTCCGTTTCAGCACTCAGTAGCTCCTTCAAGCCAACTTCCTTCCATGTTGTAACAAAAATGTCTGAATCTGCTTCCAACAAAAACAAAATTGATTTTCATTTCTAATTTTTGATTACTTTATTAAGTGCTGATAGGAGATGCTGCATTTATTTGTGACATTGTATCTAGATTCTGTGAATTCTGCTACACAGTATATTTTTGATGACTAATTTTTGTAATCCTTAGAATCCCTTAGAACCCCCCCCCCACCCCCCTCTCCTCACAAACTACTGCCTCATCTCTAACCTCCCCTTCCTCTCCAAAGTTCTTAAACATGTGGTTGCCTCTGAAATCTGTGCCCATGTTTCCTGTAACTTCATGTTTGAATCTCTGTCTAATCAGGTTTGTACCCCTACCACAGCACTGAAATGTCCCTAACTAAAGTCACAAATAACCTGCTCTGTGACTGACCATAGCGCACTATCCCTCCTTGACCTTTCTGCAGCCTTCAACGCGGTCAACCACGTTGTCCTTCTCCATCCAACACCTCTCCTCCATTGTCCAACTCAGTAGGATTGCCCTTGTTTGATTCTACTCTGCATTGTAGCCAGAGCATCTCCAGCAGTGGCTTCTTTTGCCCTGCACCATTGCATCTCTAGTCCCCCAAGGATCTATCTTTGGCCCTCACCTCTTAATCAACTACATGCTACACAATAGTGACATTACCTGGAGATCTGGGCTAAGTTTCCGCATGTATACTGATGGCACCCAGCTCTACCTCTCCAGCACTTCTCTTGATTCCCCATCACTGCCTATGTGTTGCCAGACTGCTCGTCTGAAAACTAGTCTTGGTGAACTGCCATTTCCTTCGGTTAAACATTGAGAAAAGTTTGCTGGCACAGGCAGGATGGGTGGAATGGCCTCCTACTGTACTGTATGATCTATTACTCTGTGACTCTGTGAGCACAAACTCTGCTCCTGCCAGAAATTCCATACACTTGCCACCAATTCCTTTTCCATCTTCCTCCCCAACCGCTGTCTCCGGTTGAATGACTGTTCGCAACTTCGGCGTCCTATTCAACACTGAGATGAAGTTCCGACCCCATTTCCTCTCTCTCACAAATACCGCCTATTTCCATTTCTACGATCGCTTGTTCCACCTTGCCGTAGTCAATCTCTCAGTGAAAGCCTCATCCATGTCTTTGTCACCTCCAGACTCGACTATTCCAATGCTTTCCTGGCAGGCCTGCCATTCTCCACCATCCATAAACTTCAGCACATGCAAAACTCTGCTGCACATATTTTAGCCTGCACCATGTCCCACTTATTCATCACTTCTGTCCTTGCTGACCTACATTAGCTCCTAGTCCTCTAACGTCTCCTATTTAAAATTCTCATCCTCCTGTTTAAATCGCTTCATGGCCTTGGTGCTCCTTATCTCTGTAACCTCCTCCAGCCCTATAACCTTTCTTGAATTGTTCTTCTGTCTATGGCCTCTTGTATATTCTACTCTCCCTGCCCCCTACCATTGGCAGCTGTGCCTACGTTCTGGAATTTCTACCATAGACCTCCACTTCTCCACCTCCCTCTCCTGCTTTAAGATTCTCCTTAAACCCACTTCTTTGACCAAGCTTTTGGCCACACCTCCGATGTCTCTTGTGGCTGTCTGTTTTTTGTCTGATTACGCTTCTTTCCCTACATTAACGGCACTACATAAATGCCAGTTGTCTTCATCTGTGACCTGATGAATGTTAATGGATGTTGCAGCGAGTTTATAGCTGATGACTGTATTTCCCTGTACTGAGTAGTTACGTAGCCAAGTTTCTGTGGATAGATGTAGACCAGTTGGATAATGAGTAGAGAACTGGTATGTTTGGTGCAGAGTAAATTTTTTTTTTTTTTAAAGTGGGGAGAAAGATTGACCATGCTTGCTCTATTGAGCTCCGTTGCTGGGCAGTTGTGTGATCCAGGCTGGGACAAACATGTTGCAAAAAATGGCTGGTGGAATCCTCCAGAAACCTCAACCTTATTAATTCCTCTTGCAAATTGTGTTGTACGACACTAAAAAATGTTGTGATTGACTGACTAGCTTTTCTTGTTCCTGAACTAAATATAATTCAAGACCAGGCATATGAGCAGAATTGAAGATGGAGTAGAGTTTCTGCAAAAGTCTACTCTGTACATCACTCAGGTTCTTTGGCCATGCTATTATTCCTGTAAGAGACTGACCAGAAAGCTAACGCAAGAGCTGCTAGCTTAAGTCGTGGGAAATAGGTGACTGGTTTATTGGTACCCCGGTGTAATTTTATTTTAAACCAATTGCTCTAATTATAAAATGGATAGAACTGTGGAATGCTGTCCTTCTCCTCACAAAGATAAAAATCCTGTATTCCAAGGTAATAAAAATAGGCACTATAATCCAGCAGGACACTTACCAGTTTTACTGGGTGTGCTTTATTTTTCTTTGCGACTGCACTGTCCTTTAGCATGAGATTTAATGAAGAAAACTGGAAATTGAAAACAACAAAAATGAAAAGAGCAGGCAGTGCAAAAGGGCCTTCAACTTCTTCCAGACTAAACTTCAAACATGGTTATGCATATAGAACAGAGTACGGAACTGGTAACAATTATTGAAGTTAGCAACTGCAATGGTGCTTCTCCCCACCACCCCCCCAATCTCTTCTAGGTTTTTCATTGTGTACCCAACTTCCCCTTATCAGGGGTCTGTGGAGCCCCAACTCCACCTTTCTATGCCTTCCTAGTTCCTCGGGATCATTATAGTCATTCATCCTAAGTGTGTTGCAAATGTTTTAAGATAATTAGAGATCTAGTGGATAAAAAACTTGCATTTATATAGTGCCTTTCACGACCTCAGGATGTCCCAAAGTGCCTTCCAATGAAGTACTTTTGAAGTGTTGTAATGTAGGAAACGCAGCAGCCAATTTTGCACAGCCAGCTCCCACAAACAGCAATATAATAATGACCAGATAATCGGTTTGTGATGTGGATTGAGGGATAATATTGGCCAGGACACCAGGACTCCTCTTCAAAATAGTGCCATGGGATCTTTTTCGTCCACCTGAGAGCAGATGGTGCCTTGGTTTAATGTCTCATCCGAAAGACAGCACTTCTGACAGTACTGCACTGGAGTGTCGCCAAGATTTTTGTATTCGAGTCTCTGGAGTTTGACTTGAACCCACAACCTTCTGATTCGGGCGATAATGCTGCCACCTGAGCCACGGCGGACACAATGATTAGTTAATTGAGCATAATAGGGAGAGAATAAGCACAAACTCATGCAGTTTGTTTCAGTTTCCTTTTTTTTTAAACTTTGAAGTTTTTATTAATTTCTGCATTGCAGATGTGCCTTCACAGTGCAACTTACAATGTTGTGAATGATGCAAAAATTCAGTTAGTTTAGTCAACATCTGTATAAAAATACAAAAGCAAAATACTGCGGATGCTGGAAATCTGAAATAAAAACAGAAAATGTTGGAAATACTCAGCAGGTCAGGCAGCATCTGTAGAGAGAGAAACAAAGTTAACGTTTCAGGTCGATGACCCTTCGTCAAAACTGGAAAAAGTTGGAGATGTGATAAGGTTTTTAAGCAAGTGTAGGGGCAGGGAGGGGGGAGGGGGGGGGGGAAGAAAGAACAAAAGGGAAGGTCTGTGATAGGATGGAAGGCAGGAGAGATTAAGAGACAAAAGGGATGATGGTGCAAGGCAAAAGGAGATGGTAATGGGACAAGTTAAGAAACAAAAGATAACTCTAGATGAAGTGGAAATGGCAGAATGATCAACAGCTGCCATGTGAGAGAAAAAAAATGCTAGGGGCAGAGGTTATGGTCTGAAATTGTTGAACTCGATGTTGAGTCCAGAAGGCTGTAAAGTGCCTAATCGAAAGATGAGGTGCTGTTCCTCGAGCTTACGTTGAACTTCATTGGAACAGTGTAAGAGGCCAAGGACGGAGAGGTCAGAGTGGGAGTGGAGCGGAGAATTAAAGTGACAGGTGACCGGAAGCTCGGGGTCACCCTTTTGTCTCTTAATCTCTTCTGCCTTCCATCCTATCACAGACCTTCCCTTTTGTTCTTTCTTCCCCTCCCCCCTCCCCCTGCCCCTACACTTGCTTATAAACCAGTTACATCTCCAACTTTTTCCAGTTCTGACGAAGGGTCATCGACCTGAAACGTTAACTCTGTTTCTCTCTCTACAGATGCTGCCTGACCTGCTGAGTATTTCCAGCATTTTCTGTTATGTATATAAAAATATTTTGTTTGCTATTCAGCGATAACTTTTTGACATGTGCTCTTTAAGCCCTGCTGTTGGCCCAGAATGATGCTTTAAACAAAGTCCTAGCACTGAGGAACCTTCCCACCCCGCAATGGGTATCAAAAAAATTGCCGGTGCACTGCATATAATTTTTGGATGAGGCGAGGTTCCATGCTGCATTCATGCACATTAAATATTTAGGCTCAAGTATCATTGTACTTTCAATTGAAATTTGATTGAAAACAGAGCTGAGTTTATGGATTCTGGCACTCTTTTTATAATCTAATTTCTTTTATTACTGACCAACCAGAGATGGCAAGAAGCCAACAATTTTCATTTGTCTGCAACTACTACCATGTAAACTTTACACATCCCCAAGTGAATGTCTCTGGTCAAGACTTTGGCTGGAAAAAGTCTGCCAGAATTTTAGTTGAAAAACTAATTGCCCTTCCTGGAAATGGTGTGTAACAAAACAACTTGCCAAAGCAGCACTTGTATGTATAGGCAGCCAGGCTTTTAAATTCTACTACACAGCTGTGGCTCAGTGGGTAGCACGCTCTCCTCTGAGTCAGAAGGTTGTGGGTTCAAGCCCCACTCCAGGGACTTGAGCACACACATCTAGGCTGACACGCCAGTGTAGTACTGAGGGAGTGCTGCACTGTCGGAGGTGCCGTCTTTCGGATGAGACATTTAAACTGGCATTATTTCGAAGAAGAGCAGGGGAGTTATCCCCGGTGATATTTATCAATCAACATAACAAAAACAGATTATCTGGTCATTAACACATTGCTGTTTGTGAGAGCTTGCTGTGCGCAAATTGACTGGCGCATTTCCCACATTACAACAGTGACTACACTCCAAAAGGACTTCATTGGCTGTAAAGCGCTTTGAGATGGCCGGTGTAAGTCTTTCTTTCATACAACTCTCAAAATTAGTTGTTTAAAAAAAAACAACTGCTAAAAATCAGAAATAAACAAAAGGTACTTTAAGTACACCATAACCTCAGCATCTTATTTTTATACAAGTTAGTGTCCAAGAGTAAGTCAAAATTGGCAAGTCTTTTGTTATATTTGTAGATTGTGTTGGTGAAGGAAAGTGTGTTACAAGCTAGAACAGCAGGCTTTAGATTTTGCATAGATGGTCAACATTTCATGCAGATCAATAGGTCTGCGTTTTTTATTTAATTGGGACGATCATGCTGGGAACACTTCCCAGGCATTCCCGGATTAGGTATAGCACAGCTAGATGCAGAGTAAAGCTCTCTACTTAGCCCCAGTGCTCTGCCTCAGCCCCAACATTAGTAGCACCTTAATGCACCAGCTTGATACTTCTAACATTTCCGATATCAGCTCTGAGCCATGTTGTCTCTGAGTGAGAGTTAATTGGTGCCAAATTAGAGATTCCTTTGTGCTGTATATCCATGGATTAAAACTGGCTTGAGCTATCCACACGTAGGATATTTACAGCTAACAAAGACTTTGATCTTGGCTGGAATTCAAACTAGGTCCCAGAGGTGAAAGGCCAGTGAATAGCCCACTGTACCACCAAGTTCCTCACTCTTCTGTAAAACCTTAATGTTAGTCACTCCACAAATTGTAGACCAGAACCCAAAACTGGATCTCTGTTTATTTAGTAATGGTTTTCCGCTTTTAATTTTAAAATTCTGACCAGATACTTAAGTTGTGGCTGTTGCGTACACACCTTTTGGAGTTACTGTGACTCTTTTTCGTTTACTTGCATGCCCCACTTCATTTACAAAGCTAGCAAATGTTGCGAAATGTCTGAAAGTATGTATTTTGATTTGGGGATTGACCATTAGTGCATTGTGTTTAAGGAACTTGTTACTGCAATGAAGTGGTTGTATATCTGTTGCATTGAGCTTAGTGGACCGTAAGAAAATGTAATTGTAGTACTGCATCTATACAGCATCATGTTGCATTTTTTTTCTTCCATCAAGTACAGTGATGCTTGTTTTTTTTGTATTTTGTGGTTTGAGGCTAGAAATGGATTTGATCCAGACAGGCTGATCTGTTGAGAGCTGTTGTCAATTGTTAGCTGGGTCATGGATACAGAAAATTAGTGGCAGATTAGTATTTAGTTATTGGGACTGTCAATGTTGTCTTACACGAACAAATTTTGAACATGCCTGAAACCTCAAAAAAAATTCTTGCTATTGCAGTTGATGGTTTGGTGATTTGAAGAGAAATATATCTCGACACACCATGGTTACATTACATGGTACTGTAATTGTTTTTTCATACAAGGTCAGGTCCTATTATATTTCCATAGTGGGTGTCTTTCAGTGGCTCACCATGTGAGATTGCACCAATATGTTTCTGTACATTGTAATTTTCCATTTTAATAGCTGTAATTTTTATTTTGTACAGAATCGTAAGATTTTGTATTTTTTTCAAAGTGGATCTCTGAAAAATACTGGATATAAAACAAATGGCAATCTTTTTACCAGAATGGATGCCAAGTTTCAAAAATAATTTTTATTGCGAGTTTGGATGAAGGTAGACTAAGCCACATCCGATGACGCTGTTCTCACACTCAAACAAAATATTCAGCATGTGCGGTGCTATAATCTCTGTTCGGATGTCTTCTGAAGTGAAATTGCTGAATTTATACACATTTTGAAAATGTAGGCTATAAAAAAAAAAATTAAGCTGCACAAAGTAATGCACTAAATTTGAAAACATCCCAACTTTTAAAAATATTTGATTTGGCCTTTATTTGCCTGATGTGTGTTCAATGATCTACCTGATGTCACTGTTACAATTCACAGCAACATTTGGAGAATTTGAGAATGTGAAAACTCAGCAAGGGTAAAGGATAAAATCAGCAAAGTAGTATTAACCAAGAAATATGTCCTCTTAACAATAAAATACGAAAGTGTAGCTGAGCAATGTATCTTGCTTATATTTGGAGACCGAACTTTGCTTGCTTCTAATTTTGGTCAGAAACACTTTTCATTCACTGTTATTGCAAAAATTCTACCAGATGCTGGTTAGCACAGTAGCTTAAATTGAAACCAGCTTTGAAAGTCACTATCAGAATTTTAATGTTTTGCTTATGTAGTTGTTTTTTATCTTTAATTTGTAGCTACAGTGGTGTTCCCCAGGGGTTGGTACTAGGACCACTGCTTTTCTTGATATATATTAATAACTTGGACTTGGGTGTACAGGGCACAATTTCAAAACTTGCAGATGACACAAAACTTGGAAATATAGTGAACAGTGAGGAGGATAATGATAGATCTCAAAAGGATATAGACAGGCTGGTGGAATGGGCGGACATGTGGCAGATACATTTTGGTAGGAAGAACGAGGAGAGGCAATATAAACTAAAGGGTACAATTCCAAAGGGGGTGCATGAACAGCGAGACCTGAGGGTATCTGTGCACAAATCGTTGAAGGTGGCAGGGCAGATTGAGAAAGCAGTTAAAAAAGCATACGGGATCCTGGGCTTTATAAATAGAGGCAGAGTACAAAAGCAAGGAAGTTATGAACCTTTTTTCAAACACTGGTTCAGCCTCAACTGGAGTATTGTGACCAATTCTGGGCACCGCACTTAAGGAAGGACATGAAGGCCTTAGAGAGGGTGCAGAAAAGATTTACAAGAATGGTTTCAGGGATGAAGGACTTCCTGTGGATAAACTAGAGAAGCTTGGGTTCTTCTCCTTAGAGCAGAGAAGGTTGAGAGGAGAGTTGATAGATGTGCTCAAAATCATGATGGGTCTAGACAGAGACAGAGTAGCTAGAGAGAAACTGTTCCCATTGGCGGAAGGGTCGAGAACCAGAGGACACATATTTAAGGTGATTGGCAGAAGAGTCAAAGGCGACATGAGGAAAAACTTTTTTACATAGCGAGTGGTTAGGATCTGGAATGCACTGCCTGAAAGAGTGGTGGAGGCAGATTCAATCATGGCTTTCAAGGGAATTGGATAAGTATCTGAAGGAAAAAAAATTGCAGGGCTACGGGGAAAGGGCGGGGGAGTGGGACTAGCTGAAGTGTTCTTACAGAGAGCCTCGATGGGGCCGAATGGCCTCCTTCTGTGCTGTAACCTTTCTATGATTCTACATGGTGGACCTACTGCATGTTGATGTGTATCGTGTGTAGTATAGCACTTGTGCATTTGTTTTATCTTGATTGAGTTTTTACTGTAAATTTACCCACGAGCCTACTGTATTATGTTTGCAGCAGTCATATGACTGATCAAGTACCTTTGCCTGACGAAGGGGCGACAGCTCCGAAAGCTTGTAATTTTAAATAAATCTGTTGGACTATAACCTGGTGTTGTGCGACTTCTCATTTTTGTCCACCCCAGTCCAACACCTGGCATCTCCGCATCATGACAAGTAAAGTAACAATGACTGATGTATAATTGCATTTTGTATGTAAAATCTATTATAATGGGTGAATTGCTTCCTTCTGTGCTTAAAACTGCCATGGTCTATGGCTGGAGCAAACTTTATTTTGTTTTAAACTTTTTGGTCAAAACCTAAGAAAATGTAAACTGCCAACAGTAGATCTGCATTTCAGATGGGCCTTCACAGTGCATCTTGTAATGCTGTGAACAATGCAAAAACTCAGTTAATGTTTTAATTTTGGTACATGTATAAAATTACTACTTTTTTTAGCTATTCAGTGATAGCTTTGTAGCACTTGCTCTTTAAGTTGAGCTCTGTTAACATTTATCAATGAGCACTTGACCCTAGATCATTCCATGGAGGTAGGGGAGCAGAAAGCAAATTTCAGAATCTTACAAGAATCCTACATACTGCCGTAGAAAAACTGAAATGGGTTTGCTCGGCTCGCATTTGTGGAGAGCTTATCATTGTTACGTGAGCCCATGATCGTTATTGTGTTTAGACGGTTTAGAAAGCAGAACTTCAGTTTGTAAACTCAGTTTTGACATTTGAAAAACACTAACATTTGGTCATCGATTGCACAGTTTTGACGCATTTTCAGTAAGCTTAATATAACTCAGTAAGTGTGCAAATGATTTCAAATCCCCAGTTGATAACTGCCCCCCACCACCACCCCCCCTAGAATCTTACAGCACAGAAGGAGGCCATTCAGTCTGTCGTGCCTGTGCCTGCTCTTTGAAAGAGCTATCCAATTTAGTCCCACACCCCCAGCTTTTTCTTCATAACCCTGCAAATTAGTCCTCTTCAAATACATGTCCAATTGCCTTTTGAAAGTTCCTATGGCTCCTGATTCCACCACCCTTTCAGGTAGTGCATTCCAGATCTTAACCCTTCTGTGGGGGGAAAAAATTCCCCTCCAGTTCTTTTGCCAGTTATTTTAAATCTATGATCTCTGGTGACTGACCCACTTGCCAGAGGAAACGGTTTCTCCCTACTTGCTCCATCAAAACCCCATCTGATTTTGAAAACCTTTATTAGGTCTCCCCTTAACCTTCTCTGCTCTAAGGAGAGCTATCCCAGCTTCTCCACATAACTGAACTCCCTCACCCCTGGTATCATCCTGGTAAACCTCCTTTTACCCTCTCCAGGGCCTTGATATCCTTCCTAAAGTGTGGTGCCCAGAATTGTACACCATGCTCTAGCTGAGACCTAACCAGTGATTTGTAAAGGTTTAGCTTGATTTCTTTGTTTTTGTATTCAATGCCCACATTTACAAAGCCAAGTATCCCATACGCTTTCTTAACTGCCTTATCAACTTGCCCTGCCACGTTCAAGGATTTGTGTATTTGCACCCCAGGTCCCTCTGCTCTTGTGCCCCACTCAAAACGGTATCATTTAGATTATAATGCCTTTCCATGTTGTTTCTCCCTAAGTGTATCACTTCACGCTCATCCGTACTAAATTGCATCTGCCATGTGTCTGCTCAGTTCACCGGTCTGTCTATGTCCCGGCACGGACTCGATGGGCCGAATGGCCTCCTGTGCTGTTATGACTACGAAGTCTGCTACTATCCTGCTCACTATTTACTATGTTGCCAAGTTTTGTATCATCTGCAAACTTTGAAATTGTACTCCCTATACCCAAGTCCAGGTCACTTATATATAACAAGAAAAGCAGTGGTCCTAATACTGACCCCTGTGGGACACCACTGCATACACCTCTCCGGTCAGAAAAACATCCGTTCATCACTATGCCTTGTATCACTTAGCCAATTACGTACCCAAGTTACCACTGTCCCTTTAATATTATGTGCTTCTATTTTCCAAATATGTCTGTTGTGTTAATTTATCAAATGCCTTTTGATACATATAAATATATATAAAAAATATATATCACATCTACTGCACCACCTTCATCAACCCTCTGTTACTTCATCAAAGAACTCAAATCAGGTTAGTCAGACATGATTTGCTTTCAACAGATCCATGCTGTCTGTCCCTTATCAACTCGAAGTGAGAATTAATTTTGTCCTTGACAATGGTCTCTAGTTGTTTTCCCACCACTGACACTAGACTGATTGGCCTGTAGTTACCCGGTTTCTCTTTCTCTCTCTCCCCCCGCCCCCCCCCCCCCCCCCCCCCACCTTTTGAACAGGAGTTTAACAGTTGATAACTCTCAACCCCCCACCCCTCCCGATAATCGTAAAACTGTTCTCCACAAATAGTATACAAGAAATCCTGCGGTTGGACCTATGCTGTGCAATTGAATACAGTGGCCCGGATTTTGCAGTCAGCAGCGAAGTGCTGGCGCTCGCTGCTGACCTCGAAGAAAACTGCCCACAAAGATCTAGCGATCTCTGGTGTGGATTTCACCTCTGCCAACGTTAATTTCATTTCTGGCGCTAAATCCAATGTTCAGCAACAGTGATGTCATCAAGCTGGCTAAGCAGCCAATCACAATGAAGAATTCTCAGACAGCAAACCAGGAGGTAAAATGCACTGATTATCCTTCACTTTTTAAATAATTTTACAGAGAACAAAATAAAGATTGGGACATACACATGGGATTAAGGTAGAAGCTGAAATATCATAAACTTAAAAAAAAAAATTGTATTAAAAGCCATGGAATTTTTATCATAATGGAAAAATTTGACATGCCACAAATATAAAATTAGTTTTTCAGGGCCAGAACGGTTGTTCAACAGTAGTTATGACTCAGTACGCCATTAAAAACCCAGTTACACCTCATTGAACAAGGCTTAACTTTTTCGAGGTTTTTTAACAGCAATATTAGAGTGTAAAAGCAGAAGTTCTTGTCAGTTCAGTGATTTCAATTGATTGCCGGCTGCGGGGAGTTCAACAGCGTGGCCTGTGGAGTAGGGAGTGACTGTCAGCAACTTCTGGATTTCTGCGTTTAACTGCATGTGTGGACGACAGAAGTTGCTGTCAGTTTCACAGTTGTAATGACGACCAACGCTGACAGTTTTGCCGTCATTACAACCTCAAATTCCGGGCCAATAAGGTACTTGAATGATTGTAGAGCTGGTCTAGTTTATGTAGAAGTTGTTGACTTTTGATGTAATTATGTTGGATTGAGATTAAAATAGCTGTTATGCTGATCTAATAAATAAAGATTTGTTCCTCTTTGTTGTGATGGTGGCATGGTTCCAAGATCATATAGAAATAGGGACCAAAAGGAGATCGGTGATGCTTAGGAGTGTTTTTTAAAACTTAATTTTCTAACCTTCTAATTCCATATAATGTCAATTCTGTCTCCATCATTTGTGTGTGTTTAATTCTTTTGGTTTTCACAATTTCTGAAGTCTGATGGAATGCAGTACTCCTTTTAAAAATAAACTTGTAAAAGCCCCTTCAAAAATAGCATCAAGGAGCTTGGGTTGCTGGGACTGACATTGTTGGTCCGAATCTATAATTATACATTTGAAGATTTCGCAGTCCAAGTGGATATATAGAACAAAAATTTCATACACCTGCCATTATACTTTCCTGAATTCCTAGAGAGAAAACACCGCAGACATGGTAGTTCTTTCCATAGAATGTGAGGCATGTTGTAAAATGCAGATTGTATTTTCATACAGTCTCAGGTATTCATAGGGGTTCAGCATATATTGGTGAGGATGATTTGTGCCTCACCTGTTGAATTTTTAATCAAAAGCTATTGGCACAAGAGGTACAAATCAAAAAAAAAAATCAGTTCCACATATGGGTAGTGCATTGGGGGTAATTGATTAAGCGAAGTCATATTGTACATTTGTGAGGCTGTAATATAGAACTCTTGTTTTTTTTCCGACATGAACTTAGTGTAATTGTAAGGTTTCTAAGAAAGCCTTTGTCCTGTAAAGTGCAGTCTAAATCCTGAGATCCAAGTTCTTACACGTGAAAAATGCACTTCTGAGTCGGCTTAATATGAGATGCAGCTGTATGAAAACGGCTTTTCCCCTTGGGTGGAACATGTTCAGGCTTTCCCATGAACACTAATATTTTAAATGCCATGACCTGATTTGATTTGTAGTGGCATTTCTTGCACACTTCATATTCTAGGAAAAATCGTTCTAAATGTTATATACCTTGGGCTATACCTAAATCACGTTAATTGCAGCATTTTGCTGTGCTTCAGGTCTCTTGTAGGGCTGGAAGGCCTTCATTTTTTGTGTTACATGAAGGAAATTGACAACTTGGAGTTCTCTTAACCCAAATGCTGTGTGTATGTGATCATCGAAAAGGCTTGGTATATTACATACACACAAAACATCGTCACTGCTGAATTTTCTAATCTGGACACTTTTGAGAGCAGATATTTATAAAGAGACACTTCCGCTTTAGTACTGGAGCTAAATTTCAGCGCCAAAATAAAAGTGTATATTTCGATTTGTTGCAAGCTAACTTAATTCCAGATTGTAATTTCCGAGATTCAATATTAAACATTTGATGTTTGTAGAAAACTACATTTGCAGTTCATAACCAGAAATGTTCTTATTTTGAAAGTTACAGGATACATTCTATACGCCATAACATGACAACTATCTGCATGGACGTTGTTCTTGTCTTTGTCACCGTGGGTCCCTTAAAGGACTATTTACAGAAATTGTACATTAGGAAGTTATAACTATCTTTTTGTCTTTGTACAGGTATTTAATAAATAATGGAGCCAGTGTTGCTGCTGTTAACAGTGAAGGAGAAATCCCATCTGATATTGCAGAGGAATCAGCAATGAAAGACCTTTTACAGGATGAAATTAGTCGGCAAGGTACAGTATGGCATTCTGGAATATTGCATTTTTTATGCTGGTGCCCATTGGTCCTGTGCTTGTCTCATTAGTGAAAATGAGCCCTTACTCTTGAGTAAATGACTGGGATGAGTGAGATGCGATTGTCCAGCTTGCAAGTTAAAATCCCTAAAATCTGCTGCTGTTGCTGAGGTTTTGTTTTGTACATTTCAATTAACTGTGGTACTGAGTACGTGAGGGCAACATGGTGGCATAGTGGTTAGCACTGTTGCCTCACAGCGCCAGGGACCCGGGTTCGAATCCGGCCTCGGGTGACTGTCTGTGTGGAGTTTGCACATTCTCCCCGTGTCTACGTGGGTTTCCTCCGGGTGCTCCGGTTTCCTCCCACAGTCCAAAGATGTGCGGGTTAGGTTGATTTGGCTATGATAAATTGACCCTTAGTGTTAGGGGGGGATTAAATACGTGGGGTTACGGGGATAGGGTGGGATATGTGTCGGTGCAGGCTCGATGGGCCGAAATGGCCTCTATCTGCACTGTGGGGATTCTGTGATTCTGTGAGTCATAGGGTGGTTACTGTGTTTTGTGCTTCAATGATCCAGTTATGGATTTAGTTTTTCACCTGAATGGATTATTACTTAAATCTAGACAGTGAAATACATAACTTTGTTCATGGACATGAGTATAAAAATTCACTCAGAAATGTTCCACCTGATTCATTGCTGAAATATCACCACAGTAGCCATTTCAATTTGTCATATGTTTCCACTGGACAAAACCTACTCCATTCTCCATATTATACCTGTGAACCATAGATTTTCAAGGGGATACCGGGGGTTCATGAGGTCGTCATATTTGTGTGTTTCCCCATCCAACCCCCCCACCCCCGGTGGTTGGGCTGCAACCAGTGTGCTTTAAAAACTCTCTTTACTGATTTTCTAGTATGTTATTTCTGTTGCTATACACAAATCAAGGTGTTCTGAATGATAGCACTGTTTTCCTTTGGGCAACTGATGCTGTCTTTTGCAAGTTAGTATGGGAGGGTGGAGGGGTGGTGCAGTCCCAGGAGTGTGTCCGTATTTGCAAGAAGTCCTGGGCGTGTGTCACTATTTACTTGGAGTTCCCCAAAGTGCATCATTAATTTGCATGGAGACCTCACACTCATGTTTTTGACAGCCATTAATATAAATAGACTGGTGTGAAACCTAGCTAAGCAAACTACTGTGAGGTTATTTGTATTTTCTGACTGTTTGACAAAAGCTGTTTTGTTTACTTACAGCGGTGGTTTTTAATTTCATCGTCCCCTTCTCCCTCCTGCCCCCAGACACTCATGTGCCAAAACTTGTCAAGGAATAATTAATCCATTCTCTAGTCAGATGGTCAGATAATCCTGTCTCATATGAGTAACTTTAACATGTTTTAAATTGTGTTTAATTAACTTAGTTGACACCAAGTTCCTTTCATAAATGTGCACAATTGTCTACCATCCAGTAACTTAAATGTTTTATGAAACTTAAGTCAAATGTTACTGTGGTTTCCCATCCTTGGACTGCGTTCCTTATTGAAAATAAGTACCCTGGGTTTATTTGACCATTGAAACATTCCCGTGATGCTTAATGGTGCAGTATGCTTGAATTTTGGTTCAATTAAATTGCCATTTCTAAGAATCATTTGAATGTTTACCTGAGCATTTTGCAACAGCAGAATCCAATTGATCAGTAACGTATAATTTTGGATTTTTGAATATAATTCTTAAAGGTATATTGGGACTGCATTGCTCGTCGAAGTCTAGATTTTGAAATGACGATCACAAAATTTTAGCAGCAGATAGGTATAAGGGACAATAGGTCAGCCATTGTTCATATAAATCTCACTTACCTGTCTTCACACCATATCCTCAATCCATTCTTTCTCCAGAAACTGAAGAATTGTCTTTGCAACCCATTTATAGAAATTCACTTTGAACTTCCCTGAAGATTTATTTGTTCGAGTCTAAAAGAATGTTCTATCTGACTTCTTTCATACTCCTGACTTTCTCACTTTAACTTGCAAGCCCCGAGTTGAAACCCTTTCCAGGAATCACCCCAGCAGTGTTAAAGATCATACAGTTCAAATGCATTTTTAAAAGAATTGCTTCAATTGTTTTAATCAATCTGCGTATTGTTCTTTGAATGGCACAAGGAGGTAGCACTGAGAATTAATTCCCTAATTCTTTCTATTCATTTGAAACAGTTTAAGCAAATGAGTTTACAACAGTTTCTCATTTTTAATAACCTGTGCTGTGAGTAAATCCCCTTTCAAAGTTGTTGACTTAGTTCTATAGGGTACCAACTTTCAAAATCTTTGAGTTGAAGTATCGTTGGGTTATTGATGTTGAAAATCATTTGACCCTCCTTGCCTATCAATGTCCCTCTGGAATCTCCAATCAGAGGTGTGCTGAATACCAGCTTTCCTACCTGTTCTTTCCTTCCCCCACTCGCTCCCCCAGCCGCCCTTCTTTCCATGTTGCAGTTGCTTGTCTGCTTGCTCTCAACAACAGCCAGCCTTTTCAACATGGAGCTATCCTGGTATCATGACTGCAAATAACAATAATAGAATAGCATAATTCTCCCTGCCTTGCTGCGAGAGATGGGCCAGCAGCAGCAATAAGGGATTGAGGTGGAATCACAACCAGATGGAAACTTGGAAATGCAGAAAAAAGGTACCAAGGCCTGGACTGCTTGGTGTCAGCTTTTTTGCTAGTTTGAATATGATTTGCATTAGGACTGTGAGCACATTATTTAAAAATATATTATTTTAAAGGATTACGCATAATAAACTGCAACACGTTGCTGATCCACAACGCTCGCCACTTTTTGAGTGTGTTAATGCCATTTGCTCGTGACAAAACAAAGCAGTAGTTTTATACATTTTCTATTAGCTCAGTATTTCGACTTCTGCTACCTTAACCATAAGTCTACAAATATTCAAAGCAAGTTCTTTAAAAATTCTAGCACTATCCATTATGAGAATCATTCTTTTGCAATGGAAGTCAGTATCAGGTATGTATGCTTTGTGTGCTCATGACTGACCTTTGCTCTTGGCCCCAAGTTCTGGTTACTTGATTGACAGAAGCCTGGGGGTAAATGGTAGAAGACAGTAGCATGACTACACAAATTATGGACCTTTGAAATTTGCCTGTACTGTGATGAGATGAATATCTTAATGAATAGTGCTAGGACTTTGCTCTAAATTTTTGGGGGTTAAAGTGAGTCTGCTTCAGTCTGAACGCAAGAAGTCATATCATTAGAGAAAACATACTATTGTGAGGAATTGCAACTTAAACATTATATTAAGTGAGAAACTTTTTTTAAATAAGAGATTAAAGCTCTTGAACTTCTTTAGTAACTAAAATTGAGACCGTCTGTTCACCTGACCCTGCTGCATCCCCACCTAATCAAATCTATCCTGGTGCATCTTTAGTTTCTCCTATTTCCCCTCATGCCTTCACAGAATCCCCACAGTGCAGATAGAGGCC
The DNA here is from genome assembly GCA_030390025.1 of Squalus acanthias. Taxonomy (NCBI): domain Eukaryota; kingdom Metazoa; phylum Chordata; class Chondrichthyes; order Squaliformes; family Squalidae; genus Squalus; species Squalus acanthias. Next base: position 35,611,722 of record CM059441.1, on the reverse strand, counting down.
ATTTCGGCCCATCGAGCCTGCACCGACACACATCCCACCCTATCCCCGTAACCCCACGTATTTAATCCCCCTAACACTAAGGGTCAATTTTTTTTATCATAGCCAAATCAACCTAACCCGCACATCTTCGGACTGTGGGAGGAAACCGGAGTACCCGGAGGAAACCCACGCAGACACGGGGAGAATGTGCAAACTCCACACAGACAGTCGCCCGAGGCCGGATTCGAACCCGGGTCCCTGGTGCTGTGAGGCAACAGTGCTAACCACTATGCCACCGTGTTGCCTTCTCCAAGTTCATCTCTTCCATGAGACTCACCCCCTGCTCACTTGAATCAATTCCCACAAAATTGCTGACCATCCAACTTCCTTTCCAGGGCTCCATGCTAGCTGACATTGTAAATGTGTTTTCTCCCCCAGGTCCTGTTTCCCTTCCTTTCAAAACCAATGTCATCACCCCCTCCTCAAAAAAAAACCCACACTCGAGCCCTCATTCCTTGCAAACCTCCAACTTCCCTTTCCTCACCAACATCTTTGAATGTGTTGTTGCCACCCAAATCCATGCCCATCTTTCCCACAACTCCATGTTCCTCTAAGAATGTTAAATGATTGGGGTGATGTAGTACTGTGCTTTAGAGCTTTAATGCTTTGTACTGTGCAGTGCTGGATTGCAGGTTCACACCTGTTACTCAGTGCAGTGAATATTCTGGTCTCAACCGTTGAGAACGTGTTCAGGCAAGCACTAAGTGCTTTCTCACAGAAAGACTAAATTGCAGGGCCAGTCACCATTAGCATCAATTATGTACGTTGATCTAAAACATAAACTTTCTAATTGTTGCTTTGATGTCGATGCCCAATATCAAGGGTTACTCTGAATGCCAAAAAGTCTTTTCGGTGTTAGATGACCATTCTCTGTATTTCCTTTATCTGCTGTCAAACAGAATATGGTTACTGGCAACAGGGGACTATTTTAAAGGTTCATGCTTTACAATGAAACAGATCTAAGGAGCCTCGAGATGCTGACCCACCAGACTAATTCAAGGATATTCGGTGCTAAAAAGAGCAAGTAAACTCCTGGACAGGACACAATACCCAGTTCCAAAAAATCTAACCTTTCTACCATCCCAAGACTTCTGATTAGTCTGGGCATCAAAGAGTTCAAAGTACAGGAAACTTTCGTTTATCCGGCATCGACGGGACCGGCGTGGTGCCGGTTTATCGAAAGTACCGGATAACAGAGAGTTATATCTACCGAGGCTATTTTTAACAAAGAGACTCCAAGCAGCACGGGAGAATCTACTCATGCTACTGCAATGTTTCGGACTTGCGACAGCGCCAGGAGGCCAAGTAGTGGTACTTTTGAAAAGTACCCCTACTGACTAAATCGGCGTTCGCGGACTCGGACTCGGACTCGGGATCGGCAACATTGCCGGTTATTTGAGAGGATTTTTCGGAGCACTCTGCGTTTGCGGAGACTCGACTGCGACTCGGCAACATTGCCGGTTATTTGAGAGGAGTTTTCGGAGGATGATTTTTGCCGGTTAAGCGAGAATTCCGGATATTTGAGTGCCGGATAAACGAAAGTTTCCTGTAGTAGGTACTGACCATGTCAATTGTTTAGACTTCTTTGCCTTTGTTACAAGGCATTGGTCACTATATTGGAGCCACTTCATCTGTGCTAATGACTTGACATACTTTCCACAACCTCCCAGTTGCAAGTCAATTTGAGGAAAGAGGCCTTGAGTATGAGAGAATTGTTTTTCAGGTAATACTGTATTTATATTTGACATCCTGTAATAACGAGATCTAAAAATCTATTTAAAATGGCTTTCACAACAGGTTTTTGGAGCTGGGTATTGTGTCCTGTCCAGGAGTTTACTTGATCTTTTTAGCACCGAATATCCTTGAATTAGTCTGGTGGGTCAGCATCTTGAGGCTCCTTAGATCTATTTCATTGTAAAGCATGAACCTTTAAAATAGTCCATTGTTGCCAGTAACCATATTCTGTTTGACAGCAGTTGAGTAAATATTTTTCTGTTCCTCCAAAACTTATTGACGTGATCTAAGTGGAGAAAATCCCTATTATTTCACTAGTGTCATTGAAAGAAATGAAACTCAAGGGCACTGAAACTGCAGAATACATCTTATACTCATGGTCAAAAGATACGGATTTATTTTTAGAATAAAGCATCTGCATTTAACAACTGAGGTTGGTGAATGTGGTCTCATTACTTCTACCCTATGGGAGCTGTATGCTGTTTGTACAGGAGAGCTACAGAGTATATATCATCATTCTACCTAGCTGAACTGCACGAAAAATGTCTCCAGCTCCACAAGACCTTGTCCTGCTCTGTAGGTGAGCATTCAATGCCATTTTATTGTACGTAAACATGACATTTGACTGATTAGAGTTGTGCAGTTTCAGATGGGCGTACATTACATTTATCAGGAGTGTAACAGTGGTAAACTGGGTATGTGGCAGATCAGTTCCTTTACTGAATTGTCACATGGAGCAGGAGCTTTTAAGTGTCATAGTGCAGCAAAAAGTAATTTTTCATTGAAAAATTTGCATTAAAATTTTGTTTTAAGTTAAACACTCCACTGCCTCTGATTAGTCACGTTGCTTGTCTGACATCCAGTATTGCATGAGCAGAAACTTCTTCTAACTAAATATTGTGAAGACCGCCACAAACTGCGTTCCCTAGCCACCGACTCCGTTCCTCTCCCTGGCCACAGTCTGAGGCTGAACCAGAACGTTCGCAACCTTGCGTCCTATTTGACCTCTGAGCTTCCGACCCCCATAACCTCTCCAACACCAAGACTGCCTACTTCCACCTCTAACATCACCCTTCTCTGCCCCTGCCTCAGCACATCTACTGAAACCCTTATCAATGCCTTTGTTACCTCTAGACTTGACTATTCCAATGCTCTCTACCTCTCTCTCCTCCTTTAAAATGCTCCCTAAAATCTTCCTCACCTGTCCTAATATCTCATTATGTGGCTCAATGTCAAATTTTGTTTGATAACGCTCCTGTGAAGCACCTTGAGACGTTTTACTACGTTGCATGCATATATATATGCAAGTTGTTGTTGAATTGATAACCGGCACAGTAATTAATTGATGCACCTTTAATTTAAAACCAGAACACTGAAAAACAGTAAGTGCAATTTTTTTTGTAATGACATTTTTGTGCTCAGCAGTATGAAGGATGTTGATGCTAAAAAAAAATGACTGTCTTCCAGTTTGAGCATCCAGTGTTTGCGTTGAGGAGCTGCACGAATGTGAGATTTCCATCTCTCAGATCAACTGCTTTTGAGGCCTCCACGATTTGATTTTTTTTTTATCTCCAACTTCTCCACCTCTTCCATGTCCCATGACTCAACTTGGGGCTTGGTTGCATAATCATTGGCAGTCCTGCAGTATCTTGCTGATCATAACTTATTTATATAGTGCCTTTAATGTAGTAAAACATCCCAAGACACTTCACAGGAGTGTAATTAAACAAAATTTGAAGCAGAGCCACATAAGGGGATATTAGGGCAGATGACCAAAAGCTCGGTCAAAAAGGTAGGTTTTAAGGAGTGGCTTAAAGGAGCAGAGAGAATTCCAGGATGGGGGATTTAAGGCTAGAGGAGGTTAGAGATGGGGAGCGACAAGGGATTTGAACACCAGCATGAGAATTTTAAATTTGAGTGGGGAACTGGTGCCAATGTAAGTTAGCAAGAATACAAAGTGCACTGAATGCAAGAACAAACATCAGTAAATAATACCTTGTTAAGGTGCACTGAATGTAATAAAAGAACCTTATCGAGGCAGACTTCATTTTAATATATTATCAGCTGAGAATCTTTCACCAAAACCTGCATGACTGCAGGAGATTTTCCCCATTAAGGACTGACCAAAGCAAAGAGAGAACTCTCACCTTTCCAGTGAATTTGTGCCTACAACAACAATAACTTGTATTTATATAGCGCCTTTAACGTAGTAAAACGTCCCAAGGCACTTCACAGGATTAGCTGTGTAACTGGCCCAGATTTGAAAGCTATCTGGTAAATATAGACCTCTGGTAACACTGAGCTATTTTTATTGCATTTCTCTCTCGTTTTTATTGACATTTCAGCTATCTTTAGCACATGCTGCAGCACGAATGATAACTGTCCTCTGACTGTCTTTAAAACTGTAAAATACAAATTCAGCTCGTCAGTCACTCAAGGCAAACTAACTGGAACTAAAATTATTAATTTTAATAACGATGCTGGACATCACATATAGTGGGCAAATTGTATTCACATGAACGCGCCCGCTATAAGTGGTGGGTGCTCTTTTTCCATCTTTATGGTTTTGTGCTTGCTTGAGTGTGCTATCATATTCACAGGCAGAGTTTATAAGATAGTCTATATACTATGCAGTATCTAAAGGTGAGGTTAGTGGAATAGAGACGCATCCCTCACATTAATTGTCTGTGTAAGTTGGTTTACATTTATGCAAGGCCTGGATGCATTTTTACATTATCAACATTGTTGATTAAAAGGAAATGCTAACAGCACTGGGGTTGATATCTAGAGAAAAATAATTGAATAGCAGAGAAGTTATGTTAAACTTATAGAACATTGGTTAGACCACACTGAGTACTGTGTACAGTTCTGGTCTCCATATTACAAAAAGGATATAGAGGCACTGAAGAGGGTGCAAAAAAGATTTATAATGATGATACCAGAACTATCTGAACAGGCTGGGGCTCTGCTCTAGAAAAGAGAAGGCTGAGGGGTGACCTAATAGAGGTCTTTAAAATTATGAAGGGGTTTGATATTGTAGACATAGAGAAGATGTTTCCACTTGTGGGGGAATCCAAAACTTGGGGTCATAAATATAAGATAGTCACTAATAAATCCAATCAGGAATTCAGGCGAAACTTCTTTACCCATAGAGTGGTTAGAATGTGGAACTTGCTACCATGGAGTAGTTAAGGTGAATAGCATAGATGCCTTTACAGGGAAGCTAGATAAGTACATGAGGGAGAAAGGAATAGAACGATACGTTGATAGGGTTAGATGAAGTAGGGTGGGAGGAGGCTCGTGTGGAGCATAAACGCCGGCTTAGACCAGTTGGACTGAATGGCCTGTTTCCATGCTGTAAATTCTACATCATTGCAACCAGCATAACAGCAGTCAATCCAGTAGTAATCTTGCTTTTCTGTATTTTCTCATCACTGTTTTCTTGCCCAAAAAACAGTAAAGAGAAATGCATTTTATGTCCAATGTCAACATCCAGCACTCTCGGATCAGGCAAGGTGCTACAACAATGCATCTCAACCTCATCTTTATAAAAACACAATTTTTATTTCCCTGTCAGCCAGATATAGTGGGATTGTTAAAGTGCTGAATGATGCCCAGTTTTGTTACCAACTAGTGACCACTGGCAGCTGTATTGAAACTGCTGAAGGTTAAATTGCTTAGAATTCTTAGAGCTGACGAATACAGGAAAACTCATCCCTTCAGTACAGGCTGAATTCTGAAGCGGATTCAGAAGTGTGAGTATCTTTTCGATTCTGTCACTTCCATATATTTAAAACTATTGGTAGATTTACTGATTAAATGTGTGTTGGTGGCTTTCCTCTGAGATTATCATTTCAACAAAGGGCTGTTAGTCCACCGACAATAACTCCTCTCATGATTCACACACGAGTGGTTTTTATAACAAGCTTTATTACAATGACTTATACAGTGTTAGATTTTATATAACTGATCTACAGTGTTAATATTAAATGACAAGATGACATGCTAATAATACAACCTGGCTCCCGGGCCCGGAGTGATCACTTTCGGTTCTAGGCTGCCTGCGTGTCTGTGGGCTTCCGACGACCCTGAGAGTGCTCCGACACCCAAAAGAACAACACGACCAGTGTCTCCAAGGTGTGGAGTGACCAGCTCCAGCCCTCCAAGCCATCCACGTGGCTGTGTGGCTCCTGACCACCCCGAGTGCACACTCTCTTGGGGGGGGAAAACAGATTCTGTTCTTGTACTATAATACAACCATGGCCTGTGCCTACGTAATACGTAGTTGCACATTTAGCTGAGGCCACATTTTAGGTGTTTACCCAGCTTCCCTTCTCTTCCAATATATTAAACAGTATTTCAGTCCATATTGTTGCTTCTGCATCATCAGCGCAGTGATCACATGGAAGTCGTTTGATGCACATTGCCTTCCACAGCAAATATGTTGGAAACCTGAAGTCGAAAAGCAGATTTAAAATTTGCTGTTCTAAATTGAATAGGTTGTACCTAATCAGATTGATTTTTACAAGAGAAGATAATGGTGGTGAAAATATTTAGAATTCATTTTTAGAAATGCAAGATCTATGCTAAAGTTGGCCACAATATGTCTTTTGTCAAGTTACTGTGGCATGTTGAGACACATTAAAGAAACAATGAACTTGTATTTATATAGCTCCTTTCACAATCTCAGGACGTCCCAAAGTGCTTCCCAGCTAATGAATTACTCTTGAAGTGTAGTCACTGTTGTAATGTAAGAAATGCAGCAGCCAATTTGCACGCAGCAATGTCCTACAAACAGCAATGAAATAAATGACCAGATCATCTGTTTTAGGTGTTGGTTTACACAGAGCGGGATTAAAATGGAGTGCACTTAAACAGAGCGTTTTATTTCAGAATTTGGAAAGAGTGGGAATTCAGAGTAGAGGGGGAAGGAGTTGCTGCCTTTTGCCTACACTACTTGTAGTGCTTTGTGTTACAGGTAGATATTTATTTTCAATACCCATAACTTAATCTAGATCAAGTAAGTAGTCAAGAAACTACACTTTAAACTAAGTCACCTAATTACAAATGTATTTAAAATTAATTAAATAAAACAAGGTCATATAGAGATGGCAGTGCAGGTGGTGTGCCACAACTGCAGCATGTGGGAGATTGTGGAGAGTATTGTGATCCCAAACAACCACGTTTGCAGTAAGTGCCTGCATCTTGAGGAACTTCAGCTCAGAGTTTTTGAGCTGGAGTCTGAGGTGCAGACATTGCGGGGCATCAGGGATGGGGAGAGTTACCTGGACACTTTGATCCAGGAGGCAGTCACACCCCTTAGGTTAGGTAGTGGTACAAATCTGGTTAGTGGTCAGGGACAGGAAGGTGTGACTGCAACTCCAACAGGTAAGAGAACCCCAGGTGCAGTGCTGGAGGAGCCTCAGCCTTTGCCCTTGTCCAACAGGTATGAGGTTCTTGCTGCCTGTGTGGATGAGGGGAAAGCCTGTGTGGATGAGGGGAAAGCCTGCAGGATGGATGAGCAAGCTGACCATGGCACCATGGTGCAGGAGGCCATTCAAGTGGGGGGACTGAAAAGGAATGTAGTTGTGGTAGGGCACAGTATAGTCAGGGGGATAGATACTGTTCTCTGCAGCCGCGACCGAGAGTTCCAAAGGTTGTGTTGCCTGCCTGGTGCCAGGGTTAAAGACATCTCGCGGCTGGAGGAGAACTTGGAGTGGGAGGGGGAGGATCCAGTTGTCGTGGTCCACGTAGGAACCAATGACATAAGTAGAACTAGGAATGAGGTTCTGCTGAGAGTTTGAGGAGCTAGGATCCAAATTAAAAAGCAGAACCTCAAAGGTAATAATCTCTGGATTGGTACCTGAGCCACGTACAAATTGGCATAGGGACAAACAGATTAGAGGTTTAAATGCGTGGCTCAGAGTGGTGTGGAAGGAAGGGGTTTCAGTTCAAGGGGCACTGGCACCAGTACTGGGGGAAGAGGGAGCTGTTCCATTAGGACGAGCTCCACTTAAACCGGGCTAGGACCAGTGTCCTGGCGAACCAAATAACTAAGGCAGTCGACAGGGCTTTAAACTGATGAAGGGGGGGTGGGGTTGGGGTGGGAGGATTCAGGAAAGAGTAAATTTAAAAGCAGCGAGAGAAATGTCAAGGCTCTAGAGCAGAGTAGAGTTTTGTGTAAAAATAAGCAGAGTGGGTCAGGAAGGGACAGAGAGAGTAACAAAGGGTAATAAGGCATCAGTGACTAATGTGACATCAGGGAAAAATAGAAATAAGCCAAAGCAATCAACATCAATGATTTGGATGAGGGGACCAAATGTAATATATCCAAGTTTGCTGATGATGCAAAGTCCCTAAAAGGCCAGCTCTAGACCTAAATGTCTTTTTTTAAACTAAAACTGAAGTTTAGCTCGAGTTCAGCAAATCGCTTGCTTTTAGGTAAATAAGACAATGAAAAACAAAGTATAATCTGATAAGGATATTAGTTGTACTGATAAGAATGTAGTTACAGGTATTTCAAACCAGGATTGGAGGAAAATGTGTAAAATCTGAATTGCAAAGCAACTGTCTTTATCTTTTTCAAATAAAACTGGTGTCAAATCAAAGTTAGTAAGAAGAATCTAGAGCTTTTGCCTCCAGTTAGAGGATCACGCTGTCAAATTCCAACTTTCAGCTAAAATTCCTCTTTTGTGAAACTGAGATGCTATTCTTGTAAAGCATGATGGTTTGTACTGAAATTTGCATCATTTTATAGCACTAAAGCTTGCTCTTAGTTTGTAATTTACAGCTGTAATATATATAACATTTATCTTATAACCGTCACTCATGACACAAATATAGTGCTGAATCTGAAGTTCTGTGATCTTGCACATTACAGACTGTTTCATCAAGCCTTTTATGGATAATTGGAGAATAAATTACTTGAAACACAAAATTAACCTTATCTCTGATTCAAAACTTTAACAAAATTAATTCAGCTGACAGAAGTCAGTTCATTTTGATTCAAGGTTTAAGCAGTGCAAGCCTGCCCTCTTGAGGTACTTGTGTGGAATTGAGACTTTGGATTTATAACAAACCAATACAACTCAATGATGACTATTACTGAAAATTGCATAAAAACAGTTATATTGCACATGCTTTTTAAAATTTGTGATATTGACAAGGAGCCTAATTTTCAATTGTTGAATTTCACTGTCTGCTTCCCCTTTTACAGAAAGCTGCATTTAACATTAACCTTGTTGAATAGTATCATAAAGTTGTAGGCTAAATAGATATGTTTGCATAACCTTGCTATGAATTACCAGCACTATAATTTGAGAAGAGGGTAAAGATGAAGATCTATAAATTTATGTGCAGGATGTTCAAGGAATTCCAGGCTTCCTGCTTCAGCTATTTTCTTTTAAAGTTTTCAGGTTTCCCTCTGCACTGAAACACACGCTTGGATGTCAGTAGCTTTATTACTGTAATTTTAACCTCCAAGTCAAGGGCATTGCAAAAATATCTAGCAACTAAAAACCACATTGCATCCCCTTTTTTTTTTACTCTATTCTCAATCCTCCATTCTGTATTATTTTAGCCTCGTGTGCAGGGCTGACTGGGTAGGGTTGGCAGGGTCCATTTCCTGAAGATTGAGTAAACCATTTGGGTTTTATGATGGCAAGTTACTAGAGTTAAACTTGTCGCCTCTGAGTTGCCTGGCCAGTTCCATGACCACTATACCAATATCCCCATTCAACTTGAAACTGCACCCATATTGGACAATCTAGGTTAGATTGTTTGCTTTCTGCTAGTTTGCTTTTGTGAGCTGTGTACTAGGAGATACTAAAATTATTTATTTTGAAGCTAATTCTAACTAACTCTTTGTATTATTCCTATGGTTCTGAGTTATTGTGTAAATTTGACTCTTGTCTAGTATGTGAAATAAATTGAATTACAAAAAAATTCAAAATTTCTGAAAATTAAATGAATGCTAAAACCCATAAGAAGTGAAGATATGTATTGAAATAGACTGAAAAGTTGTAACTGTAGAAAAGGGAATAAAAAGGAAAAGCAGGGTTATATCATACAACAAATGACAAAAGGAATGAGCATGGTGAAAAAGTGACAAACAAAATGAGAGGAAACACTAGAAACAGAACAAAAATTCAATTCCAGATAGAAAAAGAAATTTGGAAGTGGGCTCAAAAAAGTGAGAATAGAATGTAAGATTTGAGAAGAATCACATCTTTATGGTAATTGATTGGCTTCACTGTATCTGCAATAGTAATTTTCATAACAAATGGGAACAGTAGTATAGTGGTTATGTTATTGGACTAGTAATTGAGAGGCCTGGACTAATGATCCAGAGACTGGAGTTCCACAGCAGCTGGGGAATTTAAATTCAGTTAATTAAATTAAATACATCTGGAATAAAAAGCTAGTGTCAGTAATGGTGACCATGAAACTAACTTTTTGTCGTAAAAACCCATCTGGTTAGGAAATCTCAGAAGGAAATCTGCCGTTCTTACCTGGTCTGGCCTATGTGACTCCAGACCCACAGCAATGTGATTGACTCTTAACTGCCCTCTGAAATAGCCAAGCAAGCCACTTAGTTGTAACAAACCGTTATGAAAAACAATAATAAGGATAAAACCGCATGGACCACCCGGCATCGGCACCGGCTTCGGACACGACAACAGCACACCCAGCCCAGTCAACCCTGCAAATGCCCTCCTCACTAACATCTGGGGACTTGTGCCAAAATTGGGGGCTGTCCCATAGTCCTACTCACAGAATCATACCTTTCAGCCAATGTCCCAGACTCTCCCATCACCATCCCTGGATATGTCCTGTCCCACCAGCAGGACAGACCCACCAGAGGTGGCGGCACAGTGGTATACAGTCGCGACAGAGTGATCCTGGGAGTCCTCAACATTGACTTCGGACCCATGGTCAAGGAAATCTCCTGCTGATTACCACCTACCGCCCTCCCTCAGCTGATGAATCCGAACACCATTTGGAAGAAGTACTGAGGGTAGCAAGGGCACAGACTGTTCTCTGGGTGGGGAACTTCAATGTCCACCATAAGAATGGCTCAGTAGCACCACTACTGACTGAGCGGGCTGAGTCCTGAAGGACATAGCTACCAGATTGGGCCTGCGGCAGGTGGTGAGAACCAACGCGAGGGAAAAACCTGCTTGACCTCGTCCTCACCAATCTACCTGTCTCAGATGCATCTGTCCATGACAGCATTGGTAGCAGTGACCACCTGCACAGTTCTTGTGGAGACAAAGTCCCATCTTCACACTGAGGACACCCTCCATCGTGTTGTGTGGCAGTACCACCGTGCTAAATGGGATAGATTCAGAACAGATCTAGCAGCTCAAAACTGGGCATCCATGAGGCACTGTGGGCCATCAGCAGCAGCAGAATTGTATTCCACCACAATCTGTAACCTCATGGCCTGGTGTATCCCTTGCTCTACAATTTCAATCAAGCCATGGGACCAACCCTGCTTCAATGAGGAGTGCAGAAGAGCATGCCAGGAGCAGCACCAGGCGTACCTAAAAATGAGGTGCCAACCTGGGGCAGCTGCAAAACAGCACTACAGGCATGCTAAGTATAGGAAGCAACAACTAACGGGAGGAGGAGGAGGCTCCATGAATATCCCCATCCTCAATGATGGCAGAGCCCAGTACGCAAGTGCAAAAGACAAGGCTGAAGCGTTTGCAACCACCTTCAGCCAGAAGTGCCAGGTGGATGATCCATATTGGCTGCCTCCTCCACCATCACAGAAGCCAGTCTTCAACCAATTCGATTAATTCCACGTGATATCAAGAAACAGCTGCGCGCACTGGATACAGCAAAGGCTATGGGCCCCAACAACATCCCAGCTGTCGTGCTGAAGACTTATGCTCCAGAACTAGCCGCACCTCTAGCCAAGCTGTTGCAGCACAGCTGTAACACTGGCATCTACCCGCCAATGTGGAAAACTGCCCAGGTATGTCCTGTCCACAAAAAGCAGGCAGGACAAATCCAATCTGGCCAATTACCGCCCCATCAATCTACTCTCAATAATCAGCAAAGTGATGGAAGGTGTCGTCGACAGTGCTATCAAGTGGCACTTACTCACCAATAATCTGCTCGCCGATGCTCAGTTTGGGTTCTGCCAGGACCACTCGACTCCAGACCTCATTACAACCTTGGTCCAAACATGGACAAAAGAGCTGAATTCCAGAGGTGAGGTGAGAGTGACTGCCCTTGACATCAAGGCAGCATTTGATCGAGTGTGGCATCAAGGAGCTCCAGTAAAATTGAAGTCCATGGGAATTGGGGAAAATTCTCCACTGGCTGGAGTCATACCTAGCACAAAGGAAGATGGTTTGTGGTTGTTGGAGGTCAATCATCTCAGCCCCAGAACATCACTGCAGGAATTCCTCAGGGGAGTGTCCTGGGCCCAACCATCTTCAGCTGCTTCATCAATGACCTTCCCTCCATCTTAAGGCCAGAAGTAGGGATGTTCGCTGATGATTGCACAGTGTTCAGTTACATTCGCAACTCCTCAGATAATGAAGCAGTCCACGCTCGCATGCAGCAAGACTTGACAACATTTCGGCTTGGGCTGATAGTGGCAAGTAACATTTGTGCCACAGAAGTGCCAGGAAATGACTATCTCCAACAAGCGAGAGTCTAACCACTGCTCCTGTACATTCAACGGCATTACCATTGCCAAATCCCCCACCATCAACATCCTGGGGATCACCATTGACCAGAAACTTAACTGGACCAGCCACATAAATACTGTGGCAACAAGAGCAAGTCAGAGGCTGGTTATTCTGTGGCGAGTGTCTCACCTTTTGACTCCCTATAGCCTTTCCACCATCTACAAGGCACAAGTCAGGAGTGTGATGGAATACTCTCCTCTTGCCTGGATGAGTGCAGCTCCAATAGCGCACAAGAAGCTCGACACCATCCAGGACAAAGCAGCCCACTTGATTGGCACACCATCTACCACCTTAAACATTTACTCTCACCAGCACACCGTGGCTGTAGTGTGTGCTATCTACAAGATGCACTGCAGTAACTTGCCAAGGCTTCTTCGACAGCACCTCCCAAACCCGCGACTTCTACCATCTAGAAGGACAAGGGCAGCAGTCGCATGGGAACACTAACACCTGCAAGTTCCCCTCCAAGTTACACACCATCCTGACTTGGGAATATATCGCCGTTCCTTCATCGTTGCTGGGTCAAAATTCTGGCACTCCCTTCCCTAACAGCACTGTGGGAGTACCTTCACCATAAGGACTACTGCGGTTCAAGAAGACGGCTCACCACCACCTTCTCGGGAAATTAGGGATGGGCGAAAAATGCTGGCCTAGCCAGCAATGCCCACAACCCCGGAATGAATTTTAAAAAAATGGGCTACAGTCAATCTTTCAAGCGCTGGTGTAAAATGCTATTCATTTACTGCTAATTACTGGATTTGATGTCATTATAGTATCAGAGCATTTGGTATTTTCAGGTGCTGCACCCATCTGTGCATAATAAGCATCCGCTCCAATCCACTGGTTAGTTTACTTATACTGTGTGTACTATAATCAGTTCCTACATGAGCCAGGAAGCCAAACATGGACCATAATTATGTACCGCAATGTTTAGTTAAGAGAGTAAACCACACTCCGGTAATGTAATTTCTTATGTCAACTCAGTCGTGATAAATGTTCCATGCCAAGCATTTTAATAATAAAAATGCTATTTTAAATCATTAACAGTATAGTTCTTAAGCATGCTAAGTTTCCACAATGCAGTGATGTTATTTCAGATGTTACCAATTTTATTTTCAACATAATTAGGGAGCATTGACCTGGAGATATAATTAACATTTGTATTATGAAAAAAATCTAGTTTTAATTATTGAAAAAATGTTATGCTACACATTGAATTATAGGATACATATATGACACTAATTTTATTAAAACAAACTAAACTCAACACACTGACGCACATTGCTTGTGGCTTCCCCACTGAATCCATAATAGCATCCACTTGGTTTTTGTGTGGTTCTCAAAGGCAATATTGCAAAGCGATCTGTACTTGTATTACAGTAGAAGCGTCTTTGTGGTCCCACCCTCCCATAGCAAGTGAATGTCTGCATACCAAATGGGGTGAGGCAGCACCTTGTATGTTGCTGCCTGTAATTTTGGTCAATTCTAAAACTTGAATATTAAGCACATAATTGTAGATGTCTATAACTCCTATTTGTTCATTTGTGTGATCAATAAAAACAAACTAATATGAATTGCAATGCTAACATAATGCGTAAAAGGGATGTCACAAGGTACACTGAGCCTGTTACTTATTTCTCCACTGAGCCCACAACCATGAACTAGAAGGGAAAGGATCCTTGAGACGCCGACTGATAACAAGCATGAATTGTTACACGATAGTATATATAAACTAATGAGCATTCTAAAATAAAAACCAAAAATGGTGGCACTGTCGTCTTCTGCAAAGAGAAAAAAGATTAATGTTTGGTGCATAACTTGCTTCAGAAACTATTAAGATACTGCGTTATTTACGAGACTGCACATTCATTATAGAAAAATGGATGTCAAGCTGGTGCACCATCTGAAAATAAGGATTAAAACTGACTTTGGTCTAGTTATTTTGAGTGCCTGTAATAGTCATATCCAATACTGGAAAGTGTGAGGTTATGCACTTTGGCAGGAAAAATAGTAGAGCAAGTTATTATTTTAATGGCAAGAAACTGGAAAGTACTGAAGTACAAAGGGATCTGGGGGTCCTGGTGCACGAAACTCAAAAGGTTAGTATGCAGGTGCAGCAAGTGATTAAGAAGGCCAATGGAATGTTGGCTTTCATTGCTAAGGGGATAGAATATAAAAATAGGGAGGTATTGCTTCAGATGTACAAGGTATTGGTGAGACCGCACCTGGAATACTGCATACAGTTTTGGTGTCCATACTTAAGAAAAGACATACTTGCTCTCGAGTCAGTACAAAGAAGGTTCACTCGGTTAATCCCGGGGATGAGGGGATGGACATATGAGGAGAGGTTGGGTAGATTGGGACTATACTCATTGGAGTTCAGAAGAATGAGAGGCGATCTTATTGAAACATATAAGATTGTGAAGGGGTTGGATCGGGTGGATGCGGGGAGGATGTTCCCGATGATGGGTGAAACTAGAACTAGGGGGCATAGTCTTAGAATAAGGGGCTGCTCTTTGAAAACTGAGATGAGAAGGAACTACTTCACTCAGAGGGTGGTAGGTCCATGGAATATGCTGCCCCAAAAAGCTGTAGAAGCTACATCATTACATAAATTTAAAACAGAAATAGACAGTTTCCTAGAAGTAAAGGGAATTAAGGGTTACGGGGAGCGGGCAGGAATTTGGACATGAGTCTAGGTTCGGATCGGTCATGGCCCTGTGTGTAGCGTAGCGGGCCCAGGGGCCGTGTAGCCTGATCCTGCTCCTATTTCGTGTGTCCAATTCTGTTAGGTTCAGGAGATGGTTCTGTGATAGTAGATTGGCGGTTAGGATCAGATCAGCCATGATCTTATTGAATGGCGGAGCAGGCTTGAGGGGCCAATTGGCTTACTCCTGCTCCTATTTCTTATGTTCTTATGTTCATTCAAAAAGATAGAAAGAACAAGAAACAGTTTATTTGGTTCATGTACAACATATTGAGAGAAATGGGTAATTTTGTTGCATTGAACTGTTGGCGAGGAATAAAGGCATGTGCCTAAATGATGCAACTAGACAGCGGATATTGCATTAAAGGTGCAAAATTATAACCTGCTAGGTTTTGTGTGTCCAGATTAGGATATTTTTGAGAAAATATAGGGAGATAAAGTACCTTATGTTCATATTGTGCCATTTTTCCTCCATAGGAATTGATGTTGAGGCTGCAAGGAAAGAGGAGGAACACCGAATGCTCCAGGATGCCAGGCAGTGGTTAAATAGTGGCAAAATAGAAGATGTAAGGAACTCCAAATCGGGTGGTACAGCTCTACATGTGGCTGCTGCAAAAGGCTACTTGGAGGTTTTAAAGTAAGTGCTTGAGAAATGATAAAATACCATGAAATGCGCTGTCCATAGCAACATTGCGAATATATTTTGTGGTCACATTTATTTTATTAAAATAATGTAGGTAACTTTGATTATCCTTGCTTTGCTGACTAAGTCTACATGCCTATTTTATAGTGAGGGGATAAACCGGAATAAAATGGTGTCCTTTTTTTGTGCTGTTCTGTTTATCCTTGACAATTTTTTTCTGTCCTGAAGACATCACTCCTTTGTTGGGTGTGGCTGCACGGCACTAGTCACCCTCTGGTATTTCACCGAAGTGGCCATTATTTACTTGCTATTCACCCATGAGCCTTGACTTGAGTATTGGCAGGCAGTTCAACCATACAGCATCACAGCTGAGTCCATTCCTCTCCTTGTCTAATGCCCAAACATGCACACTTTCATCAAGGGTCATTGGTTAGTGATCAGAAGCCCTGCCTGTTTTTCTTTTCCTTTCTCTGGTACAGATACTGATGCCAATTTCAGTTCCCCTACCACTGCCCTCACCCCACCCCCCCCCCCCCCCCCCCCGCCCCCCCCAGCTTCAGAGTGGCTCTCAACACAGACCAGGGATTGAATATATGACTTGCCTCGTCTGAGAGTCAGTTACTCACTGAGATTGGTGTATTTTGCTTATTCTTGCAGAACTAAATGCTGAATGAATTCTCTGCTTTCTCTGCTGTCTTTCATAAGAACATACATAAGAACATAAGACGTAGGAGCATGAATAGGTCATTTGGCCCCTCGAGCCTGCTCTGCCATTCAGTAAGATCATGGCTGATCTGATCTTGGCCTCAACTCCACTTGCCTGTCTGCTCCCCATAACCCTTGACTCCCTTACCTTTCAAAAATCTGTCTATCTCCACTTTAAATATATCCAATGACCCAGCCTCCACAGCTCTCTGGGAAAGAGAATTCCAAAGATTCACGACCCTCTGAGAGAAGAAATTCCTCCTCATTTCCGATTTAAATAGGTGCCTCCTTATTCTGAAATTATGCCCCCTAGTTCTAGATTTCCCCCACGAGGGGAAACATCCTCTCTGCATCTACCCTGTCAAGCCCCTTCAGAATCTTGTATGTTTCAATAAGATCCTCTTTCATTCATCTAAACTCCCATGAGTATAGGCCCAACCTGCTCAACCTTTCTTCATAAGACAACCCCTTCATCTCCGGAATCAACCTCGTGAACCTTCGCTGAATTGCATCCAATGCAAGTATATCCTTCCTTAAATAAGGAGACCAGAACTATACGCAGTACTCCAGGTGTGGTCTCACCAACGCCCTGTACAGTTGTAACAGGACTTCCGTACTTTTATCACAGAAGAATCACAGAATCCCCACAGTGCAGATAGAGGCCATTTCGGCCCATCGAGCCTGCACCGACACATATCCCACCCTATCCCCGTAACCCCATGTATTTAATCCCCCTAACACTAAGGGTCAATTTTATCATAGCCAAATCAACCTAACCCGCACATCTTTGGACTGTGGGAGGAAACCGGAGCACCCGGAGGAAACCCACGCAGACACGGGGAGAATGTGCAAACTCCACACAGACAGTCACCCGAGGCCGGATCCGAACCCGGGTCCCTGGCGCTGTGAGGCAACAGTGCCAACCACTATGCCACCGTGTTGCCCCTCTAATCCATTCCCTTTGCAATAAAGGCCAACATTCCATTTGCCTTCCTAATTACTTGCTGTACCTGCATGCTAACTTTTTGTGATTCATGTACAAGGACCCCCAGATCCCTCACCATTTTGTAATCTCTCCAGATTTAAATAATAATTTGCTTTTTTATTTTCCTACCAAAGTGAATAACCTTGCATTTTCCCACATTAAACTCCATCTGCCAGATTTTTGCCCACTCACTTAGCCTATCTATATCCCTTTGGAGATTCTTTGCGTCCTCCACACAATTTGCTTTCCCACCTATCTTTGTATCATCAGCAAATTTGGCTACATTACACTCAGTCCCTTCATCCAAGTCATTATATAGATTGTAAATAGTTGAGGCCCCAGCACTGATCCCTGCGGCACCCCACTAGTTACAGTTTGCCAACCTGAAAATGACCCATTTATCACGACTATCTGTTTTCTGTTAGTTAGCCAATCCCCTATCCATGCTAATATATTACACCCAACCCAGTGAGCTCTTATCTTGTGTAGTAACCTTTTATGTGGCACCTTATCGAATGCCTTTTGGAAATCCAAATACACGACATCTACTGGTTCCCCTTTATCCACCCTGCTCATTACATCCTCAAAGAACTCCAGCAAATTTGTCAAACATGATTTCCCTTTCATAAAACCATGCCGACTCTGCTTGACTATATTATGATTTTCTAAATGTCTTGCTACCACTTCCTTAATGATGGACTCCAGCATTTTCCCAATGTTAGGCTAACTGGTCGATAGTTGCCTGCTTTCTGTCTCCCTCCTTTCTTAAATAGGGGCGTTACATTTGCGGTTTTCCAGTCCGCTGGGACCTCTCCAGAATCCAGTGAATTTTGGTAGATTACAACCAATGCATCCACTATCTCTGCAGCCACATGTTTTCAAAAACATGTTTACCATATTCCCTATTTAAAAGTTTTTCAGTAAAATCCACTGATTTCTCAGTGCAGTACTTATTGTGTGGTGTAGCTAGTGCTAAACTATATGTAACTAAACCCAAGTCTCAGGTTTCATTCCCAGTCTTTGCTGCGTAAGGCATTCTCCGCCTGGGTGGTAGCCCTGGTGTTGCAATTTACCTCTGCACCACTGGGCAAGGGAGGGGGAAATTCTTGCTTTAACTATGAGTAAAGATATGACTGGCTTCAGCTGTGAGTGCCCATGTTACTCAAGCTCATTGGCATGCTCCATACACGAAGAGTATCGTCTTGTGCCAGGCATAAAAGGTATGTCAAAAGCAAAATACTGCGGATGCTGGAAATCTGAAATAAAAACAGAAATTGCTGGAAATGCTCAGCAGGCCAGGCAGCATCTATGGAGAGAGAAAGAGTTAACATTTCAAGTCAATAACCTGATTTATTTCCGGCATTTTCTGTTTTTATTGTAAAAGGTATGTTGCTGTCTGCAGCCACACCCAGTATGAGGTTTCGCCTTCAGGAGAAGGCCAAAGGAATAAAATAGGGACAATTTGGCAAGATGGGAGGAAGGGCAGAGAAACTGCAGCACATTTTGATACTGGTGCTTCTTTTCAAGGCTCCTAATACAGGCTGGATATGATGTAAATATCAAGGACAATGATGGCTGGACTCCACTGCATGCTGCTGCTCACTGGTGCAAAGAAGAAGCCTGTAGAATCCTTGTCGAGAGTTTTTCTGACATGGAGGCTGTTAACAAAGTGGTCAGTTGCTTTTAATAAACTGATTTTCACTGTGCAAACACTTTTTTAAAACCTACATTTTTGCATTTGAGTACTGGTTGTGAATTAATGTTTACTTAGAAATGGATTGAGACTGTTGAAATGCATTTCACACAGGATACTGAACCTCCTCCTAGTACAGCCCTCTTTCCCCCCCCCCCCCCCCCCCAATTTTTTTTTTTAAAGATTGTATCCAGTTAGATTGTTTGGAGAGAGGTTCCTCATTTTTTCTGCCAGAACAAATTGAATCTGGCTGGCCTGCTTGCTGAAGTTTATCCTTTATTATTCAAGGCACTTTAATAGGGCATTATAGAAAGGAGGTCACGCTAGTCCTGGTTGAAAATTATTTCCAAGGAATAGGTGCTGCTTAAATTTTAATAGAATGAAATGAGAAATATACTTTCAGTCAAATGACTACTAGACCTATAACTGATCAGTGTAACTTGCATAATATATTCACTCCAGGAAAGTGAGAGATGATATTCCTTAACATCCTATGTATATATGTTTTTAAAACAAAGACTACATGTAGATACTACTGAATGTTCAGCTGGTAAGAGAGTTTCCTGGAGTCAGGCAGCTCTAGTTACCACCAAACCATTCCAAAGGATATTTTCTAAAAGGATAGAAGTACCTTGTGTACAAAGCATCCTTTTTTTTACAGCTCTTGCCCCTCTGTTCTTTTCACTTACTTTGTTTAACTATATCACACCAGTAAATGATTGCTAATGGTTAATTTGTTTGAGGGTCTGTTGCCTTCCAGTGAAGGGCACACAACCTTTTTTTTCTTCTCTTGAAGTTCAATCCTGTACCATATGCCTTTGTAGTCAATAGGTAATGATGAGCAGATGGCTACCAGTCCAACGACACTTGCTTAGCTGACAGGAGACACCTGATAATGGCCTGGCTTCTGATTTTCTCTTGTGGGGAGGTGCCTGGCATCTGCGTGCAGCCTCTCCATTTACCACAGTTGAAACCAAAAGGATGTTAGCGTCTGCACCCCATACACACTACCACGTGGTGAATTATTGGTAAAACTAGGGTCCAGTGGAAATTGCAATGGTTCAGAAAATGTTCACTTTAAAATTGCCATATAGCATACTATATCTAGTTTAAGTTTGGTTTGAGATTTAATTAAAAATATATATATATATATATTTTCCTCTCTAGTTTCCCAACCAATTGTATGGTCTCTGCTCTTTAGCTGGGCACAAGGAGGGTCTTGAGCATCCAGTGCTGGCTTGCCCACCAGTTGTCCATCCTTTTCTATGGGGAAATGTCTATTCTTTTTCAGCACTTCTCTTCTCCCTTCTCTTATCTGCACCCCCACCCCTGACAATCCAGCTGAGAACTACAGATGTAAATCTGTCTAACCACTCCATTTCTTGGATCAAAACTATTTACAATGGGTTAAGTTATCCATATTATGTTTGCAGGGTCAGACTCCTTTTGATTTAGCAGATGAGAGCATTGTTGAACATTTAGAGGAACTCCAGAAGAAACAGAATATTGTAAGTGAGTTTTTTGGACTTTCATTCTGCTTTGGTTGACCGCATTTAGCTTAAAAATGAGTTTAACAGTAACACTTTGATGATATCGCCAAATATTGCTTAAAACAACTATGAAATGTTCAAGTTATACAATATAAACTCAATGTCCTATTGAAGAAAAAAATGAGCTGTTTTTCAGTGCTGCATACATACCTGCAGTAATTACAGAACCAATTTCTGCTTTATATAAGCATGCAGAAAAGGACCCAAACTAAATCCTTCTAGCAAGTAGAATTTAAAAAAAAAATTGTTTTGCAGCCTCCATAAACAAAGTGCTTCCACCTACAATGTTATTTTAAGTGTTCATTCAGTGTATTGCATAGTGCGTCTGTCGCATCTTCCATTGAAAACTCCTGCATAAACACCTCCCACGGGATTTCCCATTTTAAATGTCTCCACAACTACCCGTTACATTTGTATGTAATCTTTTTCCTCTGATACCTGTCATGCATTTAATAGGATTTTCCAATTAATGTGACCATCTCTGGCACTGGAATACTTTATTGTATTTAGAATCTTAACATTCTTGGGCCTTATTAACATTCTTTAGAATATATTAACATTCTTGGGGCTTCCACTATGTTAATTACAGTTCACTTCCCCCCAAACTACAGATTCACTTTTGGTATGCTCTGGCCATAGAATGGCTACATTTCTGTCTGCTCAGGCCTCCTATATTAATGTCTCCGCTTGCTGGGGCCTGCGTTAGTATTCCCCTTTCAGCCTCTGGCAAATGCTGGGATTTTTATACCTTCCCCAACCCCCAGTTCTTATTCGGACCTTGGCTGCCCTCACATGGCCTGTCTTTTGCTGATCCTCCATCCCTCCTGTCACATTGCTTAGGCATTTACCATCACAAATGTGGCAAACTCGTGGCCCTGTAACTGCACAATCTGGCCGCAGCGATTTTTAGCTGCAATTTTTTTCTCAGTAACTGTTACATCCAAAATAAGTGTTTAAACAAAATCTTTTTCAAAATACATATTTTACAATAATGTCATTGCATTTTTCCATTGAATTGTCTGTCTTTTTAATTGCCTTCATTAAAGTTTTTACTTGATGTTGGATGGTATGGTTTGTGATCTGATCTCCTAGAACTCGTTTTGATTACTTTCAGCTGTTGGAGGAATTTCCCAAGATTATTTCTTCCCTGAATTGGCCTAGGCTTTGATTAATTGTTTTTTTTTTGCCTCTCCCAGGAGGGTTACATGGCTGCTGGTGGGTGGGAACATTGCGAGTCATGATGCTTAATTGCAGCATGGCTGTGGGATAGGCTTGATAGACCAGCTGGTCTTTTCCTGTCTGTCATTTTCATATTTTTTTGGGGCCTCGACTTCTCCCAAAAGCCTGGAATTTGTCCCAAGCTGCGACCCTGCTTCCCGAATTTGGCTTATGTAGTCTGAGCATGTAACTACTTTTCCAGGATGCATCATTACCATTTAGTAGTTGAACTGGTAGAATATTTTTCTTTAGCTTCTAGCAGTTTGTACTCCTTTGCTTTTCATAATTACTTGAAGAGGACAAATGCAAAAATGTATTTGAGTTTTTTTTTAAAACGTGTACGTGTTGATTACATACCTGTTCTAACTTTTTTGTTTTGTGTTCTATAAACTTCAGAAAGCATATTAAGCTGGCAGAGACGGTCTTTCCTCATTGTAACTTAAGTTCATTTGAAGCAAACTCTGATTATCATTTGTTATTTGAACATGATTACTGATAGCTGTCTGACACAGGCATAGAAACACAGTGTCTTTCCTTATAATTTAAGTTTATTTTTTCAAATAACAAACAAACGTATGGAATTTTGAAAGCTCCAATTATCTCCTGAGTTTTATTGATAGCAAGTAGAAAATTTACATTTTCTTTTAGCAGAGATAGAAGTATAGATATACCGCGGAACTAATTGCAAAACACCAAGTTCAGTGTTTCAAGATCCCTTACAAAGTCACAAACCAGTGCTGCCAAATACAGAATCTCCCAACTAGTGCTGTCAGGCCTAGGCCCTGCCCCTCCCCTCACAGCTGACAGACAGCAGTGAACCAAAGCTTTATTGCAACCCTGGTTGTGTCAAACCTCAGCTCTACCTTATACAGTTCTGCTAAAACCCCATATTTGTCCTCCATAGTGATGCCAGATCAAAGGACTGCCAAACGCTAGCAGCTCCACTGCAGAACTGGCAAATTCTAGGACCCCCAGCCTATTTCTGCCAATCTCCAGGACCATCTCTCATTGCCACCAAAGCCCAGGATTGCACCCATTACTACAAAAGCACAGGACTGCAGCTAAACCCAATTCTCCTTTCTTAATGTAGCTGAATACCTGATATCTAAGAGATAAAAATTAAATTCATGGGTAAAGGAATATGTATAAAGTAAAGGCAATTCATCTGCGGTTTTCACAGAATAACGGACCGAGTTGTGGAATTTAATCCCCAAAGCACCAGAAAAAATCTTAGACGACCATTTAATTGAAAATTGAATTTTTGACAGTCACTGTAAATCATTAGCTCTGATGTTATCCGCTATGACAGAAAGGCACCTATTGTTATAAAACAGTGAATCCTCTGGTCCACCTGTGAGCAATGCCATAGGCGATCCATAAGTAGTGTGTATAAATTAAGACAGAACTTCATTTGTCTTTTTTGGCACCTGGCAACCTTTATATTAAGGTAATCTTGGTCCATGCTCATTTTTACCATTCATATAACTTTTAGGTAGAAAGCCTGTTCAATTGAAATTTCAAATGTATAATTTCACCACTGAGATACGGGGGGGGGGAGTTAGATACCAAAGTAAACACATGACTCTTTATACAGGATACTGTAAATTGAACTAGGTTCCAGTAAAAGGAGATATTTTATAATCGGACTAAAAGCTACGTGAAAACAATTTTACACATAACTTGGAATGGAAAATGTGCATTTTAAAAGAGCTTATATCTGAAATGTTGAAGCCTAAACTGTTAATAAAACCGTACAGGGAAAGAGAAAGTTTGAAATAATGCAAGAATAGTGACTACACTTCAAAAGTACTTCATTGCTGTAAAGCACTTTGGGATGTCCTGAGGTCTCTTAAGGTGCAAGTTGTTCCTTCCCTCCCTCCCTCCCTCTCCTCCCCATAGAAATCTGAAGCAAAAACAGAATATACTGAAAACACACAACAGCCCAGTCAGCATCTATACAGAGAACAAAAGCTTTAACTTTACAGGCAAGCCACATTTCATTGGAACGTATACTTGAAATATTAACTCTTGTGTTCTCTCCATTGATGCTGACTGACCCGCAGTGTTTCCAGCAGTTTCTCTCTTTTGCCACAATTTACACTATTGTGTTTCAGTTAGTAAAATCTTCCTACCTAAACCAGGTTTGAGAAATTCACAATAACGTGGGTAGAGAAATATTAAAGATGTGTTGAGTAGTGTTACTTTGGCCAAATCGGTAGTATTCTTGCCTCTGAAACTGAATGAATGGCTCAATTGCTGCTATAGACTGGAGTGCACAATCTAGACGGATAATTGAATGCATTGCTGCATTTTTGAGGTGCTATCTTTGGTCTGCCTGCTCAGGTGGGTGTGAAAGGTCCCATGGGACAATTTGAAGAAGAGCAGAGTTTTCTGATGTCCTGGCCAGCATTCCTCCCTCAAACAATACCATCAAAAACTGATTATATGTTCATTCATTCATTTGCTGTTTATATGACCCAGTTGTGTGCAAATTGGCTATCGCCTGTGCCTACAAAACAAAAATGATTATACTTCAGAAAATTATTCATTGGTTGTAAAGCACTTTTGGAATGTCCCAAGGATACAACAGTGCTTAACTGAGTTTCAATATTCGTGTACAGAATTTGAAATTGCTTTACATTTGTGACCCATTAAAAAAAAATCTGACATAGTTTGTTCCTTTTTTGATAGCTTCGCACTGAGAAACGAGCTGTGAGATCAACGCTCATTGAATCAACTGTAAATTGCAAACTGCAGCCCAAGCACTTGAGGTATTTTGAACTATGACAAACGCTCCATTTTCTGTGAACTGCTATTATGTAATTACTTATTTTTGGCTTTGAGATTTAGAAACAGTCCACATCAATCTGCCATTGGATTTTAAGCACTTATCAATAGTTTGCAGGCAGTCTTTCAGTAGAGTTTCTATTTAACTTCTCTGTAAACCGCTGTCTCCAGGGATGCACGCAAATTTTACTAGCTAAATGTTGCTTGCATTTGTAATTGGATTTTTAAACATTTATTAACGAGTCTTATGTTGACAGAATGGTGTAAACTTACTGACTTTCATAGCCTTTTGCTCCAACTTGGTGTTTTGTAGCACTTGTAGCAGTTTTAATTTATATTGAAAAGTACGCAGTGCAAGAGTCACACAATGATCATAGATTTTGCCTGTATTCTGACCTTGCTGTTAGCACTCTATACACCTAACATCAGTTTTGGTTATGCCAAGAAGCTTGGGGACCAGCTTAACATTTTAGGTTACTGTCATTAGCTAGAATAGGACAAGTAAGAGTAGAGCATGGGATGATTTTTCAACTGCTGGCTGCTCGTTTCTCACCTGAAAAACGAGTGGGCGGCAGTTGAAAATGGCAGAGGCACCTCGGCTGTCATAATGAGGCCCAGTACCTGCCTGATGCACTTTTCAGACGAGCCTTTAAATGGGCGAGCAGCACAGCCTCCTGTTTTGTGTGGGAAACTGATTAAATATGTAAATTGGGGGAAGGGGCTTACCCCCCCTCATGCCTGACCTGCCAGTCAATTCAACGTGGGAGCTGGACGATTGCCCACCTGGCGAGCTGCTGTCAGGCACCCATTTGGCATCCATTACTTGCCAGTGGTGTTCAAATGAGGCCTGATTCCAGAAATGGTTCGGGCCTCCTGACGTCAGCTTCAGCTTGGCCACTCCGCCAACTTTTTTGTAGTATTTATATTTTAATATTGCAACAATTGCGCATTTAAAATGCAATCCGTAACATATGGCCCAACTGAGTAATTGCTCAGGCTTGTACAGGAGTTTTGGAAAATCATGTGCTTAGTTTGATTCACACTATTTTAGTGCAGTGGAATCTGTTCCAACAATGCTTAGGTCTCTGTGCTAATTCCCTTTTGCTTTTATATCCATAATGAAAGAGATGCCAATCCCTGAACTTTTAGACCAGCTGCTCTCTGATGCATCTCAATTATGACATCAGCTGACTGGAAATCCATGACCGTTCAACTTGTGCATGGAGCTTTATTGAATTTGAACATGTCCACATGTCGATGATTTAATATATGGTTTGAGTTTAACTCTTCCTATACGACTTTATAATGTAAAATGAATAGGTTTATGGAGGGAACCAATCTAGAATAACTACGTATGGGAATGGGTTCTGCTGATCTAATACAGGTTGAAATAACTTCAATATTAATTAATCTTTGGCACTAATGCTAACCAGTCATAACTGACAAAGTTTCTCAACACAGGTGGTTTTTAAAACTGATTTTCTCTTTGTGACATTAGAAAAAATTGTCCTGATGTTCCTGTTCTGGACTGCTACTGATGCCTATGGATCATTAAAGTTGGTTTCTCCTGATTTTTTGTTATGAATTCCTGACTTTTTCGGGGGGCTGAGTGGGGGAATGGGTGGATTGGTCACTCAGTCCATATTTTTTTTATAGAAAAAAGCCCAAATTCTGCTCCAGAGATGAGTGCAATTATAATCAAAACTCAGGCTGTTCTAAGAGGTACAAAAGCTACTGGAATCCTCTTTCCTTTGCTGGTACAACGTTTGCGAATATTGATATAATGTTTTAGGATTTTTCTTTGAAGAGTTTTGGAATTTTTTATATTGAAGGATTTATTTTAAAACAAAGTGAATTTGCACAGATTTAAAAAGAAAGTCCACATTCTGCAAGCATTGAAGAATGTATATTAAACTAGACAGGCTAGTTTACAGGATGCCTTAACTCTCAATCTATTTCAGACTATTGCAATGAGAATCCATTGTCTCATCCCAAGCCCATTATGACCCAGGATGATCCGGGAAATATAGTAATTAGTTATCTCTTTGCATTTTCATGTTAATTGTGGTGAGGATGATTCTATTCATGTAGGCATGCCATGACGTGCCTACAAGAGTATGCTTCTAGGAGAGGGTGTAGTCTTTTTTGGTTGATAGACCTGCTCCGAATCCCTGCCTGGGGAAAGTATTGCCAATATTGCCCCTCCGCTTCTTTGGGCCAGCATTCGCAGAAAAAGAAATGAGAAAACCCGTGGTTGGGGGTATTCAGATTTGAACAAATGCCTGTGCAGCACACTGAAATGCAGGAGGTCAGGTCTTGCAGTTAGAAGTTACCTATAGAAAAGGTATCTCAAAAACAAGCAAGTCAGAACATGAAAGGGAGAGTGTACATGCCTTATTATTTTTGCCATCTTTTTGAGGGGAAGTGAAATTGAAGTAACCAAGTGGAAATTGCTTTCACTGTTGCCCTTTGTTTACTTGCTGTCTATGAAATAAAACAGCTTAACGATTCCTAAGTGTCTTGTCTCACCAAGTAGTTCAGTCCACCTTCAAAAAGATTGAAATTAGGGCATGTGCCAAAGACACACTATCCAGTTGAGAGCACAACTCAGTCTTCCTGTTAAACCCCTGTATAATTATGCTGTTGTATAATTAGATATTGGGCAGTATGGCCATATTTCTGAACATAAGATGCTGGGACCACTTATGGGTGTGGCCACAAAAAATGCCAAGGGCAGACCTGAAACTTATAACCGATATTGATTACTTTCTGGTGATCAAAATCTCAGCGGAACTTGGGCACTAGAGCAGATCTTCACAATATCGAGAAGAAATTATGCTTTTCCTGTCGAGGTTTACGTCTGTACAGGTGAGACTGAAGAGAAAGCTGTTAGAGTAATGGAATAACACAGTGGCTTGTACATCACTTGATACATTCAACAATAAATACTCATTCTGGAAAGCGTTGTTTGAGTCCCATCGGAAAAGTTTTGCCTGCTTTGCAAAATTCATTGAGTATTTTCATGGCTCGTAGAGAAGATGGGAAGTGAATTTCAACCTACCTGGCCATGCCTGCTCCATACAATGAGAAGGTACCTACTCAGTTTGGAAAAATGCACTGCTTGCCATCCTTAAGTGTCCCATCTGGCTCGGCTAATGCTGAGAGAATGTTTTCCAACATGGCTACCTCCAGGTGAATTAGCAGCCAATAAGAGGTATTCAGGTGCATTTGGACACTGGCTGTGAACACAGGCTAATGGCTGGAAGCATCTTGCTTCTCTCTGACAACACATTTGAACTTAGGAACTTGTGTGGGACATTGGTGTGAACTGTTGGCTGCCCATCCCAGATACAGCTTCGTGGAGCTCAAAGTTTGCAGAACAGTGTCACCCCACATTGCCCAAACTTTAAAAAAAAATCACAAAGTTATCTTCTACATTACAGTGGTTACAGAATTAACTGTTAAGGATTCTTGTTCATCTCATTGTAATATATCGCAGTAATAAATCAACCATTTGAAGTAATTTTACAGGTAATGGTGATTGAATTGTTTCATCGTTGTTACAGTAAAGACAGTCTACTTGCTGAAGAAAAAGAAACGAAGCGCAAATCACCCGAGCGAGAAAAGGTCGATGAGGAGAGTAAAAAAGATGAATCTAGCAGCTCCAGTTCCGAGGAGGAGGATGATGCCTCTGATTCCGAATCTGAGGTAGATACAGGTAAGCTGAACACAGGCTGAGATTTTAACTAGAAAATACTAAGGATCAAATCAGAGGAAAACACTTTATAAAAGTACAGGAAGTTTGGAACAAACATTAAAATTTTATTTTCCAAATGCTGTTTTTTCCCTCTTTCCATTCTAATTTTTTCCCAGCTCTGAACAATTTCAGATAAAAGGTCATATTTCATGGCAACTGGTGCAGCTTTATTGAGCTGTGTGCATTTAATTGTAACGATACTTTTTTAGAGTAATCTATACATTATAGTTGGAAACAATAAAACATTTACCGCAAATAACTGCTCATTGTGGAAAAAGCTGTTTCTAAAATGCCAAAGTAAAAGCCTAGAGTCATAGAATCTTACAGCACAGAAGAGGCTATTCATCGTGCCTATGCCTCTTTGGTAGAGCTATCCAATTAGTCCCACTCCCTGCTCTTTCCCCATAGCCCTACAAATGTTTCCTTTTTGAAGTATATATCACATTCCCTTTTGAAAGTTACTACTGAATCTGCTTCCACCACCCTTTCAGGCAGTGCATTCCAGATCATAACTCGCAGTTTAAAAAAAAAAAATCCCCCATCTCTGATTGCATTCTGGTAAATCTCATCTGTACTCTCCCCAAGGCCTTGACATCCTTCCTAATATGGTACCTAGAATTGAACATAATACTCCAGCTGAGGCCGAATCAGTGATTTATAAAGGTTTAGCATAACTTCCTTGTTTTTTATACTCTATGCATCTACAAAGCCATGGAATCCCGTATGCTTTTTATAACATTTCAGTTTTAGCAAAGAGCTTGACTGTCTTTCTCAGTTGGAAGAAGTTGACCAGAGTTGGAGGATTGTGAGAACCAGCACACTTTGCAATGATGTGATTCATGCAACTATGGTTTCCTGCTTGCATCAGCATACTCAGGATCAAGGCAATATTTATTGCTGCACCAGTCCTGCAACTGACTTTTAAACTATGCAGATTGTTTCATATTTACATTTTTTTTTTAAATTCATGATTACAGATTTAAAAATTGTTTGCTCCTTGGGTTGAATGGCATGAAATTATCTGCAGATTAAACTTTTCATTTTTACATCTAATTCCAACCTGAAATATAAAACCCGTGCCTTTTAAAGCAGTTTTTCCAAATACAACACATTCCTGTGAATTGTACAGGAGTTCACAAAGTGTGTCAAACATCCACTTATTCCAGAAATTATGCTCATATTTACAGTGTGAGGACACTTGGGGGTGGGGGGGGGGATTCAGTATCACCCCGTTTGGGGCGCAATTATCGGCCGGGCGCAAAGATTAGTGCCTGTTGCTAATTATCGCCTCCGACTGCAAACTTGACTTTTATCGCCCCTGGAGGGGATTGGAGCGCTAAATCAGGCACTACACATCTGTCTTAAGGCGCAAAGGCTGAGGAGCGAGGCGCTAACTCAGAGCGCTGGCGAAGCTCAGGTGATGTCAGTCAGCAATGGAACACAGACACAATGGCCCCAGCCAGTTATTAAAGGGGAGGGTTGATCTTGCTTTCCATCCACATCCTGCTCATTGCAGCCTTGAATCTCGGCCTGGAGAGACCTGTACATCAAATCTGCTGGAAAGAACAATGGCGAGGCCCAGGGAAAGAGCTCAGAGTGCAGCCCCCACAGTCTCTTCTAAATCGATACAAGGAAGGGCAAATCAAAATGAACCTACAAAGTACTGCTCAGTACCCAAAACTCCTTCACACAGCGTTGAATCTCTCCAGAAGTCTCAGCCTCTCTCTCTCACACTCTCTCTCTCTCTCTCTCTCTCTCTCTCTCTCAGAATGCGTGGTTCAAAAATGTCGCCAACAAAAAAAGGCAGGAAGCGGTCGCCTTTAAATAGCGCTCCCCCAGTCCCTTCCTGACTGCAAAACGCTCCCCTCAACCTGTCGTTGCTAGCGGCAGGCGGTAAGGCAGGGGGTGCCACTCAATATCCGCTCCGGGGCGTTGCGCACTCGACTGACGTCACGATCTGCCGGCGCAGGAGATCGTGGTGGTACTGTTTAGCGCCGCCGCAAAATGTCTAGTTAATTTCGCGAACGGCGCAAACATCGCCGCGCCCGGGCGCTAGTTGCTTTGCGCCCCCATTAGCGCCCTCTTAAGGCGCTAACGGGAGGCGCAACCAACTGAATTTTTCCCCCTAGATTCTTTAATTTCCAGATAGCCAGAATGGAGATTATGGGAGTAAAATTAAAGCTTGAAATGTTTAACTTCTTAAAACTTGCTCAGGAGTTATAACTGATTGAAGTAGGATGTAGTGGGTGAATGAAAATCTGCAGTTAATAAAACTGCTTCATTTGTCGCTAATCAGGACCCCTTGCATTTGGTGGCAATAAATTGATTTGTTTAATTGGAAATAGCTAAATGAATTAAAGTTAAAGGCAGTGTTTGTTTTTGGATAAAAGTATTTGGAAACTGAGGTTAAGAACTTAGATTGTTTTTAACTTTATTTAGGGTTTTTGACATCATCACCGTCTTTGTTTTTAAACATTTCCCGATCCAAATCTTGACACACAGGCTGACCAATGTAACTATCCAGTGTTTGATTAGTCATGCATCTAAATACCTAATAGATGTCTCATACTACCATCGTGCTAAATGGGATAGATTCAGAACACATCTAGCAGCTCAAAACTGGGCATCCATGGCGCTGTGAGCCATCAGCAGCAGCAGAATTGTATTCCATCACAATCTGTGACCTCATGGCCTGGCATATCTCTCACTCTACCATTACCATCAAGCCAGGGGACCAACCCTGGTTCAATGAAGAGTGCAGAAGAGCATGCCAGGAGCAGCACCAGGCGTACCTAAAAATGAGGTGCCAACCTGGGGAAGCTGCAACACAGGACTACATGCATGCTGAACAGCGAAAGCAGCATGCTATAGACGGGGCTAAGCGATCCCACAATCAACGGATCAGATCAAAGCTCTGCAGTCCTGCCACATCCAGTCCTGAATGGTGGTGGACAATTAAACAACTAATGGGAGGAGGAGGAGGCTCCATGAATATCCCCATCCTCAATGCTGACGGAGTCCAGCACGCGAGTGCAAAAGACAAGGCTGAAGCGTTTGCAACCATCTTCAGCCAGAAGTGACGAGTGGATGATCCATATCAGCCTCCTCCTGAGGTCCCCACCATGACAGAAGCCAGTCTTCAGCCAATTCGATTCACTCCAAGTGATATCAAGCAACGGCTGAGCGCACTGGATACAGCAAAGGCTATGGGCCCCAACAACATCCCAGCTGTCATGCTGAAGACTTGTGCTCCAGAACTAGCCGTGCCTCTAGCCAAGCTGTTCCAGTACAGCTACAACACTCGCATTTACCCGACAATGTGGAAAACTGCCCAGGTATATCCTGTCCACAAAAAGCAGGACAAATCCTATCCGGCCAATTACCACCCCATCAGCCTACTCTCAATCATCAGCAAAGTGATGGAAGGTGTCATCAACAGTGCTATTAAGCGGCACTTACTCACCAATAACCTGCTCACCAACGCTCAGTTTGGGTTCTGCCAGGACCACTCGACTCCAGACCTCATTACAACCTTGGTCCAAACATGGACAGAAGAGCTGAATTCCAGAGGTGAGCGTGACTGCCCTTGACATCAAGGCAGCATTTGACTGAGTGTGGCATCAAGGAGCCCTAGTAAAATTGAAGTCAATGGGTATCCAGGGGAAAACTCTCCACTGACTGGAGTCATACCTAGCACAAAGGAAGATGGTTGTAGTTGTTGGAAGTCAATCATCACAGCCCCAAGACATCACTGCAGGAATGCCTCAGGGGGTGTCCTGGGCCCAACCATCCTCAGCTGCTTCATCAGTGACCTTCCCTCCAACATAAGGTCAAAAGTGGGGAAGTTCACTGATGATTGCAGAGTGTTCAGTTCCATTCGCAACTCCTCAGATAATGAAGCAGTCCATGCCCGAATGCAGCAAGACCTGGATTCAGGCTTGGGCTGATAAGTGGCCAGTAACATTCGTGCCACAAAAGTGCCAGGCAATCACTATGTCCAACAAGCGAGAGTCTAACCACCGCCCCTTGACATTCAACAGCATTACCATCGTTGAATCCCCCACCAACAACATCCTGGGAGGTCACCATTGACCAGAAACTTAACTGGACCAGCCTCTCAAATACTGTGGCAACAAGAGCAGGTCAGAGGCTGGGTATTCTGCGACGAGTGTCTCACCTCC
Organism: Squalus acanthias; assembly: GCA_030390025.1. Lineage (NCBI taxonomy): Eukaryota > Metazoa > Chordata > Chondrichthyes > Squaliformes > Squalidae > Squalus > Squalus acanthias. The sequence continues at coordinate 35,579,017 of CM059441.1, read as the reverse complement.
TGACTCCCCAAAGCCTTTCCACCATCTACAAGGCACAAGTCAGGAGTGTGATGGAATGCTCTCCACTTGCCTGTATGAGTGCAGCTCCAACAACACCCAAGAAGCTCGACACCATCCAGGACAAAGCAGCTCGCTTGATTGGCACCCTATCCACCACCCTAAACATTCACTCCTTGCACCACCGGTGCACTGTGGCTGCAGTGTGTACCATCTACAAGATGCACTTCAGCAACTCGCCAAGGCTTCTTCGGCAGCAACTCCCAAACTTGCGACCTCAACACCATCACCTGCAAGTTCCCCTCCAAGTTGCACACCATCCTGACTTGGAAATATATCGCCGATCCTTCATTGTCGCTGGGTCAAAATCCTGGAACTCCCTCCCTAACAGCACTGTGGGAGTACCTTCACCACAAGGACTGCAGCGGTTTAAGATGGCGGCTCACCATCGCCTTGCCAGCGATGCCCAATCGGTCAGTGTGACGGATTGCTGTTGTCAAACCTCAGCTGTGCATTTTGTTTCATAATTTCGGGGCAGGAAAATGTCTGAATCTTTGGGATAAATTCTTCTCGACTTGGGGGCCCCTTCCTCATAATACTATGAGTAGCTCTGTCAGTCATCCCAGAAGCCTTCGAGGGACAGTTGGACTGAGGAGGTGATCAGTTTTTGTGCTGGGGGAAACTGTCTTTTTCTCAACTTTCTCCTCTTCACTGATCTGCAATGGGTTTAGCAAAACCTTCTGTACTTCATTATGGTGTGTCCTGCTATGGCTTGGGAAAGCTTGCTGTCAGGTGTTGGAAGTGATATATTTCACTCTGAGAACACTTCCCTGAATACCTGGTTAAATCCAGTTCTTGTAGTTACTTTAGCTGCTTCAGCACTTTATATGATGGCTTAATTTCTGGTCGGGGTGCCTTTTTGTTCAGTACAGATATTCTTGATTCATCACTTTTTTTGATCCCATCCTTGTGTTTCTAACCACCTTTCTGTTATCATGTAAGTACTATTTTCATTAAGCCTTGAAATGTTCATAATTTCTTGGTAAGCCTGCAGTAAATTGAGGCTGTGTGCTCTGATGAGCCTTGGTCATGATCTACTGTTCACAATTGCAATGTTTGAAATTGTAGGAGCACTCATTTCTAGGAGTTCTGATCGGGTTGAATATTTTTAAGTATGCCTGTTCAAAATAAAACTTTAAAATTTGATTTTTTTTTCTTCTACAGATAAATCAAAGCCATCTATCAAAAATAGTATTAATAGCAAACTGAACAGCAGTAACTCGCAGCTGGCTCCCACTGCAGGGCAGTCCACTCGATACACAACTACCACTGCAACAAGAAAGGTAAAATGCAACTCTGATATTTGATTCACTATGTTTTGGTTACTGTATTTTGTATAACAAGGAGCAGGGACAGGTGAGTTAATAAATTTCTTTATGTAGGTAACTGCTATGGGTATTGGCACAGATTCATTTATATACTCATTTTTTTTTTTGCATTTTTATCAGTGAGCAATGCCATGGGAGACCCACTAATGGAACTAATTTTTAAATTGCTTGAATTAATTTTAAAAATAGGATTTTTTTAAAGAAAGTTCTGAAGAATTGTAATTAACTTATGTTGTTAGATCATCAAATCTATTTCCAGTGATGACTGGAACCCCAAGTATGTACCCATTTCTAAATTGCTCATCATTACTGTGAACTGCTAAATCTTAAACCTAATATAGCACCAACCCTAGTACCTTGCTTCTGTATCACGTTAAGAAATCAGTGTTATTTTGACCGAATGTTTGTGGTTCCAATCCTTCACAATTTGTCCCTTTTCTGTCCAATTTAATTCACATTATTTCCTGTAAATCCACCAGATGTTGGTTTTTATTCTGCAGAATACACTAGTGAGAGTACATTTGCTGTATTTAATTTTAGCCTTTTCTGATAGGATGTTGGTTCAGAGAAAAGAGATGATATCCTGTCCTATCAGTGAATAGTGACTGAAAATTTTTGATGAGGAACGTACTTTAAGAAAAACAAAGACACCATAAGCTATGTGAGAGTTTAGAAAGAATTGTCCTGACAACACAACTAATAATCTAAATGGACAGATTTTTGTTAAATACATATCAATCTTTGAGAAGATTGAGATAGAAGGAATTATAGTTTGGGTTGTGTCGGAATTTGAGAGCACCACTAATGAGAGCCAACTGCAGAAAAAGCTGGATGAGTTGAAAACCCTATTCTGTTCACTTAGACTCTGATGTTCTTATTGCCTGAGCTCGGTAGGGAAAATCTGATCTGATCAGTGTAAGCTTACCTTGCATGGCAATGCTTGTTAGAAGAGAGAAGAGTGAGGTAATCTTGATGTATTTATTCAATGGTTAATTTGAAGTTGTGTTTTTGTCATTACTTTGTGGGATCTTGCTATGTATAAATTGGCTGTCGCATTTGCCTACAATAACGATGACTACAGCTGAAAAATAATTAATTTGTTGTGAAGATCTTTAAGGCATCCTGAGGACTGGATAAGGCACTATGAACGCAAGTTCTTTTACAATTTAATGTATGTTGTGCTTTTCAATTGAAACTTTATTCCAGTAGATTCTTTTTGTGAAACCTGAAGCTGGTTGCTTGTTACATTTTCTCTCTCTTCATTCTTTAAGCTGGTTTAAAACATCCTGCATGTTGTGGCAGGATTAAGAAAAGTAAAATTAAAAGATCAAAATTAACCATGAACTGAAACTGCTTGCAAGTTGTGTGAAACACAAGATTTGTAGAAATTGTGTAACTTGTTTATCTTGTTACAGATTATTAGCCCTTTTATTAAATCTACTACCAAAGATGAAGAAGGAAAAGATGAATCTCCAGCTTCTTGGAGACTGGGGTTGAGGAAAACTGGGAGCCACGATGCACTGAGTGAAATTAGCAGTTCCCAAGCACTGAAAGAGAAGGACTTCTTTGGGATTAGCCGGTCTGCTTCAAGTCCTCGGCTTTCAACCATATTTGATAACCGGGAAAAGGTACATTTTTGATAAATTACTCAAATCTGTGCAGGATATTTAAGGAATCCCTTTCATTGGTAGAAGCTGCAATAGAATACTGTATCTGAACGTTACCATTTGTTGCATTTTCAGGTGGATATTATTTCCCACAGTTCTGTTGCTGTGTAAATTATTGACCTGAAAACAGATTTTGGTCTCAATAGATGTACATGTGATTTGCTGAGGAATTAGAAGTAACCCCGACCACAGCTTATACTATGCATGATTTTGAATAGGTATCCTACAGTACTGTTAGCAAGCTGAAAGGATGACTACTTTCCACCCCCTCCCCATGAAGTCTTGCAAATCACAAGACAACTTAAAGGGTACAAAGACCCGGCAGCATGGGTCTTCGCCCCTTTCTGCTCTACTTTGCACATGGAAACTGAGCCTTCCCCCAGGCGTGTTGGTGGTGAAAAGGAGCCCTTCACACGCTAAAGGCCGGTGCGCCATTCATGGGATGATAACTAAACTCCTGATCTTTTTATTTTCGTCATACAGGATAAAGATAATAAAACTAGGCTCGTGTATGTTGCACCAACAATCCCTAGCAGAAGACTGCACAGCACATCTGATATTGAAGAAAAGGAAAATAGGTCAGTTCTGTTTCAACTAAAGTACCTTGGCATTTCAGCTGTTGCTCTTCCTTTAGCAACTGAAGAACTGTTCATTGCTAATAAAGTAGGGCAGGCCCTTCCTTGGTTTGTTTCTCCATGTATATATTAGCTAATCTCCCAAAACTAAAATGTTTGTTGAACCAATGCTTTCACTTTGCTTGTGGTTGAAAGTATAATTTAAACTATTTACAAGTTTTTTTTGATCGTTGGTTATATATGGTATATTGGTTGAACATTCTTAAGTCACATTTTGTGTTGCGTTAACTAATAATTTACAACTTTGTCAGAATGGATGAGAAAAAGATGAAAAATCAAATTTAAAAGAAACTAGCATTTTTTGACTTGCTCAGCTCTTTTACATAATACTAGATGCAGGATACTATTAACTTGACCATGTTTATACACCTGACAGTAATGTAGCACATACTATCTGACTTAAGACAAATCATTTCCTTGTGTTTAAAGGGAATCAGCAGCTAGTCTGGTACGAAGTGGTTCTTACACAAGGCGACAGTGGAAGGATGACTTAAAGGATACAAATCATGTGGGAAATGAAGGCGGCATGTCTGTAAATGCATCAACCACTAACACAATGCCTTCGTATCAGCGAAGGTGAGCAAGAACAGGATTGATTCTTTTATGCAGATTAAATAGAGCATAATGTAAAAATGGCATTTTTATCCAGCTATTTTGTCAAAATTATGGATGAAAGATGCACAGTTGAACACTTTTGTATCAAGGCTCTTAAATATTTTTAGTTTCTTAATTTGTATTTTATATGGTTGTTAATCATTCTCAAACGTATTATATGAAAATGGCTGAGATTCACTAAACCACCACCTACTAGTTATTTTTCTGGGCTGCTCTGTAACTTGATAACATTTTATGGTTTATTAGTCGACAAAGGTAGTCGAAAAAGTTTTAACTAGGATTTAGTCTCAAGTTAGGCAATACCAATTTTTAAGAAAAAAACACCAGTAAAGTTCCTGTAGAGATGTAGTTACCTAATGCATATTTTTCAAGAGTACTGTGAGGTAGCGCTGAATTTGGCTCCAGGCAGTGACCCTGCTTTGTTGTGTTATGCTCCTTGACATTCTTGAAGAGCCTATGAGTTGTGATGACTTTGGATTGCTTGTCCTTTCGGTGAGCGATGGTGCCAATATAGAGAGATCTAAAATAGGCAAAAATCAGGGTAAGAATTGAATTCAAAGTTAACTGGTTGAATTATACATAATGCTGCTATCTTTACACAGTCCAATTAAAACAATCAAGGTTTAAAGGTGAATATGCAAGAGATTACACATTAAATATGTGGTTACCACACACCTTTGTCATTACTTAACATATTCAGCATTGCTGTCTTGTAATTTAGTTTACAAATCTATTCTTTCAGCCACAATTGGCATAGTTGTCATAGAAGTTCAAATAGGGTGGGGTAGAGCCCGTGATGGGATGTGTTGTGCGTGATTTGTGGAAGAAAGGTTTGGAAGGGAGCCGGGGGAGAAAAGAGATGCCCCTTTTCGAAGTAGATGCTTTTTAACCAAATGTATGCTTAGGAAGTCCCGGTCTTATTCCATGCTGATTTATTTTTATTTTTTTTCTAAACAATTATCTCCCCTACCCTCCTGAAGACATCGACTTCTTGCTGTAAAACTAGACACATCCATTACCATGCCCATACCTGAACCTAAATAGCGAGTGTTGATGGACTGTAGAATCCTGTACTCCCCAATGTCTGCACATGCACTTCCACCAGAGGTGCCTTGATACTAATCGGGAGTGGGAAGCTTGAGGAATTTTCCCACTTCTGCCACCCCAGCTCAGATCAACTAACTCAACACAGCTCTGGGATTGAACCTGGGATCTTCTGATCTGAAAGACTCAAATATTCACTATATAAATTGCTGAGCAGTAGGGGAAGTGTTATGTACTAATATTACATAACAAACCTACTTAAGCTATTGATTTTGTACTGAAGTGAAATCTGTGCTTTAAGCTCAGAAATAATGGGCTTGACTTTGTGGTCGGAGGCTTCCCGCAGGCGGATGCCTCCGACCTCCTGGGCCTCTATGCGTAGACATGCGTAGAGGCTCACGTATCCCAGGGGCTCAGGCGGTTCACAAACGCCTCGGGATCATGTGGGCCGGCCCCACCAATGAAAGAAGGGGGATCCCCATTCATGCTTATGGGGATTCCGTATGTACACACAAAAAACACAAACACAGCAAATAATGTTTTTTAAATTACATATTTAAAATGAATTAAAATACAATATAATTAAATATTTAAAACAAAAATGTAATTTTTTGAAAAATAAATTTAAATGTTTTAAAGGAGCTAAAAATAATCCCTTATTTTACAGGTGTTTTTAATGTTTAAATGGTTGAAAAAAATTTATTTTTATGTTCATTTAAGCTCTTATGCTGGTAAAAGCAGGCCTTACGCCTGCTTTACCAGGTGTAAGAATTTCACGGGCATTTGCTGGGCAGAAGTTGGGCAAATAGCCCAACTCTCCGCCCGCGGATGGCCTTTTCCCGGGGATGCAGATGATCTGTCAAGAAGATTCTTGACATCGCAAGTTCCGGGTTTTCGCGCACGAAAACCCGGAACTTGCGCAGCCCTTACGGGCGCGTACACACCTCATACGCACCCATAGGGGCTGCAAAATATGGGCCATTGCATTCTAGGGTGAAACCGGTCTGAAGTTTCATTTTTACAGTTCAATGTCACTTAAGAGGCATTATTTTGCAATATTTACTAGTCGCATTCCAGATTCTCCGACCCTGTTTTCTGACTTCTGTTAAATTTTGGGGAAAAGAAATCCGCAGTCTGGTGGTAATTTTTGTTTTTAACCAAATGATCTTAAGGATGACCATCTGTCAATCATTTTCTTCAGTGTAAAATAGTAATATGTTGGAAAAATAATTATATGCTGCTGACAAAACTGAGGGTGATTTATAGCCTGGTAGTTACAATTGAAGAGTGTTTGACTCTTGATAAGGAGGCCCAAGTTCTTGACTAATCACCTCCGCTCTGTCTTTTTCCAGAGGACAAGTTTTACCAGTCTCGACTTGGTCAACTATGGAGGAATGGGAAAAGCTAGCAAGCTTACTCTTTAGCTTTCCCCATTACTCTATATCGATGACCCAAACATGTCTTCTGACTTGTCAGCTGAAGAAAGAGGATGGCTCCTGTGGAGATGATGTGAACTGGACTATCTTGTCCTCCTTGCCAAAGAGAAAAATAGATGCAGGGAGAGAACTTTGTGGGGGGGGAGGAGTCACGTTACAAACCTATAATTAATTGAATGGTGTAGTATAGTTGTCTACCGTTACCCATTCTCATATAAGTATCAATTGTTACCAGTGCCTCATTTGGTAGAAGAAAAGATGACTTGAACAGTTCCTCCATTTCAGTCATTCCCATCACCACCTCAGTTACCTCAGCTGCTACTATAGCAACAGTTACCTCAGCTGCTGGCCAGCAACCCAGCCGAAATACCATCATCTCTCCCTCCTTCTCTTCCTCTTCCATCTTAAATAGTGTTGCTTCCACAGCAGCCAACCACCAGGGCAGGTAAGACGAATGTGAAAGGTATGCTTTCTCGTGTTTTCTGGTATCTTCATACCCTGATTTTAATATTTAAAGACAGCTACAGGAAAATTCCCAATATCTTACTTTTTGCTGTATAGCATCTTAAAATCCTGTTAGCATATTTTCCTTGTTTAAAGAATTATCTTGGTATCTCCACGCAGTACATTTATTCTATGAAATCTGCATGCTTTGTTATTGCTAGGATTTTATAGTTAACAATAGAACTTGAAAGGGACTTGAAGTCTGATCAAGCCCTGGTGCATGAGAGAGATTTTTACAACTCATTTTAGTTTAACCTTATCCTTGATCTTGAGGGCACCAGAAGCCTTCCTGTGCTAGTTTTTAAAATCACACTCTTTAAAATTTTCCCTGCGGAAACTGTTCCCAGTTTATACTGCTGTAAAATGGTTGCCATTAAAATTGGTAATATAGATTTCTTTCTTGTAATACACACAGATTTTTTGCATTTGTTCAGGCCATGATGATTTCTGAGTTACAGAAAAATATTCTTTATGCATTTGCTTGAAATGCTGATCTCTCCTGCACCACTTAGTGGCTGTTGGAAGGATTGTCTTTGAGCTCCAGTACCAGGAGCTCTGCAGGTAGATAGGTGAGTGATACTCATATACCATAAAATCTGGTGTGTGTATATATATTAATTAGGTTCATCTTTTTTGTTTACATATAGACACAAAAGCAAGAATTTAGATATTATAACCAGGAGGATTGTTGCATGTTTACATGTTTAATACTGAAAATTGTGGGTAACTGCTTGAAATCTTGCTTTACAAAATTTGGAAAGTCTCTAATTTGCCTGGAGACCTTATTCCCAATTCCTTTCAGTATTCAGTTTTTAGCTCTTTAGTATTTGACTTGAAACCATCTTTATTTCCAGCCGCCTTTGCTACTTTATCTCGTTACCAGTGAGGACCCGCATTTGTTGCTACATGATCTTCTTTTACAAAAGCAAGTAACTATGAACCGAGGAGTCCACAACGAAGTGTCTGCAAGAATTAGCAAGGGTGCTGGTACTTTTTGGCTGCAGCCTAAGATCTGGAACCTAAAAACATCAAAATGAACAGTTGAAGTTCAAGGTTGATGTGTTCAGTATTATCTGCCCTTCTCTGTGGCAATGGGACCTTGCAACTCAAGAAGCAAGATGAAAGGAGTTATATAGTTTTTACACTCATTGCTTAAGAAACAAAGATTCTAAGTTGTCAGGGTCAGTGAAGTAACGCCCCAGTACTGCACCAGATGGGAAGGGAGTTAGTCAGTAACATCAGAGAAAAAAGGCTTCGATCTGGGATGCATCATGCATAAGCTGCTTACAAGTGTCCCACAGCAGGCACTGAATTAGATACTAACGGCAGAGAAGAAGGGGAGCGCAACGCCTTGTGTGAAGATGGAAGCTTGAGAAATATGCAGAGCTGGTGGATACCGCCAAGAATGAGTTTAGTGGGCATTGCACATGTCTGCTATGAGTGACTTGTCTTTTATCTTGTATATCTGGTGGACATAAAAGATCCCATGGCACTATTTGAAGAGGAGCAGAGGAGTTCTCCCAGTGTCCTGGGCAATATTTATCCCTCAACCAATACCTAAAACGTGAGAAGTCGCACAACACCAGGTTATAGTCCAACAGCTTTATTTGAAATCACAAGCTTTCGGAGCGCTGCTTCTTCGTCAGGTGAAGTCTAAAACAGATGATCTGGTTGCTGTCACATTGCTGTTTGTGGCACCTTGCTGTGTGCAAATTGACTGCCGCGTTTGCTACATTACAAGTGACTACACTTAAAAGTACTTAATTGGCTGTAAAGTTCTTTGAGATGTCCTGAGGTTGTGAATGGTGCTATATAAATGCAAGTCTTTTTTTAAAGCATGTGGGCATCCAAGTCTAAATAAGTAAGTCATAGGGAATTTAATTTTATTTAGTATTTGGGGATGTTTATTAAAGTTTTTCAATTTTATTTTTTACTGCTGCACAAAAATTAATGAGGTTCATATTAGACACTCATTATGTTAAGGAGGGAGAAAAAGTAGAGTCCAAGTAGTATACTGTTTTATTAATCTATCACACACTTAAAGCTTGCATGGTTTGTTGCTGAATACTTATTAATTGATTTAGATTTGTTCATCTCAGCTAACTTGAAATATCTACTTGCATAACTAAAACTCTTACATATAGTTCATTATACAATTTTTAAATCTCTAAGGTAGCACAATGAATCTGTAGAAGGAATTAAAAAACTGTCACACTTCTCATTGGCTCAAAAAACAACTTAACCATACTTTTGTGGAAATAAAGGTTAGCAAAGATCCCACGTCAAAGCAACCACTTGAAAGGCTGCAATTTCAACCAATTACATGGCTGCACTTTTTTCCAAAGTGGTTCCAGTTGTCATTTTTATTTCTAACTCAGCTGAATATATAGCTGGATAAATAAAATTTAAAACAAATGCACAAAATTTAATAATTCCCTTAAAATCTCCAGCATGTGATATTCCATATTCCTAAAGTACCATGTGTTTTCAGAGGCCTATCAATGTCTCAGGATCCTGGGGCTTAACTCTTTCTTTTTCTATGTAACTTAATTTATTCACCTGGGCATTGTAAACCATACAGCTAGCCCAATTGCCAGGGCCCTATTCTTCAAAAATACATAATATTTCACAGTGACTTCCTTTTTTTGTACTTTGTGAGCAATCGTTTTTCCCATTATGGTTTGGGTGCTTTCCTTTAACAGTAATGTTTTGTATTTTTTTTCCCTCTCTTTTCCCATTTCAAATTGGGAATGATGTTACTGTTCTTTTTGAAAATGATATAGAGAGAGAGAGACAGGTAAAAGAGGGATGGGAGAATTTGAGAGTTAGCAGAGAAACGAGAAGTAATGGGTGCAGAGAACTGAATCCAGCAATGTTACGTATAGCACTATGCACCTATTTCCAGACCAGTAAAGACCTCCTATGAATAATGCCGGTGGAATCTATTAGTACATACTAACTTTTTAGTTGCACCTAACTAGATCAAACATTTTTTTAAAGCATCCTTCAAGTATTTTTAGCCATGGTAAAGTTTTGGTATTGTTTTGTCAGTCCATGGCTTGATCACAGTTTTCATGAGCAGGACTTGTAGTTTCACATAATCCAAAAGCATTGATTTTTTGCTATATGTCCTTGCAAAGTTGAAAGGGGGTTTTAGAATCCCCTCTCGCACATATCTTGGTATCGTCCGCAAACTTGTGGATTATTCCCCCAACACTTACATCTCGATCAGCAATGAAAATAAATAGCGCTGGTCCTCACACCGATCCCTGCGGAACGCCACTGGTAACTGGTTTCCAAGCAGATCCAAATCCATTAACAACCGCTTTCTGCCTACGGGCATTCAGCCAGTTCTCAATCCACCACAGTAGATTACATATCATTCCATGAGATTCTATCTTGTAGAGTAGTCTCTTGATGGTACCTTTATCAAAAGCTTGGACAGTCCAGGTAGACAATGTCGACCAGCTAACCCTCATCCATTAACCTAGTAACTTCTTCAAAAAATTCCATCCAATTGGTAAGATATGACCTCCTCTGGAGGATGTCTTGGCTGTCCCTAATAGGAACTTTGCTGTCTAAGCGAACATGTATTGCATCCCTAATGATTCCTTCGAGCAGCTTCCCTATTACTGACGTCGAGCTAATGGGCCTATAGTTACCCAGTTCTGCCTTATCCCCTATTTTTTTTAAATTGAAGCTACATTAACAACCTTCCAGTCTAAGGGAAGAGTCCCTAACTAGGGACCTATTAAAAGTACTTGCACAGCACCTGTCCCATCTCCTTAAGGAGCCTCGGGTGTATATTATCTGCACCAGCAGCTCCTTGAAATGTCCAGTGTCAGATTTTCTTGCGGCTAATAGCTAATTCTCGGAAAATGCAAGAAAATGATTTGAATGTAATCCCTTTCAGTGAATATTCCAAACAAAATCACTCTCGCAAAATATAATGTAATTTATGTAATGAGGTACTGTAAGTCTAAACTTAACCGTACTTCAATTTTTTAAGACTAAATTGTAAGGGTAAACCAGGAGAGCTTCTTCTCCCCGAGACGGACCCTCTGATATAAAGGGTTGACGTCCGCCTTATTCCCAATCAATCGCTCGGAGTCCGGAGGTTCGTTCAGTAAATCAACTTTAATACAAGCCGACAGGGGAGTCACTCATCCAGGGACGAATGCTCCTCGATCGTTAAAACTCCTCTACCTTATATACAGTTTCTGTTCTAAGTCGTGGCTATTGTCCCACAATTATTTACATTACATACAGTTGGTGCCGAGTGCAAAATAGTTGGTCTCGGGTGCAACTTCTTGCAGTTCGTGTGCACATTAATCTGTCAACTCCAAGGTTAAATTCAAGTAAATCCAATTAAAACTGCTTTGAAAGATTTCACTATAGCAACCGGGACTCCAAGGTTATTTCTAATATTTTACTCAATTAGTGATTTGTAGTGTGTAGTCTTGACCATGTTACATCATATTTCCCTCTTTTAAACTTGTTCATAACCACTCTTTATATTTTAGCTCTTTTAACCCTTTCAAAATTAATTTACTCAAGTGACATGTGACACAGAATCCTGTTTTATATTTCATAATAGAAAAACTTGAATAGTGTCAGCCGTGGCTCAGTTGGTAGCCGCATCACCTTCGAGTCGGAAGGTTGTGGGTTCAAGTCCCACTCCAGAGATTTGAGCACAAAAAATCTAGGCTGACACTCCAGTGCAGTACTGAAGGTGTGTTGCATTGTCAGAGGTGCCGTCTTTCAGATGAGATGTTAAACTGAGGCCCCACCTGCTCTCTCAAGTGGATGTAAAAGATCCCTTGGCACTATATCGATGATTATCTGGTCATTATCACATTGCTGTTTGTGGAAGCTTGCTGTGTGCAAATTGGCTGCCGCATTTCCTACCTTACAACAGTGACTATACTTCAAAAGTACTTCATTGGCTGTAAAGCGCTTTGGGACGTCCTGAGGTCGTGAAAGGTGCTATATAAATGCTGACTCTATTCAAGACTCTTATGGCTACTCTCCTTCCCCACTGGTACAGGATGGAGATCTTGTGACAATTGTAAACAATAGGTCTGTTAAAGAAACTTGGCTACAAACATTTCAAAAGAGAAAGAAAAACAAACTTGCATTCTTAAGGCAACTTATCACATCCTCTGTCCCAAACCACGTAACAGCCAATAGATTACTTCTGAAGCGTAGTCACTGTTGCTGAATAGGGATCTATAGTAATCCATTAAGGATGGTTATTTACCAAGATTGGGAACAAACAGGTAATGTATTGCTGTAAGTCTTGTTTTAAGTACATCAATTTTTTCTTGAAATGGTGTGGTTGCAAAAATTAGCATTTGGGACCGTGGGTATATGATGAACTTCACACGTTCAATTGACTGTTGGACTCTGTTATAAGATAACTGTGCCAAGTGCTTCACCTCAATTTTTTAAAAACGAACACTGCAGTGGTCTGCAGTAATTGCTGCTGTCTGTAGATGCTGCATAATTGTTGTGGAAAAACATGAATAATACGACCTCATAACTTAAGTGATTAAGGAGCAGAGCATTTATAGGAATCAGGTCAAAAGTGGGAGGTTTTCAATGTTAAGAGTTTAGTTCTTGTATATTAGGAAGATACTTCGTGCTATGCTGCTGTTAAGGCTCCTTAGTGTTAAAAATTTTAAAGAACAGTTTGTGACACATTGGGACTGCATTAAGGAAAGTGTATTCAGGATTTTTTCTTTGCTTTCAAAGTGAATTATCTTTAGCTACAGTTGCTTCGTTTTACATGCAGCAGAAAGATTCAAGTGGATATTTTCTGTTGATGTGACGTCATACCTGGTCTTTGAAGTTGTCACTGGAACCATGAACTGCAGACTACACTGATAAAGGCTTGTTGTAAATTGCCACTCATGAATTCATTCTTCCATTGGATACTAACCTTTCCTCATATAGACGTGCAGATGGAAGCTGGATACTAGCAAGACTAGAATGTAATTCAGTTCTGTTACTGACACAAGTGTGCAGTCTGGTGTCACCTTACTATAAAAGGCGTTGTTAATGGTCCTAAACTAATCTTATTCAGATAAGGTTAGTGTCAACTTGATCAACTGAGAAAGCTTTCTGCAGCATTAGCCAGTTACTCTGTAGAAGGCAGAACTGGAGGAATGTGTGCCTGATATAATTATCCTGGCATGCTGATGTAGTGGGCACTTCAATGCCAAAATATTTTGTTTGTCACAAATCTGAGTCTAAATCAATGTTTTGCCTTGTAGATAATGAGGGTTAATAAATGTGTGCTTGCTTGACCTTTGCAAGAACAAGTGGATTCAGGTTTGCCTCCCATTGAAAGTATGTTAGGAATATTGAAGGTTGTCATCTTCTGCACTTGCCTTTTGGTGTTTTAAGCTCTGTATCCACAATAGTTTTGGCTCTTTGGCTCACAGATTCCATCATGTTAGATTCCAGAAGGCAAGTCCTGTTCGCTCAAATTATTATTTCAATATATTTTTTTAAAGTCCTGGAGGACTCTCTTAAATGAACACAAATGAAAAGACTTGGCTATGTTCTTGTTAAATTTTTCATCATGTTTGTGTTTGGCTTCTTAATTGTGAAAATTATTCATGGTATGTATTTGAAAAGTCTAAATTAGAAAATGTGTCCAACATAATACCACTACAGCAATGTGCAAAGCTGCTTGAATCAGTTAATGGAAAATGAAATGATACGCTGGCGTTTACAGCAAAGGTACTTTAGGTTAAATAAGTATGACAGAAGCTGTCAGTGATATCACTTCCTGCAGAGCTGCAGTGTTCATACACTTGCTTCTTACTCGCAAGCTCTGAGGTATCTAGCATAATGCAAGGGTTTGTCTGTCTTCCATTGAGACTATACTTAATTACTGCAGTCTGCTGTGAAGCAGCCTCTTTCCGTAATTCTAAGTTTTTGTCCTGACCTTGAAAGCAAGATGCAGGCCTACGTAAAGAGGTATCTTTTATTTTATTTTATGAACAGTGACTGCTGCGTACTTTATAGCTGAAAGGGGACAATTGAACAATGAAGTCTGTTTCAATTCTCAATTACATTTTATTTTTTAAGACTTTAAACTTCATACAGTTGTAAAATTATCCTTAAAACATGTACTTTCTAGATATAGGAATGTTTTGTGTGCAAGTGAAACTGTGCTAAGAACAGGGAATATTAACTGGTTCCTGATAATGCTAGGAAAGGCACTCTTTAGGGAGGAAAAATGAATTGACTTTCTTTAGTGGTAGATGTGATGTATTCTGTAGCCACTGTTTATATGCCTTGTTTTTGCAATACATTATTAAGTTATTAGCATATGATACATTAGTACTGGAACTAAAATAAGTTGTCTGAAGAGATATGTTTTCTACTATTCAAATGTATAGCTTCCACTATGTCCAATCACCTGCTAAAATTCTTCAGCATCAGAAGTTACTGCCGTTTGAGTGATTGTGGTGATTTCACGACTTACACTGAAGAAATAGATGTAGTCATCGATGCTGACCTCACAGAATCACTTGCCTGTTGCAGTCCATTTCCAAAAAAAACTTATCTCTGTGCTGACATATTTCAGGTCATATCTCACCCCTGTCCGAGATGAGGAAGCAGAATCACAGAGGAAAGCTCGATCCAGGCAGGCCAGACAGACGAGGAGATCAACACAGGTCAGTGGTGTTACAGAACTTTAATGTTTAGTCACTAAAGTTAGAAATTGATTCTGCTTAAGTGTTCAATGTCTCAAAGCCAGGATTATTTTGGTGCTTGCTCCTGATCCACTACCACTTAAAAAAAAAATCACAAATATAATCCCTCATACCATGTGGTTCAGATGTAGTTACTTTACAACTTTAATTGGATTGTGAATAAAGTTCTGTCCATTGCTGACAGCAATGAAGAATTGAACTTCCTTTTGGTCTTGGAGAAAACAATAATTCAAATTGACTTTTTTCTCCAACCATTGCACTATTCTTACCGCTTGAAGCCAAATCTGTTGATGTGATTACTGATTAGAAAAAATAAATTAAATATGATTATTATTTGAAATTTTTTTTATGGCACATCTACAAATGCAAAAGTAGAAATTTCCATATAATGGGGACTTAAGCATGTAAGGAATAACTTGTTCCCCTGCACCCCTTCCTCCCCAAGTATATAACTTTGTATTTAAAAAAAAAGTTTGCATTCTCTTTCCACATAATTAGTCAGATTTAGTTGAGGCTCATTTTCATCCATGTTACTCCTTGCTGTTAACTCATAACGCTAAGCATTTAATTTACTTGACATGCAAAAACTGGCTTTGGAACAGGTTAGATTTGACCTCGGGGCACTTGTCTGTCTGCATAAAGTGTGGCTGCTGGCAATCGCACTGATCACTGTGGTCAGGAACTCTGTAAATTGAGTTGTAGATTTCAACCTCATCAACTATGATGACAAAAATGGTCAATGTTTAGATCATCATGGCATGTCTGTCGACTGAGTAAAGCAGTTAGTGTACAATTTACTGAATTTTCAAATTAGACTTTTGAACATAAAAATGAATATGTATAGAAGTATTTTATGCTTATGCCATTAAGACCTTGAGCTGCAAAAATGTAAACTTTTTAAGTTTTATCAAGAGATTACAGTTAAATACTTTGCTAGCATTCAACATTGGCAGAAAAATGTAACTCTTGCAGCTTTTAAATAATAAACACCCATGAAATTAGTTTGCATCATAATTAAAAGTAAAAATTTGTCAGCTGTTGCAAACTAATTGCCATTATTGCCGATTGAAAAGTCAACTTATTCCTGCTTCCTGAATTGGCCAAATATGAATGAATTCATTACCAAAAGGGAACATTTGTAAATAAATGCTGAATTGGCAGTTTTTGTACTGGAAATGTCATTTTATATCTTTAATTGTCCTGTGAAGTTAATTCAGATATGATCAGTTTTATGCCAAAAATGCTCTTCAGTAGTTAGATGGGATTAACTGGGAACTATCCTTGGTGAAATGTAATGTGGAATAAAGGTACTTTTGAGGTGGTTTGTCATTAAGGCATTTGCAGCTAGTGAAAGTCTTGATCCTGGCATTATAGAAACATGGCTGAGTTGTAGGTGGGGAAGAGATGGAGAGATAAGTGTATAGAATATTGAACAAGAACTTGCATGTTAAGTTGGGAGTGTTTGTATAGAAAAAGGTGGATAAAACAACCAAATAGGCAAGTGAGAAAACAAAATGGGTAGAAATTAGAATTGGAAATTAGCAACAAACTAATTGGCAACTGCTATTACCCGCTCAAGACACCTGTGATTTAAATATCCTAGAGGTTAAGTGGACAGATCAATGACAACAGAAAGGGGAGAATGAAAGTACAAACAACTTTACACAGGTAATCACCAGAATAATACCAGGGCTTAAAAGGTTAAATTATGAGGACAGGTTGCATAAACTTGGCTTGTATTCTTTTGAGTTTATAAGGTTGAGGGGTGACCTAATTGAGGGGTTTAAAATGATAAGATTTGACAGGGTAGATACAGAGAAACTATTTCCTCTGGTGGGGGAATCCAGAACAAGGGAGCGCAATCTTAAAATTAGAGCCAGGGCATTTAGCAGTAAACTCAGGAAGCGCTTTTTCCACACATGGGGTATTGGAAATCTGAAATTCTCTCTCCAAAAGGTTGTGGTTGTCAATTGAAGTTTTCAAGACTGAGTCACAGATTTTTATTAGGTAAGGGTATCAAGAGATCTGGATCGAAGGTGGTAAATGCAGTTGAGGTCTAGATTAGCCATGATCTAATTGAATGGCAGAATGGGCTTGAGGGATGAATGGCCTATTCCTGTTCCTATCTTCCCAAACAGTGATTAATCGCATAGTGTGAATTAAAGAACTTGGGCAAATGCTATATTGGACTTTGTATTTCATAATCCAACAGAACATTCGATATATTGTAATTAAGCCCAATTCTAATAGCAGTATAATTGTGTAAAATCTTAGACAACGAGGTGGAAATGACACTAGAAAACAAGATGATTTCACAGAACTGGCATTGTAAGAACTGCAGAAAGAAAGTACATCCTCCTGAAAAGCAGAAAAGTCATTGCAAAGTCAAGACCATAGTGGTCGAATAGGGAGATTAAAACCACCCTAGAGGTCAAGTAGAAATGTCAGATACATAGATGCCAACCAGCCTAGAAAGCTAGTAAATTCTGGTGAACAGCTTCAAAAAAAAATCTGACACATAGCCCTGAACATAGACCTCTGACCCATTGATGTAAAATGACTGAATAAATTAAATTCTGTTCTGGAATGCCAGGATTTTTACCTGTATGTTGGGTATCACATCCTGGAATTTGGTCTTTTTTTTCCTGTCAGAATTGAAACCCAGCATCTTTGCCTATAATATGTTGAGCAAGAAGCTATTTCGAGAGTGCAGTGGGACATGGTTTGTCCTTAATTGAGACCCAATTCCATCAGTTGTATTGCATGCAAAATCTGAAGTACTGAAATCTGTTGGTCTGCAGTGGTGCATTTAGAAATGTTTCTTTCTGGGGCATACACCCCCAGGAAATGTAAGATTGCTAAAAATACAGTGTATGATTCCCATAATGGTCAACTTTAGTACATGAGTGAAAAGAGTGCTCTTCTGCACATCTATTCGCACCTTCGGTTTAATTTAAAAACCTAATGACTCTGCCGTGACCTTGCGTATTTTAATTCGGATGATGCATTGCTTCATAAAACACAGCACAGTGGTCCTGTTAACATACAAGACGTCAATTGTTTATCCCAGGTCCTCATTCAACGGGCTTTGGCAACAAGATATGCCTGCGATGAGGCTGACTTTCCTCTGCAGCCTACCCAATACACAAATTGACCCAGATTGCAAAAAACCAGAATACATTCTTCCATTACGTGTCAAGGAATTCTGAAGCATGAAGGAGCACAATTTCAACATGTCTTGTATGCTACAATATTAATCTGCATTGGGACATCTCTATTTTCTCTCTCTCTCTCTCTGGCCCCCCATTTCTGTGTGTGTGCCTCTCTCTCTCTCTCTCTCTCTCTCTCACCCCCTTCTCTTTGTCTGTCTGTCTCTGACCCCCTTCTCTCTCTCTCTGGCCCCCCTTTTCTCTCTCTCTCTCTCTCTCTCTCT